>JAGDYQ010000162.1:579309-622182 GCA_021962125.1 Bulinus truncatus
TAGGTTATTGTAATCAGGCACACAGAGTTCATTTAAAGGTCTTGATGACTAATTGCGAGGTTCATTATTTTGAGGCCTGCACGGGAGTCAAAATCACACCCAGTCCCACCCACTCCCGCGTTTTCAAAACCAGTCCCACCCGCTCCCAAAAGGAAATTCCCCCCCCCAGTCCCACCCGCTCCCGCGAAAATTTTTTCCACCCAACCCCACCCTGCTCCGCGAAAATTTTTTCCCCACCCGCCTCCCATCAAAAAAATATTTTATAACTCATAAGTAATGGTTTAAAAATTTGTTTATAGAAATCATCTCGAAAAATATACATGAAAAACATTTAAGATAATAAGTAAAATAAACAGTTCTACGATTTAAGTCCATGTAAAAATAAGATGCCATTAACACTCTCTTCTGTATTTTCCTAACTATCTAATCTTTCTAGGAGCGTCACCTGGTCGTCATTGTTAACCCTACTAGCCTGTCCGACGTCGCCTCTCGGTCTTCACACCTTTGCTGTCTACTATTCTATTGTTTCCCCACCTTGTCCTAATCGTCTGTCACCTTGTCACCCTTATGGGTATTACTCCTAACTCTTAGATATCTATTATATTAATACGTCTAAGGGGATAGTCTCTGTCTCTAAATCTACTCTAGCTCGTCACAATAAGTATCATTATTATATTGAAAATAATTAATATTGGGGGTGGGGGTATTTGTTTTTTCGTGTCAACTTTACAAAAATGACGATTTTCAACTTTCGCTAGTATGAGAATTCAACCTGTCTAACATAGTCGCAAATGGTATCCCGCCTGAATCTCGTCAAAATGTGTAGGTTATATTATTGCTAATGATGTTTTGACCTAAATACCAAGAATGTCAAGGAAAGGCCCTGAACTAGGTGTGTATCATACATTACACATCATCCCAAGATCATCCGTGCGATTTGATTGATTCATCAGAAGTCTGCGAGAGTCCCACTCAAACAAAACCCAAACCACGGGACTCCCGCAAAAACATAACCCAAACCCACGGGACTCCCGCAAAAACAAAACCAATCCCATGGAACTCCCGATAAATTTATTTCCAATCCCGCGGGAGTCCCGCGGATTCCGCGGGACTCCCGCGAATCCCAATCCCGTGCAGCTCTCTAGCCTGCACTCTGGTTGTCACCCACATTTTGAGACCCCCCCCCCCCCCGGTCTGGAATTGAAAAAAAAAACTTATGGAAGTAATGTTTGGAAAACTGTTCCACCATAACAGCTGCTCTTATGGTGCCATTGTAAATAATTAAATAAAAGGAGAAGCAACGGAAAACAGAAATATTTCAACCGCGAAATAATCTGAAGCAAAATGGCGAATCAGTTTTTGGTTGTTGTTTTTTTTCCTCTAAGATAACTACATTGATAAATAAGAGAACTACATTGATAAATAAGAGAACTACATTGATAATAAATAAGAGAACTACATTGATAATAAATAAGAGAACTACATTGATAATAAATAAGAGAACTACATTGATAATAAATCTCTGCATTGATAAATAAGAGAACTACATTGATAACACAACCCAACAAAAAAAATTTTTTTGTGAATTGCCAAGAATGTTTGAATGAATTTATAGCAATTCATGGGTGCTGATTTCAAAACTGCCACTGCTTTTGCTGAATTGGCTCTAGTTTCTGAGATGGACACCCTTGAAAATATGATTGTACCCTTTGTGTAAAACAAATGCAATAAGTTTGGTGTCTGTGGTTAAATTTAACTATACCAAGTTGTAACTTGGTATTTTTTTCTATTTTATGCTGCTTTCTAAAGACATCATGAGTTCATCACGAAGATGCTGCAAAAATAATCAGAATGTATTCTGTTACATCTCTGGACAATACATGATTGAAAAGCAAAGAAGAAATATAACCGACTTTGTGCAGCAGGCATGTTTGGCTTATTTCGGTGTGAAGCTGGGAGACCAAGACATGTCTTGAGTTCCCCATAAGGTCCGCAAAAACTGTGTGGAAAGCCTACGGCAGTGGACAAATGGTGAGAAGAAAAGTCTAAGTTTCGGTGTACCAATGGTATGGCGAGAGCGGAAAGACCATTTTGGTGATTGTTATTTTTGTATTGTGAATGTTAAAGGCTTCAATCGCCACAAGAAATCTAAGTGGGATTATCCTGATCTTGAATCTGCAAGGAGACCAATTCCACATAGCAGTGAAGTTCCTATAACAGTGTTTACTGGATTATTAGAGCTTTCACCATCAGACTCTGAAAGGGGAAAGATCTGGAGTTTTTGGCAGGTGAAAACAGTGGAAGCAATTATTAAGGAAGTTCTTCAACACCTCAACCATTCAGCCAAGAAGAATTCAAAGACCTAATACAAGACCTAAATCTGTCCAAGCAAGAATCTGAGCTTTTAGCGTCCAGGCTCAATGAAAGAAATTTTCTCAAACCAGAAGTTAAAATAACATTTTTTCGGAAAAGAGAAGAGTTTCTTCTTCCATATTTCAGCCAAGAGGAAGATCTTGTTTACTGTAATGACATCCATGGACTTCTGCTCCAATTGGGACTACAAGACTACCATTCCGAAGACTGGCATCTTTTTATAGACAGTTCCATCAGAAGATTGAAATGCGTTCTGTTACACAATGGTAACCGTTATGCATCACTTCCCATTGCTCACTCAACAACACTTAAAGAAGAGAATATCAAAACAGTATTGCAGAAAGTCCGTTATTATGAGCATCGGTGGTCAATTTGTGTTGATCTAAAAATGGTAAACTTCTTGCTTGGGTAGCAGTCAGGATACACAAAATTGGACAAGAGTGACATGGCCTGCAAGGGAAACCATGACTGTAGGTAACGAAAATATCATCAACAAGCCACTGGTTGACAAAAATAAGATCATTCTCCCACCGCTTGATATCAAATTAGGTTTAATGAAACAATTTGTTAAGGCTTTGGACAAATCTGGCAATTGCTTCAAGTATATTTGCAGATCATTCCCCGGATTGAGCATGGAGAAGCTGAAAGCTAGTATTTTTGACGGTCCTCAGATTCGGAAACTCATCAACGATCAAAATCACCTTGAAGCTTCTTCATGGAACAGTTTTGTTTCAGTTGTCAGGAACTTCTTAGGTAATAACAGAGCAGAGAATTACGAAGAAATGGTGCAAGATATGCTCGCTAACTTCAGAAACAGTGGAACAAATATGAGCATCAAGGTACATTACCTGCACAGTCATTTAGACAAATTTCCAGGTAACCTTGGGGACTTCAGTGAGGAACAAGGCAAGAGGTTCCATCAGGATATGAGGGTGATGGAGGAGAGATATTAAGGAAGATGGGACATACATATGATGGCTGACTACTGTTGGAGCCTCCAGCGCGATTGCACCAACGACACATACAAAAGGAAGTCGAGCAAACAGCGATTTGCTAATGCATTACAATAGACAATTAACATATTAATTAATTAATTAGACATAATTAGTTTTTCAAATGAAAATGTTTTCTTCTATAACACTATTACATATATTTTTGAACAAATTTCTGCATGACTATTAACAGTTTCACTACTATTTATTAGTATACTATTATACTTCATGCGATTCTTGACAAATTCCAAACATAGTGCATACATTATTTAATTAATTCTAATTATCTCGTAAAATAGAGCCAATCTAGCAAAAGCACTTACATATTCTAAATCAGCATAGTTGACTTTGTATAAAATGATTCAAATATCACTGGCAATGAATTCACTGTTTACCAGTGTAATAAATAAGAGAACTACATTGATAATAAATAAAACTTTATATATATGGTGAGCTATAAGCGATCACCTCCCTCAATGAAAATTTTTAATTTGAATGGTTGCCTTATACTTAGAAACAAATGTTCTGCATAGAATAATAGAATTTATTGTTCGTGTAACTGCAATACGCCGTCTGACTCTAACGATACTGTGTAATGCGAATATTGGTGCGCATTCATTATTTTTGCCATTTCTCTCATTGGAAGAAACCCATGATACATATAAATAGAATAATCCATGTAGTGACGCGCATATCACGTGGGAAAGGGTCATTCGTTACGTGTATTGGTGCATACATAGACAAACATGTATCAGCTGTGTTGTAAATCGTTTATTATATATATATATATAATGTTTAGAATTTTGAAAAATCAAACAATATAAGGGCAACCAGCCCAAGTATGGTTGAGTTGAATGTATACACATGTTTGTAATTGAAATAGTTTTATTGAAATTTAAGTTAGTCAGGGTGTTGTTTTAATAAAAGACTTTTTGATCAATTTTAAAATAAATAAAAAAAATTAGAATATATTTAAATGTCTTTGACGGTCCGTGGTCAAGTGAAGACATTCAACGCTGACTTACTTGAACTGATCTTTGGTGGTGGTGGTGTTGTTTGAAGGGGAAATAACCACTTCATGTGGGGGAGGGGAGGGGAGGGAGGGTCGTCGGAGGGTTGGTTGTATCTCGGTGTGGTCCGTGAGGCAGGAATAAAAAAAAAACCTTGACGTATTTGTCTAATTATCAGTTCAAAGAGTAGTTCACCCGCCACTTGTGACTGTTGGCTTCCCCCCCCCCTCCACCCCCCTCCCCCCACCTTCTCTTCTTTACCCGAAGTGTTTGTGTGGCCGCGCTCTATTTTTTTTTTTTTTGTATTTACGGACACCACACTCAAAACAGATGTATGGAACTTGGTCTAAATTTAAGCTCACTCCAATGTCGACCTTGGGTGGCTCGGTTAGAGGTGCAGCTGTGGTGGCTGTAACACGCGCACCTAAAATACACCGAGAAACGTTGTGATTCTTACCTGTATTAACAGCCATTCTACTCTGACCTCACTCTGTCGTGCACGGAATGTTTTTTTTCAGACAACACTATTGACACTATTGTTTTACTTGTCTGTCTGTCTGTTTTTACAATTATTTTTAGAGCATTTTCGAAAAAAAAAATGCTCTATTGTCCCCGTTTTGTCTGTCTGTCTGTCTGTCATCACCCTAGATCTCAATAACCATAAGTCCTAGACCCATGATGTATATATCATTTTGTAGGTCTTGGCCTGCCAAGAAATAGCTTTTTTCCATTTCGCGATCTGACCTCTCAGGGCCGTAAAAGGGGCCTTAGTACCGTTTTTTACTATATAAGCTATATTAATAAAGGAACGCTATATCTCATCAACTATAAGTCCTAGACCCATGATGTATATTTCATTTTGCAGGTCTTGGCCTGCCAAGAAATAGCTTTT
This sequence comes from Bulinus truncatus, assembly GCA_021962125.1. Lineage (NCBI taxonomy): Eukaryota > Metazoa > Mollusca > Gastropoda > Planorbidae > Bulinus > Bulinus truncatus. Next base: position 584,577 of record JAGDYQ010000162.1, read on the forward strand.
TTCCATTTCGCGATCTGACCTCTCAGGGCCGTAAAAGGGGCCTTAGTACCGTTTTTTACTATATAAGCTATATTAATAAAGGAACGCTATATCTCAGCAACTATAAGTCCTAGACCCATGATGTATATATCATTTTGTAGGTCTTGGCCTACCAAGAAATGACTTTTTTTTCCATTTCGCGATCTGACCTCTCAGGGCCGTAAAAGGGGCCTTATAAAGTGCTGTTTTTTACTATATAAGCTATATTCATAATGGACCGCCCTATATCTCAGCAACCATAAGTCCTAGACCCATGATGTATATATCATTGTGTAGGTCTTGGCCTGCCAAGTGTACATCAAAAGTCCATTTCGCGATTTGACCTCTCAGGGCCAAAATATAAGAGATTGTTATGTACCGTTTTGCTTATATTTTAAATATAAATAATAAAAGCTAATCAAAGGGGCGTAATCATTATTTATTTTTGTAACAGTTATTCAACATGACTTGTCCTTTTAATATCTTTTTTCAGATATATCCATTACACAATTGAATTTATAAACATTTCCAAAATTTACAAATATTTACTGAAAGATAACAAACGTACTGAAAATGCGCTAACACGTCCTGTGTCCAGAATGGAAGAGGCTTAATTGCTTGTTTTTTTTAGTGTTCCCTGAAGTTTTAGGTAAACACTCAAAAGAGTTTACAAATTGTACAGAAAGTATTTCAAAGCTTGTATACTTTTTTTTTTAAATTGTACAAACTTTTGGTTACTGCGCGATGACCTCGTCATGCCAACTTTAAAATTGTTCATTTTGTGAAGTGAGCAAAAGGGGGCAGGGCGGGGGGGGGGTCTGGAATACTTCACACTTTAAACGATGTGTGTGTGCGCGTGAGTGTGTGTGTGTGTTTGTTTGAACATGTAGGCGTGAGGGGGATGTGTGTGATTTAACAGGAAACATCTGCTATTGGGATGTACATTACATACTTTCTCTTTAAATGGCACCGTAACATCAGCGGTTCTCAATAATTTAATTTTTGTTCCTAACCTGTCAAAAAATAAAAAAGAAACACTTTGACACTCAGATCTTGTTGTCGCCACCCTGTGTCGCATTGTTGTTGTTTTTTTCTTAGATGTTGTAGGCAAAGGTACATTTGTGTGCATCCTAGGCAAAGTTACATTTGTGTGCATCCTAGGCAAAGTTACATTTGTGTGCATCCTAGGCAAAGTTACATTTGTGTGCATCCTACGCAAAGTTACATTTGTGTGCATCCTACGCAAAGTTACATTTGTGTGCATCCTACGCAAAGTTACATTTGTGTGCATCCTAGGCAAAGGTACATTTGTGTGCATCCTAGGCAAAGGTACATTTGTGTGCATCCTAGGCAAAGGTACATTTGTGTGCATCCTAGGCAAAGGTACATTTGTGTGCATCCTACGCAAAGTTACATTTGTGTGCATCCTAGGCAAAGTTACATTTGTGTGCATCCTAGGCAAAGGTACATTTGTGTGCATCCTAGGCAAAGTTACATTTGTGTGCATCCTACGCAAAATTACATTTGTGTGCATCCTAGGCAAAGGTACATTTGTGTGCATCTTAGGCAAAGTTACATTTGTGTGCATCCTACGCAAGGTTACATTTGTGTGCATCCTAGGCAAAGTTACATTTGTGTGCATCCTAGGCAAAGTTACATAAGTGTGCATCCTAGGCAAAGTTACATTTGTGTGCATCCTACGCAAAGTTACATTTGTGTGCATCCTAGGCAAAGTTACATTTGTGTGCATCCTACGCAAAGTTACATTTGTGTGCATCCTAGGCAAAGGTACATTTGTGTGCATCCTAGGCAAAGGGATATTTGGGGCATCATGGTGAAAGGTGCACTTAGGACATCTAGGCAAAGGTACATAAGGGGCATCCTAGGAAAAGGAATATTTTGGGCATCCAATGAAAAAGTACACTTGGTGCTCGTATACAAATTAACATTTGGTAAAAAAAAAAACACTCTAAAGGTCACAACTTGGTCCCCCTAATAATCTCTGACATCATGAGTTTTTCCGACCCCACCCCCCTCCCCACCACCCCACCACACAAATCCCAAAACGCTTAAGTCGTTTTTGACATCATTTTTTAGATAGTGGCAAAACAAAAGTTTTCCAATCGGGCTCTTTTAGCAGTGGAGGGGGGGTGGGGGGTGGCGGGGAGGTTTCCCCTGCCTAGTCTATTAACGGGTTTGCCTCCCACCTTGTCAAGGTCGCAGCGATTTTATTTATGGTATTGTTTTGAGACCCACCGATGTTATTTTTTTTGTTTAAATATTTGTCCGCCTGATGTCCGTTGTTTGGACATTAGTCCCTCCTCTCCCTGTACGACAGTCGGGAATGTTTGTCACATACTGACAAAAACATAAATTGACAGCTTCATCTGACACGTGAAACTGTCACTGATTGAAATAAACTGACACACTGGCCGTCGTATTTCAAGAACTGAAAAAGAACGTTAAGATTTTTTTTTTTTTAAAGACCTGATATCTCCTCTGTTAATTATAATTTAAATTTACCCGCTTTCATGTTCACATGTTTCCACAACCTCCCCCCCCCCCCCCGCAGCTTTGTGTTACGTTCAATTTATTCTTTACCACCACTAGCTGTCTCGGGTCGATGTCATTACACCCCCCACTCCTCCCTCCGATAATTGACTCACATTGCCTTATTGGCTCCCACTGATGAATGAATTTAAAGACAGCCGCTAAGGATAGGCAACTACATGTATGTAGAAATGTGTCTGTTGATGTGTCGTCCATTATGTGTACCCCTGTCGACCACATCGTATCAGGGTTTGATCATGATGCGCACCTTAACATTTACATCTTTTCCGCGCTCTTGTCCACTACCCGTTTTGAATTTGACATCATTATTTCCTCAGGGGAAAAAAAAAGAACTCTCTATTTATATATCAGGTGAAACTCCGCGATCATATCTAATCTGTTTTATTGATCTGCGTGGATTAGTGTGGCATGGATTAGAGTGGTCTAATCCACGCTGGCGCGTCACGTAATTGAAAGAAGCAATTTAATTTTTTTTTTCTGAACATGTTAGGTTTCTATTTTCATCAGTCAGCTATTTCTTCTACACGCCTGGACGTACTCGAGATGGGATGAAAGATAGAATGAATAAATGGCTCAAACAGGTGTCAGGATTTTAATAAACATATTCTGGTTCTCGTCGGTTCTCCTATCGATAACCATCAAATAGACTGCCACCCATGTTATCGATCACGCACAGGCTACGTCACGTCATACTTCTGTGATACGCCGTGACGTGCCATTGTCGTGTGTTGACAGTTTCACTTTGTTTCCCTGCACCTGACACATTAGCCAGCTATAACAGTGTTCAGTTTATGGCGGGGCGGGGTTGTGGTCTGTAATGTATAGATTACTTTGTACTGTTGCGAGACCTGGCGCGGGGAACAATCGATGACATTCCCGAGTTATTGATTCTTGCACCGGCTCGTTACGCCTACTACTCCAGGTCATATTAAACGGCAGTGTCACGCTGACATTATGGATCGTGTTCTCTGAATAAAACCCCCGGGCGACCGTCATTTAAAGCATGGGTAGGCACCTCTCAGTCTGGTAGGCACCGCTCAGTCTGGTAGGCACCGCTCAGTCTGGTAGGCACCGATCAGTCTGGTAGGCACCGCTCAGTCTGGTAGGCACCGCTCTGTCTGGTAGGCACCGCTCAGTCTTGTAGGCACCGCTCAGTCTGGTAGGACCGCTCAGTCTGGTAGGACCGCTCAGTCTGGTAGGCACCGCTCAGTCTGGTAGGACCGCTCAGTCTGGTAGGCACCGCTCAGTCTGGTAGGCACCGATCAGTCTGGTAGGCACCGCTCAGTCTGGTAGGCACCGATCAGTCTGGTAGGCACCGCTCAGTCTGGTAGGCACCGCTCTGTCTGGTAGGCACCGCTCTGTCTGGTAGGCACCGCTCAGTCTGGTAGGACCGCTCAGTCTGGTAGGACCGCTCAGTCTGGTAGGCACCGCTCAGTCTGGTAGGACCGCTCAGTCTGGTAGGCACCGATCAGTCTGGTAGGCACCGATCAGTCTGGTAGGCACCGCTCAGTCTGGTAGGCACCGCTCAGTCTGGTAGGCACCGCTCAGTCTGGTAGGACCGCTCAGTCTGGTAGGCACCGCTCAGTCTGGTAGGCACCGATCAGTCTGGTAGGCACCGCTCAGTCTGGTAGGCACCGATCAGTCTGGTAGGCACCGCTCAGTCTGGTAGGCACCGCTCTGTCTGGTAGGCACCGCTCTGTCTGGTAGGCACCGCTCAGTCTGGTAGGACCGCTCAGTCTGGTAGGCACCGCTCAGTCTGGTAGGACCGCTCAGTCTGGTAGGCACCGCTCAGTCTGGTAGGCACCGATCAGTCTGGTAGGCACCGATCAGTCTGGTAGGCACCGCTCAGTCTGGTAGGCACCGCTCAGTCTGGTAGGCACCGATCAGTCTGGTAGGCACCACTCAGTTTTGGTTGGCACCGCTCAGTCTGGTAGGCACCGCTCAGTCTGGTAGGCACCGATCAGTCAGTCTGGATGTCGTGCGTCTCCTTTACTAGACAACGGGCATTGTTGGGCTTATAATCTTCGACTGCAGCCAAGGTTGCCGCCATCTTATTTGGAGCCCCCTAACCATCTCCGCCAACTGAGGCCCCTCTGATCTCAAACATCTACCTGATGTCAAGTCATTTTATAAACTTATGACTGTATCTGACGGAGCCCTAATGTGTACGGTGTCCTGGTTTGTACTTCCCATGCGGCCCTCTGCCAAGGTTGGTTCGGTTTGGTACATCTTCCACCCGGTAAATCGTGAACAACGTGTCATCAGTTTACCGGAAATCGCTCAAACTCTCTCATTTTTCCCTTATTTCATACATTTTATTTTGTCCTCGATTTCATATTTTTTATGAAAATTATAAATTTTTTTTTCAATAATAAAGGTAGAATATGTTACAGTCGTACACCATGTTGATTTGGAAATTTAAAACTTGTTTGTATATATATATATATATATATATATATATATATATATATATATATATATATATATATATTAAAGGCATTTATTGGGAAATAATCATGTTCGTAATAGTCTGAGAACCACTGGTATATGTCATGAACTTTTTGTGTTATTCATTTTGTCAACTCTTTTTATTTATTACCCCTTTCCATCCTCCCGCCATTTTGTCGTGTGCTAAAATTTTATTTGTAAAACAATACCCGGTGGTCATTGGATTTATTTCATCCCCGCCTCTATTTTTGTTTCTCTCCCCATGTGTGTGTGTGTCCAGTGTTTGAGAAGAAGGACAAGATCGTGCTGGTCATGGACTACGCTCAGGGCGGGGAGCTCTACGACTACCTCAACAAAATGGGGCAGCTGAGTGAGTCAGAGGCCAGGCGGATCTTCCGGCAGATAGTATCGGCCATCCATTACTGTCACCAGGTAAATGTTGGACGTTGTTGTTGTATCGTTGTTTTGTTATGTTTTAAGTTGTTTTTTTTTATTTCTAACACGTGACACGGTGCTTCAGAATGCATTCTGTGTGTGTGTGTTAATGTTAATTGTGTGCGCATCCATGGGGTGTACCCGTGCTTTTGTGCGCACTCATGAGCTATACCCGCGCTTGTCTGCGCATTCAAGAGGTGTACCCGCGCTTGCAGTCTTACACCCGTGTGAGTAGATACATAGACCAATACATTATGTGCAAAATTATGTCATGATTTACCGAAATCAGAGGCTTAGGTCTTTAAGGGGTGGGGGGGGGGGGCTAGGCAGAGACTTCCGGAGATATTTGGAGAACCCTCTAGGCTAAAGTGCAATTCGGGGTATTTTCAAGATAAAATGATAATGGCGGGGCCCTTTGCTGTATACCTAGTGTGTGCCTGTTATCAAAAACGGCCCTGGGCATACTATTGTAGGCCTACAGGTTCAACGTTAGCAACGGTATTTGTTACAATAAAGGATATAGTCTAATTCTGTTTCTCAAAAATAAGTCATCCATCAGTAAACTCCATTTTTAACTCTGTCAGCGTTTTTGTTACTTATCACGACTGCCATTTATTTTTACTATTATTATCAGCGTCGTATTATCTCCATGGCTAAATCTGGTGCATGCTATGTGTAGGTTAGTGCAGACAGTTGACATTTTGACAGTTCATGGAGGTTAACGTGTTGTTTATTTCAATTGTTGTTTTTTTATTATTTCTCTGTACAGAAGGGGATTGTGCACAGAGACTTGAAGCTGGAGAACATCATATTGGATGATGAAGGCAATGTCAAGGTCAGTATCATCGGTCCCGCTACACATATAGACAGACATCTTTAGTTCCATTCATTGTGCCATTTCCGAAAAAAAACTAACTGTACTAGCAAAACATTCATGTCTGGGGAATCATGCCCACGGTCAGTGGCACCGAGAGTCAACGCGGGCCCCAGGGCAGGACATCATTGCGGGCCCCTTAATAAACAATGAGTCGTGAAAAAAATGACATGATCGGGGCTACCGGGCCCCCTTTATGCCCCCTTACAGATGCGGGCCCCCTGGCAATGACCCCTCTCGGCGGCCCTGCCCACGGTGATATATTTCAAATCATTTTTTTTAAAAATGGGTCCTCCCTCCTCCTCCCCCCCCCCTAACCCATTATAACGTTATATAATAACTAGTTGAAAAGCCTGCTGAAGCTGGCTGCTTGCTACCTGCGATATAATAAGAAATCTTTGTTGTGTTTAGATTTTCCAGTTTTGGAATTCCCCAGACTATTTTTAGCCGGGATCCACACGTTATACCCCCCCCCCCCCCGTACGGTCTACTACGTTAGACGATTATGTATTAGATAGTCATGTCTCCCTTCCCTTTCCCAATTACATAACAGAGCCACCCCTCCCCCCCCCCCGCTCCAGCTCCACTTTAAAGTGTTATTTACATTCTTTGTGTGTGTGTGTGTGTTCCATTTGTAAATGTAAATATTCATGTCTATTTTATGGCATTGCTAGTCCTTCTAAAGTGGGTTTTTTTTTTTTGATTCAGTTAGCTATTCCTAATTTATTTGTTGTTGTTGTTGTTTAATATTAAGGTTCTAAACTCTACCATTTTATTTTGAGACTTTAAAAAAAAAAAAAACACACACACACACACACTCTAACTTAATACTCATCTGGCCCTGAAAATTATTTTCTGTAAAAAATTTTGCCATCATTAATATATGAGATGAAATCCGGCACGATTGCAAGCTGAGAAAAAACGTCATTAGAGATATCTTGTCAAAACAGGAAGTTTACTCAAGTCATATAAATAACTTTATCTGATAAATAAATATTACCTTTCATTATTTCATGCTTCGGATGTTTACATAAATGACTTTTGCCCCTTGAACTCTTAAACATAATTACTTGCACACTTGAAAATGACCTTGATATTGTGGCCTTACTTTTGGGGAGGAATGGGTTGGGAGGGGGGGGGGGAGAGAGATCGGCTGCATTGCACAATAGCTTCCCATTTTTGTCAACGTTTGCACATTGTATCATAAAACAGGATAGTTAAGCTTTTTGTTACTGTAATGTTGACTGAACTAATGAACTATTAATTTAACATATTGATCTAGACCCATCACACATTTATGTGTGTCTGTCTGTGTGATCACTTGCGTTCAGATCCGTTCTTATATATATATATATATATATATATATATATATATATATATATATACTAGCTGTACCCTGCAAAAGCTTTGCATGGAGTTATATCCCCTTAGGCTTGGTCGGTAGGCTAGGTTATTTTTGGTTTCGGGCAGATCCGATTTTGTCATGATTGTATTTTAAACTGGAATACTGTTGTATTAATTCTTTACTTTCGATTTAACGCAGAACCCAAATCGCTTTTAAATTATTAGAATATATATCTATGTATATGTCTGCTCCAGGTGGAGATTGTGGGAAGCCTCTAAGCATATCCATCTGTCGGGCGGGGGGGGGGGGGTCCTCTTAGCATCATTATACAAAAAGAATGAATTATTATTAAATGGGCCCCTTTTGTAGAGAAGGCCCTATGCGGTGGACTAGTCTGCCTATCTATAAGAACGGATCTGTCTGTGTGTGTGTATCTGTCTTAATGGGTGATTGCACGACTCTTACAAATAACAGCGCGTCTAGTTTAGCTTATGTTCCCATGGTAACAGGCTTTGTTCGTTTGTCCCTGCAGATCGCCGACTTTGGACTGTCCAACTACTACAGCTTGAACGATACTCTGAAGACATTTTGTGGTAGCCCCCTCTACGCCTCTCCTGAAATTGTAAACGGAAGGCCCTACCACGGTCCTGAGGTGAGTAGTTGCTTTCACTTGACATTGATGTTGACCCTATGGTGTTGTCAGGATCTTCCAGCTTTCGAAACTGTTTTGTTTTGCTGGAATATTGGCGATGAAAGAGGCTGGTGGTGACACTCCCACCCCCCACCCCCTTGAAACAGTTTTTCAAGGGGCCTCAGAACTTATGGCTGCAGCTTCATTGCTACTTGACCTTTGTCTATATTTACCTTTAGTGTGTTTTTTTTTATCATCAATGTTTAATCTAGTCTAGTCATAAACTTCATTTCTAAGGTTATTTTAGATATATTTAATTAACTCTTTAATCTTGCTTAGTTGAACTTTAAAAAAAAAGGGGGGGGGGTAATTCGCCCTTGTTGGCCTAAATATAACTTAATGTTTTGATGCTGTTTGCTCTCATTAAATACTAAAATAGATTTAGCCGTTGGTCTCAAACAAAATAGACTGGCTCATTTAAACGTTCTATGGTGCAGAGCAAACTTTTTTATTCTTCATCTTTTATTCAACTAAATTAAATAGAATGTCAAAGCTTGAACCCAAATCAATAAATAAATATATTTATCCCGAGACCCTTTTGAAGTTTCGCACCATCTCATTAAAATGATGTTTTGAATGCGGAAACTTATCAAAAGTTATTGAAGAAAACAAATTGATTGTGATAGACATTTTTTATTTGGTTCAGATTTTATTTTCTATTTAGACAGCCACGGTGTCGGTTTTATATACAGTGGATTCCGCTTAATTGGGACACCGCTTAGTTGGGACAGCCGCTTATTTGGGACAAATCTCAAAGAAACCAAACCAAGAAGCCAATAGTAAATTTGTATTTTTAATTGGGACAGCCGCTTAATCGGGACAAAAAGCCTCGGTCCCGATGTGTCCCAATTAAGCGGAATCGACTGTAAATATATATATATATATATATATATATATATATATATATATATATATATATATTTGTCCCAAATAAGCGGCTGTCTCAATTAAGCGGTGTCCCAATTAAGCGGAATCCACTGTATATATATATATATATATATATATATATATATATATATTACACACATTGACATATTTCATCAGAGATTAGGGCGCCTGTTGTCAATTTAATATCAAGATGAAGTGTCGTGGCTGGTGGGAGGGCTGTATTATGGCCCCGGGTGATAAAGGATTGGCCATTTGAGCCGCATTTAGGTTGTTTTTTTATTAGAGTGGAATTTAAAAATAAAACACAACCAAAAAAAAGCTGCTCTTTTGGTCACGTGGTACAGGTTGACTTAAACATGAGATGAAATAATAGAAGGAACAAGACATCAAATGGGAGCCAGACTAAATGAAGAGCCACGTGTGAGTCTAAAGAGACGCGTGTGATCACCGTTGAAATGTGGTTGGGCTCCAATAGACAAAACTAGAGGTGGATGTGTAACTGGTTATGTGGATGTGGAGGGGTGTGTAACTGGTTGTGTGGATGTGGAGGGAGGTGTAACTGGTTGTGTGGATGTGAAGGGATGTGCTACCGGTTGTGTTGATGTGGAGGGAGGTGTAACTGGTTGTGTGGATGTGGAGGGATGTGTAAATGGTTGTGTGGATGTGGAGGGAGGTGTAACTGGTTGTGTGGATGTGGAGGGAGGTGTAACTGGTTGTGTGGATGTGAAGGGATGTGCTACCGGTTGTGTTGATGTGGAGGGAGGTGTAACTGGTTGTGTGGATGTGAAGGGATGTGCTACCGGTTGTGTTGATGTGGAGGGATGTTTAACTGGTTGTGTGGATTCTGCCTACCGTAGCAACAACGATAAACCTACAGATTTAAGCCTCTAATTGAGTGGTTGCGACCTAACGGTAGTGTGTTGAGATCAAGTTTAAATGGGGGGGGGGAGAGAGAGAGATAGGCAGCGGTACATATAAACCTGCTGTTAAGTTGACGTGACCCGGTTATATAATAACAATAATTTATATCTTCTGATCTTTGGAGGTTCCCCCCCCCCCCAAATCGTAGACGTCAAGTGTTGGTTAGGATAAGAAAATTGCCGTGTGACAGGTTTATGGCTGAATAAATTACAGAGGTTAGAGAACGCGTTGTTGTTGTTTTTTTTTTAATCTCTGTATAAAGAAGAAGGCGCGGGAAAGTGATGTAACTTTTTTTTACATTCAAAAAGTTTGACGTCTGCTGAGAATTACCTAGGGAAACAGACCTACGTACCTGGACTATCTTTAAAAATTAAAAGTTGTTTTGTTTTAATTGGTTTTTTAGAATTGTATTCTATTTATGAATATACATTTCTTTATTATAATAATAAAACTAATTTATACAAGCCTACTTAGTTATTTGACTCTTAAATTGCTCATTGGCTATTAGATGTTTTGTATTTGTTCAAGTTAGCAATAGCTATAGAGGAAGAAATTTCGTATTATAGTCATTTCTTTGTCTTCTCTTCTAATAATGTCATTTACCAGGCGATTAACTACTTTTATACATTGCCAATCTCGGTTCTTTGAGGTGCCCTAGGCAGAGACGCGTGATATATTTTGGGGGAACCCTAGAAAACGTGCCTTACGGGGGCACTTTAAGCACCAGATTATATAGGTAGTTGTACTGTAAAGAGCCTCTGTAGCAGTGGGGGCTATATGTGGTCTATTTGTGAGAACGGCCTTGATTTGAAACTACTTATTGCCATTCTCACTGATAGTCTTTTTTACTGGGGGTGTTTTGCTATTATTTTTTTTTTTTAAACTTTGAAATGAATGAACTAAATTCAGATTTCAACCAGAGGCTTTACTAAGTTCAGATGGGGCTCCAGGGCGCTGAAGAAATGTTTGGTCTTTTTAAATAAAGGGGAGGGGGGGGGTCATGAAAAAACTACGTCAAGTTGTGTTTTGTTGGTACTTGTGTAGAGTTTGGCTTTTCGGGAAAACCTTGACAACTCTGTTGTACAGCTTGGTGAACTGATTGTGTTTTACCAGGATTTTATTTCTTTGCACTGTAATGATTCAAGTTTCATTGCGTTTCCGTTTTATTACTGCATTTGTTTTTTTGTTTTTGTTATGCAAGTGTATGTTTTTTTAACGAAAATCGCCGAAACTACATTAGAAACCCGAAAAAAAAGGTCAGATTAGTAAATTTTGTTTATTTATGCGCAATTTTTAAAACATTATTTAACATGCCACGTTGAAGCCGCCGGAATCCCGCTAATTCGCCATTGAGGAAAACTCCCGCCAAAAACTGAAAAAAACACCGCCCAAACTGGTGGGAAAATCCGCCATTCTGGCAAGAGTGGGGTGTAGCTGAAATGGATGCGCCACGTGACGGTCCACACAACGTCTCTTTGGCGTTGGAATAAATTTCATCGCTTCGGGGTTAGAATCCACGAGCCGCAACATGCCGATTGAATTGACAACCCCGCCACCAGTGTGCTAATAGAATTGACAATCTTGGCCACCACCGCGCCAATAGAATGGACAACCTCGGCCACATCCGCGCCAATAGAATGGACAACCTCAGTCACCACCGTGTCTACGGTTCTTCTTAACAGCGTTCTTTTTTCTACTTTCGCTTTTTAAGAATCGCTCTTTTAAACTGCTACTTTAAATAGCGTCACTGTCGTCTGCTGGTATCAGTTTTACTTTGTCTGATTTGACCGAAACCGCGCCTGCAAAACATACAAATACAATTTCAAAGGAAGCTAGTAATCTATGTTGACATTTCGTAAATAAACCGTCTAACAAGTTGCAGGGAAATGACTAACCCGTTCTCCCCCCACCCACTCCCCCTTCCTCTTCATAGTGTCTGTCAACACGAACATAAAAAAAAAAATAAAAATCTAGCTGATTTAAACACCAACAAGGACCGCAAAGAAAATATTCGAGGTCGGCGAATGAAAAAAAAAAAAGTAAATTACCTTCAAATGTCGCCGTTTGCTGACCTAAATTTATCTCCTGCCAATTGAGGATGTGACCCACGGAGATAAATTGTTGTGGAGGGGGGGGCATATCGCTGAACAGTTCATTGTGACCTACGGAAGTACTTTTTTTGTAGTTGGCGGCAGTCTCACTTAGTTCTGCCAATTTGGGTCTTTTTGGTACTATATTTAGCACTCACTTTCCCGCCTCGTTTGTCCCAATGAAAAAAAAATATTCTCAGCAGAGCGGCATAGAGATTTGCCCCCAGTTTAGTCCAATTTTTATACTACTTATTTTTATTTTAAATTAGGGTAAAACAACAACAACTTCTACACAGCTTTAAATTGTATTTCGACATAATGCACCAATCGCTTCTGTTGTGGAAATATTTTTTGAAAATTTGAAAAGTACATAGAAAGTAATATTTTGATGTAAAAAGGCTCAGACAATCTCAATTACATGATGAGCAATTAAACATTTGCTACTTTGTGTGTGTGTGTGTGGTTTTTTTTTCAATAAATCATTTGACATGTTTTTTTTTTTGTATTTATTTTGGTTACCGTATTTATTTCAATGAATGTTATGAGCTCAAACTCGAGTCTAAGTGTATACTTCACAAGGTTTATTGTCGACATTATTTTCTGATGCTAACATTTGAAAAAAAAAAATTCAACGATTTTTAGACACACACACACACACATATATATATATATATATATATATATATATATATATATATATATATATATATATATATATAGACGATGTGTGCTGGCATTCCTCTCCGACCATTTTGACCGCAGCTTGTTTTTTTTCCTCTTGCTTTCTTCCTACAGGTGGACGTGTGGTCACTCGGGGTCATCCTGTACACCCTGGTGTACGGCGCCATGCCGTTCGAGTCCAACGACCTGACCACACTGAAGCGCCAGATATCAGAGGGGGACTACGCCCAGCCGTCCAAACCTTCAGGTGAGTTGACCAATGGATACAGGTGATCCGTTCTATTTATTAGTGAGGGAGGGAGGGGTGGGGGGATACTTGTGTGCAGTTTTTAGTTTTGCTGTCCCACGAGATCGGCTTTACCCATAGACAGCCAGACCAAAACACAGGCAAATAACGAGACGGTATATATATATATATAGGTCAACTTGATACTATTAATCTCCATATTTAAAAACTGGCAATGAACAAGTTGGCACTGTTTATGTTTACATTTAATCAGATCGTTTTTTAATTGACCTGGGACAGACGGCGCTTGTATTTGACCACCCACCCACACCCTAAGTATGTCAGCATGTTGTTTACTTTCTGAGTTCCGATTTATACTTTAATTTGTTTCTCTGTCTGGCTTTTCCCCCCCCCCCCAAATTATGTTTCGTACTTTCTAGGTTTCGATTTATATTTAGGTTTAATCTGTCTCTCTGTCTGGGTTGTTGTTTTTTTTTTTCATCCTATCAGTCTTTCTTTATGAAGTTCATCAACATGGTCGTAAATACCAGACGACGTCACGACGACTAGCCAGTCGGCCACATGCACCAGAGTGAACACAATAACAAAACGTTGGCCGACTGAAAGACAGTCCCGTAGCCACGGGGGGGGGGGCACTGGGGGCAGTTAAGTTATTCGCTAGGTGTGGAGTGCCCCCCCCCAACCCGCTTGAAAAAGAAGAAAAAGAGAAAAAAATAAAGAAAAAGTAACTAAAATGAGAAGGTGCCCCCTTGCTGGGTATTGGTGCCCCCCTGCTTACTTTGACCTGGCTACGGGCCTGCTGAAAGACCAAGTTGTAAAAATACGTTATCCTTTATGTCATATTTCTTTGGGTCTTCGAAATTCGCCACTCAATAACACTAACACACGCGCGCACACACACACACACACACACACAGTCAGTTTATAGCATTACAGTCAGACATCTTGTGTATGTGTACATGCAAATTACTTGTCAATAACATAAACACTGACCCCCCCACTACCCCATCCCCTTTTATTTTTTATTTTGTTTGGGGAAGGAGGGAAGGTGGGGGGGGGTCCCCCACAAACCGGATGTACGTTTCCTGTCTTTTGTCTGTCACTGCAGAAGGTGTGTATATATATACATGCATGTGTGCGTGTGCATACTAGTAGCGCAGACTTATCAGTAAAGGTCGTAGGGTAGTTTGTTTTTATTTTAATACTAAAATGTTCCGACGGAGATGAAGGTATGTCGAGTGGTGGCAGTATATCAGAGGTTCTCCAAATATTTATGGGATTCCCTCCAAGGTGGTCTCTTTTACAAAGTTGGCGGAAACTTTTTTTTTTTTTGTTTGTTTAAATAACTGCCTGTGGTGAACCCCCGGGGACCCGATGTGCATCGAGGGGGGGATGAGAAATTGAGATTGAGCCCCCACCCCCCCTTTCAAACATTTTGCGGGAGTTCTCTTTAAGATGCTATCGCCGCCACTGAATTGGAAAAAAATTAGTTACCTAAAAAATAGCCCCACGTTTTCTACTGAGTGAGAACCATTCACAGTCCGTGAACCGAACCCCCCCCCAACCTTTCCCACCTTCAGAAACACTGCTGCATACACATATAGAACGTGGACAATAAAGCCAGGTGGTGTGAAGTGTTGTTTGATTTACATGCCTCGTCATGCAACGATAACGTTAGATACACGACGCAGGCTGCAGCTGGTACTGCAGTATAACAGCCCGGCTGAAGTGGGGTTTTTTTTATGACAGAGACCTACTGCGGACTACATGAAATTCATTGACATGACATCATTCGAGATCAGGGGGGTACCCGGTAGTTTAATTGCTCACGAATAACTTTAGTATTTTGCGATTGGGGGGGGGGGCAGTGCCGAACTTAGGGATTTGGGGGGGGGCTGCATTTTGAGTTTCGACACCATGACATGAGATAATGCACTTAATATGTAATGTAAAAAAACAATTTTGGGGGCCCGGGGGACTTTTTAATTTGGACCCTCCCCTCCCCCACCCTAGGTACGCCTCTGAGGGGGTGGGGCTCACGAATAACTTATGTAGTTTGCGATGGGGATGACTAGAACATTTGATAGAACGTCGCTTTTCCTCCTTGCATATGTGCGCGGCGCCTCGTGTGTTGTGCTGCTCCACGTTAACCGAAGCTCGCGGCCAATGTTGGAAGATTCTCATTTTTGATTGAGCCGCTGAATCGAGTGAGTCGTGAGTAATGGTGGTGGTGGAGGCGGGGGGGGGTGCTGGAGAAACTTTCGGATTTGATCGGTTGGGGGGGGATCAGTTTCATTGATCCGTTTATTAGAATTCGACCTGTCCGCCCCGACACGAGGAGGATAGAACTCAAAGAGAGAAATATCGCTTTTGTGTTACAGTTTGTTTTAGAGCAGGGGAGGGGGAGTAATTTTTTTTTTGAGTCTCGGGCCATACGAGGTTGGGGTGGATTGTTTACAGGAACTAAACTGATGTAGGCGGCATACTATTTACTGCTAGTGATACGCTTCACTCTGAAATAATTGGCGGGCCTGATTAAACAGCCCTGCGAACATAGTTTGCCCCTTGGCTGTTTTAGACTAAGAGGCCAGATGCAGGAGTGTCATTGTGTCCGCTGGTTGAGGGACCTTTAGCCCCCCCCCCCCTCCATCTCCGCCAAATACATCGCAAAATACTGTGCGCTCACGGGGTCAGCCGCAACTCTAATTCACTCGAAGAAGGCATGAGCTGCCGCGCATTTGAAGAATGAAAAAAAAAATGCATCTACTCAAACCCCTGCCATGATGAACTATGACGTTGCGGGAGTGTGATGGCGCCAGGTCTATGTCACGTGGCCGCGAGACAGGTCAGATACGTCAAGCCACACTCGTTGCGTGCGGCACGACATTCCACGGGACGCCTTCCAGCGTCAGAGTGTTTTCGTCACGTGTGTCATATTCAGCCAATCTGATTGGCCGTAACTCACAGTGTTTTATCAACAGAGATGACAGTCATGTCATGTTCAGGCTGTCATCAATCACTGATATACAAAATATTCATTGTTTGTTCATGTCATTGTTGTTGGTATTTTGTTTTCCTTTTTTTCTGAAGAGAGAGAGAAACGAGATGAAACTTGGTGGAATTAAAACAGAATTGTATGGACTGATTACTGGTGCAGTATTGGGTCGTTATATGTAATAGGCAATGACTTAAGAGTAATCTTGGGGCCCTAGGCAGAGACTTCAGAGATGTATTGGGGTCCTCGGCAGAGACTTTAGAGATGTATTGGGGCCCTCGGTAGAGACTTTAGAGATGTATTGGGGCCCTCGGCAGAGAATTTAGAGATGTATTGGGGCCCTCAGCAGAGACTTAAGAGATGTATTGGGGCCCTCGGTAGAGACTTCAGAGATGTATTGGGGCCCTCGGCAGAGACTTCAGAGATGTATTGGGGCCCTCGGCAGAGACTTTAGAGATGTATTGGGGCCCTCAGCAGAGACTTAAGAGATGTATTTGGGCCCTCGGCAGAGTCTTCAGAGATGTATTGGGGCCCTAGGCAGAGACATAAGAGATGTATTGGGGCCCTAGGCAGAGACTTTAGAGATTTATTGGGGCCCCGGGAAAATGTATATGTGGAAATCTTTAAAAATTGACAGGGATTGTTTTCGGAAGGGGGCGCTTTGATTTTGGGAAGTGGGGGGGGGGTGTCCGTTGTAGTTCCTTAGTTTGCCCAACATTAAGAACCGTTCTTTGTGTCAGGAATGAGAGCCACCACCGCCATGCCTGTTGCTCTGGGAGTTTCAAACAAATATAATAAGTTGTAGACTTCATTGAGAAAGGCACCTAGGAAATTCAAGACGTGTGAACCCCGCAGAAGGTTGACTTGATGGGAACAGCCCACATGTTGACGGCCCGCAGTTTAATAACATTCAGATGAACTTAATAGTCTCCCAGCCCCGTAGCGTGAAAATTCTACAGCAGGGTCTAGGCCAATTTTAAGGCGGGGGGGGGGGGGAATAAATTTGTTACTAAGTAGAGCAAACAAGAAGAGGAGGCCAGACAAAACGCAGGGGGCTCCCTGGCCCCCCCCGCACGCTACGGGGCTGTAGCCTCCGTAGAGGTCTGTGACGTGGCTTTGGTTATTACTCAACACACACACACACACACACAAAGTTTCTACCTAAGTCCCTATCTATGTCACTACATAAGTCCCTATATAAATCTCCACATACGTCACTACATAAGTTCCTACATAAGTACCTACATAAGTCTCTACATAAGTACCTACATAAGTCTCTACATAATCTGATATCGGGACATTTTGTGACTTTAAAAATTTGTCAACGTCAGAAAAATTAAATTTTGGTAATAAATTTAAACTCATTATATCTTAGATTAGACGAAAATGTAGAAAAAATAATCGAGAATTAATAGAATTTATCGAGCTAAGTATTAATCAAGTATATAAATATCAATAACACAAAGCGACCGGAAGCCCATTATGATCTTTTCACAAAGACAGCTGACGCGCAGGAATACATGTGAGAAAGGTGTATAGGATGACATAGTCATGATTGTGGTGTACAGGCTGATATAGTCAGTACGTATGTATGTACATGTTCTGTCCGATTTTGTATTAAACAAGAAAAAAAAATATCATAGTATCTTTGAACAGTCCAATGAGTTTGTAATGATCATCAATTCACCCAAATTTATCCTTAGATCGACATTCTTACATTTCGAATAGGATAACCGACTTCTTTTTTTCTCGCTGTGTGATGCAATTATCAAATTCAATTCCATGATCAGGTACAGCTAATGTTCTAAATGACTGTAGTCACACCACATAATGGACGAGATATGGTGATTGCTATTTGTATTTTTTTAAAATTAAATTCATGGATAGAATGCAGTAATGGGTGTTGTTGGGGGGGGGGATTAAATGTCGCTTCTTACGAGAACAGTCTGGCTGGTGTGGGAGCCGTGCTGGTGTCGCTGCAGCTGGTGTGGGGGCCGTGCTGGTGTCGCTGCAGCTGGTGGTTGTTGTTTGTTTGTTGTTGGTTGTTATTTTTTAATCGCGAGCGTTGACTTCGCTCTGTGCACATGGTCCAGTTGTCTTCCCTTGCGCCCGCATGTCGCCCCGTGACCATGTTTTATATTGGCTAGAATCAAGGAGGAGCGAACGGAGGGGTGGAATAACCGATCAATCACGCTGGGAGATGATGAATTGATTGGCGTGGTGTTGCAGCTTATAGATGTAACAGATAATGGTGGTGGGGGGGGGGAGGTTTGAAGGCAGTCCCCGGTCTGAGAATTGGAGAGGAGGGAAGAGATTGTCATTTTACGAAAGTTATGGGGGGGGGGGGGGGGTCTTAGTTGGCAAAGTATCAAAAAACATTGTACTGTAGAAGGGATGGTTGCAGGGGGCGGGGGGGGAGGATATTGGGGGGGGGGGGGATAGCGAAGCGTTGAGGAAGCAAAAGTTTGTTGATCTGACTGCGTTACGGATCTTTACTGTTGGTTTTAAAATAGGTCAAGGACAAGAACAAATTAATCCTTGTGCGATGATTGATGGTGTGTTATCTGTTGATCTGTCAAACCTCTTAATCCAGCAGGCTGACCTATATAATAATCTGTGTGCGGACACTGTGACCCAAGCAACTGCATTACCTGGTCATGGTGGTAATTTGGTTCACTGAATGTAGACGGGGAGAGGGGATGGGGAGAGAGGGGGGGTAGTGAGAGGAAGTTGGTCGCAACGATCTGAAATAGAAATGTACAGTACGATGAATATACATTGTGTTTCAAGTGTTGGCTCATGCTTGGTACGGTATCACCAGTCTCTTTGAGTTACCTGAATAGGGTGGGAGGGCATACTTGCAAGGTTCGATTACCCGCAATACAAATTGCCTACATCCACCGTAGTGCTTCAAATGTAACTACATTCTGTGTTGTTGTTTTTTTTTTTGGTGTAATATAATCATTAGTTCCATTGGTCACTCAGATATCCCTGTAGGGTCAAGGTGCATCCCTAAGATTCTAGTCAAGGTCTCCGTATTTGCAGCTTTAAATAAGTGTTGTTCATGTGTACTTCCTCTTGTGATACACCTGGCATAAACATACAGTTTAAACAAAAAATTAAGTGCTTTTTTTTAATTTAATACCAGATATGAATGATGGTAGTGTTAATTCATTTTTTACTATATGAATGATGGTTGTGTTAATGAATGATGGTTGTGTTAATGAATGATGGTTGTGTTAATTCATTTATTACTATATGAATGATCGTTGTGTTAATGAATGATGGTTGTGTTAATTCATTTTTTACTATGTGAATGATGGTTGTGTTAATGAATGATGGTTGTGTTAATGAATGATGGTTGTGTTAATGAATGATGGTAGTGTTAATTCATTTATTACTATATGAATGATGGTTGTGTTAATGAATGATGGTAGTGTTAATTCATTTATTACTATATGAATGATGGTTGTGTTGATGAATGATGGTTGTGTTGATGAATTATGGTAGTGTTAATTCATTTATTACTATATGAATGATGGTTGTGTTAATGAATGATGGTTGTGTTGATGAATGATGGTTTTGTTAATGAATGTTGGTTGTGTTGAATGATGGTTGTGTTGATGAATGATGGTTTTGTTAATGAATGTTGGTTGTGTTGATGAATGATGGTTGTGTTGATGAATGATGGTTTTGTTAATGAATGTTGGTTGTGTTGATGAATGATGGTAGTGTTGATGAATGATGGTAGTGTTGATGAATGATGGTTGTGTTGATGAATGATGGTTTTGTTAATGAATGTTGGTTGTGTTGATGAATGATGGTAGTGTTGATGAATGATGGTTTTGTTAATGAATGATGGTTGTGTTGATGAATGATGGTTGTGTTGATGAATGATGGTTGTGTTGATGAATGATGGTTGTGTTGATGAATGATGGTTGTGTTAATCCATTTATTGCTACTTTTCCAGATGCCGCTGGCCTGATACGCCACATGCTGACCGTCACTCCTGCCCGTCGGGCGACCATGGAGGACGCCCTCCGCCACTGGTGGATCAACTTCGGCTACTCGTACATGCCCAACGATGTGCCTTACAGCGTGGATGAGGAGCCGCCCACCAGCTCGGCCCGGAGGGACCACCCAGTGGTCATCCACCACAGGACCCAGAGCAGCATCTCATCTGACTCTGACCTGGAGGCTGACTTCCGGCCCAGCCGGTGGTCCCGGAGGAAGATGGCTCTCGACAGCGCGGGCAACAGCATTTCGTCCTCAATGGCTAGCAGTCCGGCCCCTTTAGGAGAGGTCAAACATAGTGATGATAGCCTGCAAGAAACCAATCCGGCTATTATAGCCTCAGGACTGATGAAGTTGTCGCCAGAGCTTTTTGAAATTTTAAAAGGCTGCAGCAGCAAATCTCTGGCTGCTCTGCTCCATCCAGAAAATGTCAATGACAGTTCAAACAGCTCACATAAGACTTTGAATCCCACGTGCCAAACTGAAGAAACCAGGTCTGAAAATAGCGACAAGACTATGCCTTCTTCGAGCACTGTGTTTGATTCTGAAAGGAAGCCACCTCGTGGAATTTTAAAACGGAGAGGTAAATTTTCTGGCGGAGACAGCGGTTGCATAATGCACGAAGATGGGTCATCCAAATCGGATGACGCCAGTATACCCAAGTCTGGACACTTGCCCAGGCGACTACCGTCTTTCAGGGAAGAAGCTCATGGCATTTTTTCATCCAAGCACAAAGCTAGTCAGCTGCTGGATAACGGCAAGAGTGAGACAGTGAACAGTTTGCCCCAGCCTACACTCAGCGTCTCTTCACCAGTAATACATCGACGGCCAGAAGAACAGCATTCACTTTCAAAACCTCCATCATCGTCATCATTATCTTCCTTCACTGATATTCATCAACCAGTCACTTACATTGCATCATTACCCAAGAGCACCAACCATGGCCTTACTGCTGTAGACAATACACCAAGAACTTTCAGTAGCCTATCACTGCCCACAGGCATGGACTTGTCCATTCATCCCGGTCAGCCTGTAACAGCAGACAAACCCAGCCCTTCAAGTGATTCACCAGATGGCTCAGGATGTAAGAACAATTCCAAAGTCGTCCGCAGGCCAAAGAGCATATTAAAAAACAACAAAGGTCAGGCCGAGGACGCTAGAAACAGATTGAGCATTAGCAGTGTGGGGTCCAACTCTTCGGCAGATATTCTTGATCTCTCATATGACAGTGGAGACAGCGACCATTATGTCAACCAGATTTCACCCACGAAGAGCACTGATGGTGACATTTGTTCACCAACTCAAGAGATTTTTGACACTGTGCACCTTGACAGAGACTTAAGCCATCTCACAGTGAAATCTTTTAGCAGCCCTCAGCTGTACCCCAGGCACAGACGCTCGCTGAGTGATGAGTGCCGAAAAATTAATTTAGAGTCAGCCTTGACTTATGCTTTTCCTAGAGACACCGAGAATTTACGTTGAAATCATAATATACAAGAAAGGAGCAAAAGTATTGAAATTAATTTTGTCCCCATAAATGCCCTAAATTTATAAAAGATATTTTTAAATCAAAAATCTCTACATGTAACAATCTTTCGAAGTTAAGCTGGCACTATGAGCTATGCAATTTCCCCCCTGGCAGCTTCCATTGCATATTTTTATGTGCTATGCAAAATGCCTGTCATCATTTTTTTTATTATAAATCTTCTAAATGCATAAATTTGTACTTACATGGTTGCCTGTCATCCAATAGCAAATACAATATGTTCAATGACGAGTAATATATATATGTATATTTATATATGGTATTTATTAAATAATTGAGATGTAAATTATGTGTTAACAAAAAAGGATGAAATTATTTCGTACTTGCCTTCAGAAAGATTTTTTTTTTTTTACATTGAATGTGTTGTCTGAATAGTTTCTAAATTCACATAATCCAGTATACCATCAGCATCCGATGATTAAGTTTCAGCGATCCACCATTTTATTTACAGCAATATGTAAGGTGCAATTTTTTACGGTGATCGCAAATTCAATTTTGATGGTTTCAGATTTTTGATAGAATTGTGTCATGTTTTTTTTTAGATACAATTAGAATGAATATCTCTACAGCATATTTTTATCATAAAAATTTATTTTTTATTTTGGTTGTTTTAATGTAGCCAATATTTCTGGTTGAAACAAAAAATTATCTTTTTTATTTTCTTGTTAGTTTCTGTATGAAAATAAAAAAATGATTTTTTTTTTTTTTTAAAAGTTTCACATTTTCAGTCGGACACTTTTTCTTTTTTTTAGGCCTACGCTTATTTTATAAAAGCAATCTTTATAACTTGCAAATGAAACAGTATACACTTGTCACAGTTGGAAGTATCAAGTATATTTTTTAAAGAAAACGTCGCTGTTGATGCTGTAAAAAAATCTCTTCCTTTTAAGTTTCCAAGTTGACACATTGAAATCAAACATCATTTTAAGCCTTTTTAAATCAAACTGACTTACAGCCATGCCTTTAAATTTGTTAAAGATCCGAACTTTTTATTTTTAAATGATAATGTTCACTGTTAACTCTTTCCCATGTTGCTGGTTTTATTTGTAACATTGTTGATCTTTTTTTTTTTCACCATAGTACAAATTTTTCAAAAATTATTTTTACATTAAGGAATAATTATTAATTAATACATAGACCAGCTTACAAATCACTTTAAAAAAATTTTTTAATCTTTATTAAGTGTGATAACAGTTGTTATGGAGCTTGTTATTATGGATTTAAGTAAACTATATCAGGATTGCTCAACTAATTAATTTTACTTCATTGTGTACAAATGAAACGGAGAATTTCTCTTGGACTTGGTGTAGTTGCATGGATTTCCCAAAAATAAGTTACTTGAATTTTCTATAATTCCTGTCTCGATCAACTTCTTGTATCCATTTTTCAAATCATTTTTATTTTTTTTTTTTTTTTGTTTTCCTGTTCATGTTCAGATATAAATTCATTTAATTGGGGAGAATTCTCAGATGGATTCATTTTGTACATAGTTTTATTAAGTGCTATAACTTTTAAAGGAGCAATACACCATACCGGTTTTGTAAAACTGCCAACCTTCATTCTCAATCGCGGACCACGCCATAGATTCCATCATTCGACCAGATTCAGTTAGTTTTCTTTCGAAATCCATTCATCTCATGACCCACTGTTAGTAATTATTGCTTTTTTTTTTTTATTTCAGAACTAGTTATCTCTAATTGCCTCTCCTCCCCTCCCCCCATCGTGTCCTCATCACAACATAAAGCCTTCCATGTTCCATGTGTTTTTATTAACATTATTTTAACCACCAGGAACCCACTCGGTGACTGTTGCTATAATATAAACTATCGCATAATTTTCATTCATGTTGTTGTTTTTTTTTAATTCAAGATGTTTTACTTTCATGAATATACATGTATTCCTTTTTTTTTGTTGGCTTTGAATTGTTTTCTGTCTGCGATTCTTGGTAAAATAACTTTGTCTCATTTATATTGTGTCTTTCTTTGACCCAAGCAATTAAATAAAATAAAGCTTTTCAAAAATATTATTATTTTTTTACATGGGTATTACTCATCACTCTTCTTATTGGTACCTTAATCTGCTTGTTTCAGTTTGCTTATGTTTTATACAGTATTATAACAGTATGCGGAAGTGATAAGAAATATGTGGACAAAATTCAATACCTTTAGCATGAAATCAATTATGACATCTTTTGAACAGTGTTTCTTCTAAATTATAAAAAAAATATTTTTTAATACAATATATACTTCTACATTCTGTCTATTCTGTCTATTACCAAGTTATAAATTTAACCATTCCATTGATTGGTTATAGGGGGAAGTAATCATCCAATATTGCAAGCTCCTTTCCCTTCACCCCCCCCCCTCCAGCCATACTTTGAAAAAAAAAAAACATTTTACATAACCTATATGCTACAGATAACACATCATGGGCCAGTCAAACAAGAATGTTGTTCAATTAATCTGACCTTGTCAGTGTGTCTGTTTTGATGTGGACCAGGTAGACATCTTATTCATCTAACAAAGGAGGAGGACAACATGCAGCTTTGTTATTTTGTAGGGTTTTTTTTAGAAATATGTGGATCATAAAAAAAAATTTTTATCATTTAATGAATTTTTATTGATGTGAAGACAGGTGACAGGCAGAGAAGTGGATATTAAAATTAATAATATGAAATTATTTTAAAATTCTTCTGCTGAGGGCATGGGGGGTATTTAGATGTGAAAATATCATTTTCAAACTGGTTAGTATTTTTATACCAATTTTTCCCCCCATGGTCTCAGCTTGAAAAATACGATTGGAAAAGATGTATAATGGAACTTACACATCTACTAATATATTGGATTCAATAAGTGTATTTTTTGTGTACAAGTCCCTGAAAAGAATAGAATGTTATTTTGTTAGATTCTGTAAGCCAGTGGTCCCTAACACCCAGACCGGTAACGGTCTGTGGAACAAATGTTACTGGGCTGCCCAAGAAACATTAAATGATTTCTTTTTTAATTTTTCTCGTCATTGTGCGACTTTCCATGGAGAGAAATAATCACCCCTTCCTGTGGGCCGCAGTGAAATGATTAAACGTTGACCGGTCTGTAGCGAAAAAAAGGTTAGGGACCACTGTTATAAGCCACAATGGGACATTTTATGCATTGCCCTTCTTTTATTCCCACCATAGCAGATAGTGCTGCGTCAAGATCCAGCCCGTTGCCAAAGCGCATCCTTTTAAACAAGTTGTAGATGTACAATATCAAGAAATAACATCCCATCACTATGGAAAGGATTTCCATAACTTGTTCAAACTTTATAAAATGTGTTTCCCTTGGCTTTTTAATTCACATAACCAAGATGGTTTCTAGCAATAAATAGTAATCCATTTATTTTTAGATCTACTCGATTGACAGTAACACCCCTCAGGTCATGTTGAATTTAATATTAACAATATGGGAAAAAATTTTCACAACACAATGTCTTAGACTTTTTTTCGTGTGTTACTGTACAGTGTTTAAACAATAACAATTGTTAATAAAAATTTTATATTACGAGCAATTAAGTTATGATGTGTGACAGACTTAACCCAAATATTCTGAACTATAAAAAAAATTATAATCTAAGAAAAACTGATAAGTTTATACCAGTTTGTGATTCCTCATTAATTAAGTTAAGACAGAAAATAACAATAAATAAAATGATGAAAACAAAACATGTAAAAAAAATGTTTATTGACAAAAAAATATATCATGCAATGATTAAATGTATACTGGTAAGAAACACATGAGGTGAAATAAGTTATGTGAAGCTCAAATGAATAGAAAATTGAATTCAGGAGCTCATCAATTCAGTTTTAATGAAAAAAGTTTACTGGTTATAAAGACTAAAATTTAGTGGGAAAATGAAAAAAAAACTCAACAGAAGTGGTACAATTTATGTCAGTAGTAATTAAAGTTGATACAACTATGAATAAAAAAAATGTCATAATAAAAAATAGAGAAATGTAACATTTTTGTAATAATTTCATAGATGGATGAAAATAACCAATTTTGTTTTTCTAGCAAAGAAATATAAAAAAAAAAAAAAAGGTGTGACTAAAGGGAGCCGAGACCTAATTCAAAAACATGAACTTTAGAGATCCACAGATTTCCATCAAAATATCTTTCTATCACAGCAAACTTGACTCCATTGTTTTGGTCAACTGACATACGGGACAGAAATCCAGTTGGTTGCATGGATACTTCATGGAGAGGCTTCAAATTTCTAAGAAGGGTGTCGTGATTCAAGGACTCCAAGTAACTTACAAATATAAGACCTGAAATGAAGTAAAATTGTCAAAAATGGATTTTAAAAATAATCACACATTAATAATATTCCAATACAATATAATGACAACAATAATAAAATGCATGCACCTGTTTATAAGTAGCTATAATTGTACACAGAGGCGTAGCTAGGGGGTGGTGGGGGGTACATATGTCCCCGGGCGCCGAGGTTCAGGGGCGCCAAATGGTATATTTTACATATAATATTATATTGTTTTCAAATGGGGGGGGAGGCGCTAAAAAGGTATTAAAAAGGTAAAATGCCCAGGGCGCGAGTTGCCTTGCCCACCTCTCGCTACGCCTCTGATTGTACAAAATTTTCATCTATTGGTAAATTTAAGGACCAATACATTTTAGCTGAATTGTATTTGGTCACTTTACTTTTATCATCAGTCTATTAACATGAAAACTATTACAAATCTTTCTCAACAAATAAAAAAATGTCCATAATTATAGAAGAGGGTTCCTAGTAATTGTTCCCATCAATTCATCACATAGTTGTTTTTTTTACATTATAAGCTAACCACTATTTTTCTCTCAAGTATCTCCACATTTCATGAAAGCATGTCTGATTTTCAGCTATTTTATATAATCATAGTTAATATATTTCAGAAAATTCCAAAATTAAAAGGACAGAAAATAACAGTGCATTACTGAACAACTTGTGGGACGAATGGCCGAGTGGTGTAGAGTCCTGGGTTCGATCCTCTGTGAGGCCCAAGGAATTTTTCCAGGTGAAATTTGGTGCAAAGTCGTCTCACAAGTCCACCCAATTTAAATGGGAACCTGACTTAAGTTGGGGAAGTAATGCTGAGGTTATAGAAACAGATGAATTCTACACTTCATCTGCCCCGATGGCCCGTTAGCGCTAACTTAACTTTACTGAACAGCTTAAAATAAAAAAATAACTATAGTAGACGATATACTTGATCAATGTTAAATATCCCACTTTTAAATTATTTTTTTCAAACATAAGCTGAAAATGATAGGGTGCATGCATATTACTAAAATGAAATAACAATGACAGCTGACATGTGGAGAATACATCATTTTAAGCCTGTGGTTCCATGCATATTACTAAAATGAAATAACAATGACAGCTGACATGTGGAGAATACATCATTTTAAGCCTGAGGTTCTCAACCTTTTTAACGAATATACCCTAAAGGATGTGAAGTATGTCATACGTAAGGATGTGAAAGTATGTCATACGTAAGTTTGTGACTAAAAGTACTTATTTTCATAATGGAGCCGTGTTTATTTTGCTAATTCAATTCATAGGTTTGTTGACTCCCGGCAAGTCTTACATCTGTCTCCTGTGGTGCCTCCATGGCTATTGCACTATTGACTATGATTGGGATGAAAGGACACTGTAAAAACCCTCCCATTAGTGGTTTATAGGATCTAAGAGATAACACCTCATCCTTTCAAGGACTTGTAAAAAAAATTATTTTAAAAAAAGACCACAGCTAGTATGATATGACTTTCAGGCTGGAGACGTTTTCATTTTTAGGATTTTATTGCAGTCAAAGCAGAGAAATCACTTTCTCATAATAATATTGATGGAAAAGGGAACAATGCTGACAGCGCTGAATTTGTCAAGTCTTCGTGTTCTTGAAGCACACTGTGCCAGAAATATCTCACCTTACTATCCACTCTTACTTTCAAAGTTGTGTCCCCTGCTAGTTCAAATAATTTCTCTCTTACTTAAAAAGCTCTGCTTTCTCAACATTGTTTACACAAAAAGAATTCCCAATCCAGTTGTTATGGGTACCATACATTTCAATTTTAGGAATATATCGCAGAAATTCATTTTCTAGATTCTACAAATGATCTATGATCAACGCTTTGACGTTAGAAAAACTTGAAAAAAATAAAGAAGATGTTTGAGTGAAATAGCTGTCTTGCCTTGGTGTATTGTGTTTTGCATGGATGTCTTCTCTTTGAGAACATTAGTATAGATCCTTTACACGCCTTTCCACTTTACGAGGCTGTACTGTTCCATGCTATAGTACATATACACTATAGCATGTGGTTTGGTGATGTGTTAAACTCTTAGTTGTTTAAAATGAAAATTATACGTCACTGCATAATCTTTCCCGTAAACCTTGGGGTACACAAATCCCCAGTTGAGAACTGAGGTTTTCAACAATGCTTTTAAAAACATGTGATTTCAAGCTTGAGCCTTACAAAGGAAAAAAAAATTTAATTTATATTGTAACATTAAAACTTTACCCAAGGTATCAGCACCTTACAATAATGTCATTATGTTAAGATATTATATTCAACAAGGAAAATCAATGAAGAAATAAGCTAAAATATTTTTTTATTAAGCTATTATAGTTGTACTAGCTGAATCATTTGCATTGAGATAAACCATAGTTCAACTTGTGTTAGGTTATCATGAATAGGTCGATGTAATTATAAGGGTCTATTTATTTTATGAACAATATTGAGAAACTTATTCGTTTTTTTTTCTAACTAAAAGTTAAAGGGACTCAAGCTCTGGCAAAGTGAGTCTCTAGCTTATTCCTTAATTTTACATCCATTAAATTAGATACACAAAGTGACAATACTACAGGTATATTAAAAACAGCTAGATTATTTTTAATTTAAACCTAGTCTTAGTAACATAGACCTACTTTGTAATTTAAAAAAAATCTAAAGCAGTATTTAATTTAAAAAAAAATGATATGATAATTGTATTTATTTATCGTAAATTTTTGCAGAATTTAATGTTTTTAAAATTAGATATGCTTTTAAAAAGAATTTTATTAACAATGAGCGCTGTTATTTTTATCATCTGAGAACTTTTGATAAATGCAATTATTTTCATTTGACAATTTTAAAATGCTATCAGTTGTAAAAAAAAATACAGCATTGGTAATATTTTATTACTTTTTAATATTTTATGTTATGTCTCATATTCAAAACCTTAAAATATTTAAATCTTGACGCAAGCAAAAAAGCCATTATTATTTTAACAGGAAACAGTATTCTAACTTTTGATCTACAGCAGACAGACGTGAGATGGAAATTATTTATAATAATAATTGTTTAATTGAAACATGATTATGTATACCAGGTAGTTTGCATTACTGTGATTAAATTAACATTTTATTATCTAAAAACTTTTTTTTAATAAAAATGACTACAGTATCTCACGTAACGTTAATATTACATATTATTATAACAAAAAATGTAAGGAAAGTATTATTTTAAAATGCAGGGTACAGCTAGTATATTTAAGAAAATTAATTATGAAAAAGTTCAGCTTAAAAGAAAGTAATTTTCATACCATAGCTTGTGTTACAGGCAAATAAATGTCCCTGCAACACAAAATCTGTAACCTTAAAAATAATAGACTGAAAGTGAACACCATTTTTCGCTTCTTTGTTGGATATATCAAGATCTGTCCAACTTGAAAAAGACATCCTGCCCTGTTCATCAGTAATTACTTCACAAGTTTTAATATTGCCATCTTCTGTAAATAATATTAAAAATGCTATAATGCTGAAACATTAATGTTGTGGTAGTGTCAATAATTTACACACAAAAAAAGCCGCAACAAAAATTTCTTTTTAAAAATACTGAAACTTACCAAATAAAATAACAATAAAATCACCCAACATTTTGATTTTGAGGGCTTGCTGTGGAAGTTCATATTGAAAAACAGGAACTCTGCAAGAAGACACATTGGGAAATAGACTTATTGTATCATCTGAACAGATCAGGACAACCTAATAATGATGAAAAATTATTAATAACATTTATTAAGTCACAGACAAAAAAATTCAACTATATTTATATAATCATCTTGTAATTACTGTAAGAGAATCTTAGAATATGTTTTCAAGTGCTGTGCAATTCTAAAACAAAACGTTATTCGTGTGTCAACACAGTTCAACACACTAAGTCCACAAACATTAATTATTCTAAGTTATGTTTCAACTAAAAAAAAATTTTTTTAATTGATAGTATTGGATCATTCTAAAACAATGGGGGAAAATCAATTATAAAAAAAAAATTAAGAGCATATTTGAAAATGATGTAATCATAGTTCTTTTTTTTCTGTATTTCCAGCTCATCTTCCTGGTTGGTTTTATATTATAACAAATTAAAAAATTAAATTGGTTTTATATTAAAACAAATTAAGTTAACAGTTCTGAAAACACTAACTCTTTTTTGATTATATACAAGTGTTGAGATTCCTTCCACCGGAAACTCCAATGTTATTCTTCTGTAAGGCTGAATTTGACTGCCATTATAATGATATATGTTGATTTCATTTTCACCAAAAGGAAACAGTCTACGGTACACTATGCAGGTATCTGTCCAAACACTGTTGACAAAAGCACAATTTTTTTCATAAAAATGTAATTATTTTAATTGATCAACAAAAAAAAAAAAACCTAGCATTTGCTATCTTAAATTGAAAAAACATGTCAATAGATCTGCAAAATTCAAGAATATTATCTTTGTAATAATAATCAACTGTAGCCAAAAAAAATGTTCAAATACTCACCTCATACTCGCCCCCTGGGAAAAATCATGAGGAGTCATACAAACTTCTAAAGTCAATTCATTGTTATTTGTTAATTCATCTGCTGGATCGCTAGCTCCTAAAGTTACAGATGTAGCAAAGAATTATTAACATGAAACAAAAATAGCATGCAATATAACATGATTGATAGATTTTTGTAACGTCCAAGTAAGGATGAGCTATTTATCTATTAAGTCCACAGCAGACATCCGTGAGACAGAAAATATTAATATTGATAGTTGTTTAATTGAAACATGAATATGTATAATGGATAGTTAGAATATATGTGATAAAAATAACTATAGGTAGTGACTGGTAACGCTGGTAGTTGAACCCATAATCCATAGCATGTGGATCGGGCTACAGCATGTGGATCGGGCTACAGCATGCAGATCCAGATCACTAGCAACGCACCACCCAGCCATCCTAGTATGATTTATTATCATAGTTCATATTAAATAATGGCATGCAGACTATAATCTGTTATAATAACGAAAATATTTTAACAGACGCCTTCATTCACTTAACTAGAGAGCTGCACAGCCAATCCAGAAATATAAAAGTAATAAAAATAATATTAGTCTGTTAAACTTGGTATAACCCTAGGAGATCCATTATAGAATCTATGAGTTAAAAAGGTTGGTGTATTATACTCCAGCACAGTAAACTAAAAAGTCAGCATAATAAGGGATTAGGTCACAAACATACAGCTAACAAAGAGTAATAACCATAAAAATATGGACAACTGTTGTATTTTATAAGATGTAAAATTAAGTCCTACTATATGAAGAGCTTTAAGTCAGACTAGCTTAACTAGTTTTGACAACTATGGCGCTTAGGTATAGTTACCTTAGCCTTTGTGGTCCATCAGAGAAGATAAAATGTTTCCGTAGCCACTGCCTTATAAGGGGTTGTGTGGCTAGCACAACGCCCTAATGCTTCACATATTTATATACTGCTATGTGGGTTAAGCTAGTCTGTTTTAAAACCCTTCCTATGTGTGGGCTCTAGTTGTGAATAATGAAATATAATTACCTATACACTGTAACTTTACTTCTGAATTATCAGAACCTCTTTTGACTAGAGTTATAGGGCTAAGAATGAAGTCATCTTCAGGTGAAACTTCAGATTCTGATTTTATATTTCTGTAATGGGCTCTAAATCTCATTTTGTCTGCTAATCCCATAAGGTTAATCAGCTGAGGTGCTGATATTACAAATAAATGATTATCTGCAAAAATTAAATTATGCAATGGACATACTTTTAATTATATAATTTTTATATAAAGGAAAACATTTATCACAAAGCATTAAAAATTTATTTTCAAAGTCTTAGCTTTCAAATAATGTTTCTAGAGCATTTCAGTTTTCTAATGGTGAAATAGCATTTACATTTTCTTCTTCTTCGATAATACTTTTATATTTTTAATTTTCAGTCTACATTAATATAGAAATTAAAAATTAATTTTTAGTACATCTTACGCTTTCTGATGTAGTTCCTTTTGATAAGTAATAAATGTAAAGCTCTGAATGTTTAAGAAAACATTTCGTAATGTTATGGGGCAAAGTTTATTTGTTTTCAATGACATCCTCCTATGTTTCCCAAAAGAAAAAGTAGAACTGGTTTTTCTTGAGGTGTGAAGTAAAAGTTTAAAATGTTTAAAAAGATAATAAAAAAATTGTTTGGAGTACAAAAAAAACTTACTCAATTCTCAATGATTTAAAATTCCAGAATTAAGATTTATGTGCCAACATACTCTGACTAATAGGATACTTACATATAAATTTGACATCGTTCACCAATTTTATGTTACTGTCGCTTAATGTATAGCTGTCTGAACAAGGGATTTGTTCTTCTTTTGTTGATAAGTATGTTGTATAAAGACTAATATAAAGTTTCTTCCATAGAATTAAGTCATTAACATCACAGTTGTAGACCCATGGTGCCACTGATTCTATACATGGGTGCAGAAATTCTCTAAAAACAAATCTGGAAATGTGGAATTAAATTATGAGAAGACTGCAAGAGAAGTAATGTAAAAAAAACTACTGACACTAATTATTTTGACATGTATATTAAAATATTATAAGAAAACTGTTTTGTAGCTTGATAAACATCAATAAAGAGAGAATTATGGTCAGTACTATTTATTAACTATTATTACTTTTGCCAAAGAGTTGGTTTTGATCTTTCATCTAAATCACATATTATGTTGTAGGCCCATCTAGAGACAGACCGGAATCTGACGAAGTCTACTCCTCTTAAATTGCATAAAACAATATGTAAGACCTCTGGTGGGAGCTGGAGAAAAATGTCTGTAATTAATTTTAATATAAAAAAATAGCATTCTCATTATAAATAATATATAAATATTGATCTGTATGCTTAACATATATTAAAATGTATCAAATGTAGTGATCATAGAAGGATTTTTTTTTAAAAGAATTTAATGCTTTTTAATTTGAATTAAAAAATATTCACCGAATTCTAAATTAACTTCTAAATTAAAATGAAATACAAGATTAGAACACAAAAACTCAAAAAAAAAAAAAAACTATAAAATGAAGTTTGAAGAACTTTTAGTAATTTTAACCAAAGTCCAACAACTAGATCAGAAAATAAAGTATTATAGTACTATTATAATGATCAATGAACATTCCAGAAAAAGTGAATTGAAGTAATGATTGAAATAGCAGTGGAAATTTGGGTCTGTGATATAAATATAATTAATTTTTAGACAGTTTTAGACCTACAATAAATACTATATATGCATGAGGCTGAGGAGAGGATGGTGTAGCCAGTACATTACACTATTTACACTATCACTGGGGCCCATTACAATATGTTATCTGGTTAAAAGTCAATATTTTTCTTTAATAATATGTTTACAAGGGAGCCGCAGTTGACCACTGTGCTATACAACATGCATTTCTAAATTTAAATGTCTTAATATAATTTATAAATAATTTTCCAAAAATGGGGCCTTAAAAAATAGTTTTGACTATGCAGCCCTTCAAATTGAAATGTGAAGTTAAGTGAAATAATCATTAAACCTAATTTAATTTTCAGCCTTTAAAAAAAAATATTCAAAGTTGATATTATAGGCTTGATTTTCTGAACAAAAATCACTCGTTCACGAGTGGGTTAAGTTCTTTTGAAGTCATAAAATCGGACGACAGAAAGAACTACCACAAAAATGTATTAAGTATATTAATTTTACTTTTAGTGTTTTAGTATTTTCTCATCAATGTCTCAACAATATGACAACATATCTTAGGCACTTTAATTTTTCAAAAAGCATGGCTATTAATATGAACAGTATAACAGCATTTAAGGTTACAAAAAAAAACATACGGAATCCATGAACTTTTTACAGCAGACGAGAAACAACACTCACAGATTTAAAAATCAGGGCTGCCAACTCTTTTTCAGAAAAAATGATTAATAGAGGAAAAAAATATCTAGAATTATCTAAATCTGAAAGCTATCTATATTAGTGGATTTTTATCTAAATATAAAAAGATGTTTTTTTTTACATAAAAATCATACTATATTGCTAAATACAATATATTTCTGCTCTTTTATTATCTTCACAAATTCTTGTGTTATAAATTGTGAGAGAATAACACCATGATATTTTTATTTAAATTAAGATTATTTTTTTCAAAATGTCATTTTAATCGTAGCCTTAACTCAGGAAATGGTACCACGACATATCACAGTGGATCAACATATATCCTATTATTTCAACTGAGGAAGACCTACACATATTAATTTTAGCCCTTATTGTGTGTCCTGGGAGTATAAATATGGGAAAACGTCAGCCTATTAGATAATGTCTAATGATGATGTTGTTAAATGCTCTAAAGGAAAATCACAACAGCGTAAGTTTAAGAAAACACAGCATTTAATAATATATTTACAATCAACAACTACAAAGGCCACCATTCTACACTGCGGGGCTTCACATCACTACTCTTCAACTCTTACGTCACAAAGTCACCGCTTTCAATACATGTATGTAAATAATACGGTGTGCTGGTTTACGGGAATTCCCTTTTCATAGCGCACTACCAATGTCAGAGGGGGAGCTATAACAATCCTACTAATAAAGTAGCTATCTTGTAGTCCTTCCTTTTTAGTTTTTAATGGGACAGCTGTACAAAAAAAATTCATACTTAATTAATAGCAGTCCTTAATAATAAGTCGACCATCGTTTTTTTTTTTTCAAAAAGAAAAAGGGGAATACAAATATTACTTTTTTACGATGAACGAATTGACGAAACATATAGGCCAATACATTTCATTTATTACCTAAACATTTTATTCTTTGCAAAAAATATATATATATATAAAAATGATCAGATTAATAACAAAAATTAAATACATTATACATTGAATAATATATAAAATGTTACTATGCCAACTACATTTTTCCAATCGATTATTGTCGTCTTCTTTGCCGTACAAAATGTAACACATTACACGCTATAGGACAGAATCTAAAAAAGGAGAGGATTGTATTCCTTATAGGAGGACTGTATTCCGTATAGGAGGACTGTAAGCAAAAAGAGTTTAAAAAAAAAAAAGAATTGTGCCCATCAAAAGAGAAAAGGCTATGAGTATCCAATTACCTATGTGTTTCGAACAAGGAATCAGAAAGTTTTAAAATGGTGAGGAAAAATAATTATCCCATACAGAGCCTCAAAGGGCAGATAAACTAAAGCATCAGCTGCTTACTAGACGATTGGGGTATTTGGGTGGGGCTAGCTCATATAACGCAACAGCTTTTTTTTTTATGCACAACTTTCTTAGTGGACATTATCCGGCCGTATAAAAAGTCTCGTCACCAGAGCCGGAGCTAACTATCGTGACGCCCTGTGCGAGTTTGTGTAAGTGTGCGTGTGCCTTCCTTCAAGTCTTAAAACTGCTAACAGATTTAAAAACGATTTTTCCGGCTCCCCTTCCAAGCTTGGCGCCGAGTGTGTGTGTGTGGGGGGGGGGGTCTCACTTGCCGCACTGCCCTTCCTACAGCCCCGTCACCGGTCATCATTTGTACCTGGGACCTTCTACTCTGAAACTTTTTTATGGGTAGGTAGTCTAGGCTTCTGAATATCTCTCCCCCCCCCCTTTTTCTCTACCTGTGAGCGATATCACGGATTATATTTATATTTGAAAATTCAAATGAAGATGAATGATGTTTGTTTTTATAAAAAAAAAAAACAGACTTCGTTTAGATTTTCTTGTCTTATTTGTATAATTGAAAACTTGATATTGATTTAAAATAAATTGTGGAAAATGCGAGCTTTATGGTAGAATAATATATGTTTAGTAGTTTACTCTACTTTGTATTTCTTTTAATTATTTTTTTTTTTGTAACGATATGTTTGTAGTGAAATAATAAACCATAAACAAAACAGGTTTTGTAAATAAGATAAACCATGACAATATTATACAAAAAAAAAAACAACATTTAAACACAATCCAAATTGATTTTTTTTTTAAATAATAGCGACATGTCTACCTTGGAATTATAAGTTTGATTAAAATTAAATAAAAAAAATAACATATTTAAGGTCATAAACTATTAGAAAAATGGAAATAAAATCAAGTTCCAGAAAAGGCCTAAAACAGAGGTGGCAAAATGCGAATCTTAGAGCCACATGTGGCTCTGCTGTGAGTTTTGTGCGGTTACCAATGACCCAGTTTTATTTTTATTTAAATAATAGTAGGCCTACTCAGGCCCGTAGCGTGCAGGGGGGCAGGTCCCCCCCCTGCGTTTTGTCTGGCCCCCTCTGCTTATTTGCTCTACTTATTAAAATGTAATACCTGCCCCCAGTGCTAATGCCTGGCCCCTGCTGTAGAATGCTTGGCCTCTGCTGTAGAATTTTCTCACTACGGGGCTGGGCCTACTTCTGATGGCTAAATTTTGATAAACTTACTATAATGCTGTTATGTAATGATTTTTTTAACTAAATAAAAAACCTGGTCACCACTGACCTAAAAAAGAAAAAGGGAAAAAAAAAAGCTAACGTTTCTCTCTATTCTGAGGTAAAAAAAAAAGCCGAATTTCAAGAACTTATACCACGATCGAACACTTAAAAAATGCATATTAACTATAGGCTATTTTTTAGCGAGTTGCCTATATTCGATGTCATTATCAATAACGAAAATGATTTTAATTTCAACCTAACTTTTCCAAACAATATCCGGGTACCTAGAGACTTCCTTGTGGAATCCCCCCCCCCCCCGTTCCCGAAATTGTGATATTTCCATAGACATTCTTTAATATGTCTATGGATATTTCGTTTCGATGAAATCTAAATTTATCTGTCTATGCAGTATTATGGCCTATCTATTACATAGCTATGACACGCAGACGTTTATATTGGATGAGTGGTTCTCAAAGCGTGAGTGTCGACCCACTGATCGGTCGCGAGCTAATTTAAATGAGGTTGCCAAAAAATGTTAGTAATTAATTTATTGATAATGTATACATTAATTTTAGCGTATCTTTTTTTTTTTTATTTTTTTTTTCTTAGTTCTTTACAGGAAGATCTCTAAAACGGAAGAACTTTCTGTGTAAGTCGCGAATCGCAAAAGTTTGATAATCTCTGATTTAGACCATCGATAGTTAACAATAAGTGAGCACTGAAAAGAAATACATCCGTTGAAGAGCATAGTTACAAAATAAAGCAACTTTTTTTTAAACTTATGAAATTATACAAGATAAGACAAGGATATAAAAATCCTGAAAGTCCTACAACCGGGTTGGTTAATGTAGAAGTGACACACGTCGCACTGTACCCGGATCTCATACAGATGACGCGGCAATTTTATTTTTTTTTTTTGCTTGTCATAGTAAATATGCATGCCCCTTAACTATATAAAGAAGCAGTGATCGGAGTAAGGACAGTTGCAGTCTAACTTGGCAAGCTGTTTTTGTACCGGACACAACACATAGGCTATACAAAATAGAAACCGT
>JAGDYQ010000162.1:622682-633630 GCA_021962125.1 Bulinus truncatus
GGAAAGTATTATTTTAAAATGCAGGGTACAGCTAGTATATTTAAGAAAATTAATTATGAAAAAGTTCAGCTTAAAAGAAAGTAATTTTCATACCATAGCTTGTGTTACAGGCAAATAAATGTCCCTGCAACACAAAATCTGTAACCTTAAAAATAATAGACTGAAAATCAACACCATTTTTCGCTTCTTTGTTGGATATATCAAGATCTGTCCAACTTGAAAAAGACATCCTGCCCTGTTCATCAGTAATTACTTCACAAGTTTTAATATCGCCATCTTCTGTAAATAATATTAAAAACACTATAATGCTGAAACATTAATGTTGTGGTAGAGTCAATAATTTACACACAAAAAAAGCCGCAACAAAAATTTCTTTTTAAAAATACTGAAACTTACCAAATAAAATAACAATAAAATCACCCAACATTTTGATTTTAAGGGCTTGCTGTGGAAGCTCATATTGAAAAACAGGAACTCTGCAAGAAGACACATTGGGAAATAGACTTATTGTATCATCTGAACAGATCAGGACAACCTAATAATGATGAAAAATTATTAATAACTTTTATTGAGTCACAGACAAAAATATTCAACTATATTTATATAATCATCTTGTAATTACTGTAAGAGAATCTTAGAATATGTTTTAAAGTTCTGTGCAATTCTAAAACAAAACGCTATTCGTGTGCCAACACACTAAGTCCACAAACATTAATTATTCTGTTATGATTCAACTAAAAAAAATTTTTTTTAATTGCTAGTATTGGATCATTCTAAAACAATGGGGGAAAATCAATTATAAAAAAAAAATTAAGAGCATATTTGAAAATGACGTAATCATAGTTTATTTTTCTGTATTTCCAGCTCATCTTCCTGGTTGGTTTTATATTAAAACAAATTAAATTAACAGTTCAGAAAACACTAACTCTTTTTTGATTATATACAAGAGTTGAGATTCCTTCCACCGGAAACTCCAATGTTATTCTTCTGTAAGGTTGAATCTGACTGCCATTATAATGATATATGTTGATTTCATTTTCACCAAAAGGAAACAGTCTACGGTACACTATGCAGGTATCTGTCCAAACACTGTTGACAAAAGCACAATTTTTTTCATAAAAATGTAATTATTTTAATTGATCAACAAAAAAAAAAACCTAGCATTTGCTATCTTAAATTGAAAAAACATGTCAATAGGTCTGCAAAATTCAAGACTATTATCTTTGTAATAATAATCAACTGTAGCCAAAAAAAATGTTTAAATACTCACCTCATACTTGCCCCCTGGGAAAAATCATGAGGAGTCATACAAACTTCTAAAGTCAATTCATTGTTATTTGTTAATTCATCTGCTGGATCGCTAGCTCCTAAAGTTACAGATGTAGCAAAGAATTATTAACATGAAATAAAAACAGCATGCAATATAACATGATTGATTGATTTTTGTAACGTCCAAGTAAGGATGAGCTATTTATCTATTAAGTCCACAGCAGACATCCGTGAGACAGAAAATATTAATATTGATAGTTGTTTAATTGAAACATGAATATGTATAATGGATAGTTAGTATATATGGGATAAAAATAACTAATAGGTAGTGACTGGTAACGCTGATAGTTGAACCCATAATCCATAGCATGTGGATCGGGCTACAGCATGCAGATCCAGATCACTAGCAACGCACCACCCAGCCATCCTAGTATGATTTATTATCATAGTTCATATTAAATAATGACATGCAGACTATAATCTGTTATAATAACAAAAATATTTTAACAGACGCCTTCATTCACTTAACTAGAGAGCTGCACAGCCAATCCAGAAATATAAAAGTAATAAAAATAATATTAGTCTGTTAAACTTGGTATAACCCTAGAAGATCCATTATAGAATCTATGGGTTAAAAAGGTTGGTGTATTATACTCCAGCACAGTAAACTAAAAAGTCAGCATAATAAGGGATTAGGTCACAAACAGACAGCTAACAAAGAGTAATAACCATAAAAATATGGACAACTGTTATATTTTATGAGATGTAAAATTAAGTCCTACTATATGATGAGCTTTAAGTCAGACTAGCTTAACTAACTTTGACAACTATGCGTTTAGGTATAGTTACCTTAGTCCTTGTGGTCCATCAGAGAAGATAAAATGTTTCCGTAGCCACTGCCTTATAAGGGGTTGTGTGCCTAGCACAACGCCCTAATGTTTCACATATTTATATACTGCTATGTGGGTTAAGCTAGTCTGTTTTGAAACCCTTCCTATGTGTGGGCTCTAGTTGTGAATAATGAAATATAATTACCTATACACTGTAACTTTACTTCTGAATTATCAGAACCTCTTTTGACTAGAGTTACAGGGCTAAGAATGAAGCCATCTTCAGGTGAGACTCCAGATTCTGATTTTATATTT
This sequence comes from Bulinus truncatus, assembly GCA_021962125.1. NCBI lineage: Eukaryota > Metazoa > Mollusca > Gastropoda > Planorbidae > Bulinus > Bulinus truncatus. The sequence goes on from JAGDYQ010000162.1 coordinate 625,097, forward strand.
CTGTAATGGGCTCTAAATCTCATTTTGTCTGCTAATCCCATAAGGTTTATCAGCTGAGGTGTTGATATTACAAATAAATGATTATCTGCAAAAATTATGCAATATACATACGTCTAATTATCAATGTTATACAAGTTTTATATGAAGGAAAACATTTATCACAATGCATTAAAAATTTGTTTTCAAAGTATTAGCTTTCAAATAATGTTTCTAGGGCATTTCAGGATTTCACTAGCAGGCTAAGACATTATCTAAATGCTATATTCACTCAGTTATCTAATGGTGCAATAGCATTTACATTTTCTTCATCTTCGATAATACTTTTATTATTTTAATTTTCAGTCTACATGAATATAGAAATTAAAAATTAATTTTTAGTACATTATCTTAAGCTTTCTGATGTAGTTCATTTTGATAAGTAATAAATGTAAAGCTCTGAATGTTTAAGAAAACATTTCGTAATGTTATGGGGCAAAGTTTATTTGTTTTCCTCCTATGTTTCCCAAAAGAAAAAGTAGAACTGGTTTTTCTTGAGGTGTGAAGTAAAAGTTTAAAATGTTTAAAAAGATAATTAAAAAATTGTTTGGTGTACAAAATAACTTACTCAATTCTCAATGATTTAAAATTCCAGAATTAAGATTTATGTGCCAACATACTCTGACTAATAGGATACTTACATATAAATTTGACATCGTTCACCAATTTTATGTTACTGTCGTTTAATGTATAGCTGTCTGAACAAGGGATTCGTTCTTCTTTTGTTATAAAGTATGTTGTATAGAGACTAATATAAAGTTTCTTCCATAGAATTAAGTCATTAACATCACAGTTGTAGACCCATGGTGCCACTGATTCTATACATGGGTGCAGAAATTCTCTAAAAACAAATCTGGAAATGTGAAATTAAATTATAAGAAAGACTGCAAGAGAAGTAATGTAAAAAAAAACTACTGACACTAATTATTTTGACATGTATATTAAAATATTATAAGAAAACTGTTTTGTAGCTTGATAAACATCAATAAAGAGAGCATTATGATCAGTACTATTTTTTAACTATTATTACTTTTGCCAAAGAGTTGGTTTTGATCTTTCATCTAAATCACATATTATGTTGTAGGCCCATCTAGAGACAGACCGGAATCTGACGAAGTCTACTCCTCTTAAATTGCATAAAACAATATGTAAGACCTCTGGTGGGAGCTGGAGAAAAATGTCTGTAATTAATTTTAATATAAAAAACTAGCATTCTCATTATAAATAATATATAAATATTGATCTGTATGCTTAACAGATATTAAAATGTATCAAATGTAGTGATCATAGAAGGATTTTTTTTTAAAGAATTGAATGCTTTTTAATTTGAATTAAAAAATATTCACCGAATTCTAAATTAACTACTAAATTAAAATGAAATACAAGATTAGAACACAAAAACTAAAAAAAAAAACTATAAAATGAAGTTTGAAGAACTTTTAGTAATTTTAACCAAAGTCCAACAACTAGATCAGAAAATAAAGTATTATGGTATTAATGATCAATGAACATTCCAGAGAAAGTGAATTGAAGTAATGATTGAAAAAGCAGTGGAAATTTGAGTTATTTGTCTGTGAAATAATTATAATTAATTTTTAGGAAGTTTTAGACCTACAATAAATACTAGGCATGAGGCTGACTGAGGAGAGGGTGGTGCAGCCAGTACATTACACTATCACTGGGGGCCATTACAATATGTTATCTGGTTAAAATTCAGTCAATGTTTTTCGTTGATAATATGTTTACAAAGGGACCCGCAGCTGACCACTGTGCTATACATGCATTTCTAAATTTAAATGTCTTAAACTTAAAATAATTTATAAATAATTTTCCAAAAATGGGGCTTAAAAATAGTTAGTTTTGACAATGCAGCCCTTCAAATTGAAATGTGAAGTTAAGTGAAATAATCATTAAACCTAATTTAATTTTCACCCTTTAAAAAAAAATAATTCAAAATTGATATTATAGGCTTGATTTTCTGAACAAAAATCACTCGTTCACGAGTGGGTTAAGTTCTTTTGAAGTCATAAAATCGGACGACAGAAAGAACTACCACAAAAATGTATTAAGTATATTAATTTAACTTTTAGTGTTTTAGTATTTTCTCATCAATGTCTCAACAATATGACAACATATCTTAGGCACTTTAATTTTTAAAAAAGTATGGCTATTAATATAAACAGACGAAAATTTGTATAACAGCATTTAAGGTTACAAAAAAAACATACGGAATCCATGAACTTTTTACAGCAGACGAAAAACAACACTCACAAATTTAAAAATCAGGGCTGCCAACTCTTTTTCAGAAAAAATGATTAATAGAGGGAAAAAAATATCTAGAATTATCTAAATCTGAAAGCTATCTATATTAGTGGATTTTTATCTAAATATAAAAAGATGTTTTTTTAACATAAAAATCATACTCTATTGCTAAATACAATATCTTTCTGCTCTTTTATTATCTTCACAAATTCTTGTGTTATAAATTGTGAGAGAATAACACAAAGATATTTTTATTTAAATTAAGATTATTTTTTTCAAAATGTCATTTTAATCGGAGCCTCAACTCAGAAAATGGAACCACGACATATCCCAGTGGATCAAGATAGGCCTATATCCTATTATTTTAACTGAGGAAGACCTACACATATTAATTTTAGCCCTTATTGTGTGTCCTGGGAGTATAAATATGGGAAAACATTATTAGATAATGTCTAATGTTAAATGCTCTAAAGTAAAATCACAACAGCACAGGCGTCAGTATAAGAAAACACAGCATTTAATAATATATTTACAATCAACAACTACAAAGGCCACCATTCTACACTGCGGGCTTCATCATCACTACTCTTCAACTCTTACGTCACAAAGTCACCGCTTTCAATACATGTATGTAAATAATACGGTGCGCTGGTTTACGGGAATTCCCTTTTCATAGTGCACTACCAATGTCAGAGAGGGAGCTATAACAATCCTACTAATAAAGTAGCTATCTTGTCGTCCGTATTTTGTTAAAAAATAATTTTTTTGTTTTTAAAATAAAATATTTTTTTAGTTTTTTTTAAATAAAAATTTTTTATTTTTTTTTTTATAAGAAACCGGGGCGGCAGAAGGAAAAAGGCGTGAAAATTAATATGGTGGGTTTGTTTTGTTGATTTTTTTTGGAAAGGGAGAGCGGGGGGGGTATATAAAAAAAACATCTTTTATGACGTTTTTTCCCGGGGGGTGGCTGATGGCGCCCTGGTGGAAAAAAGGGAAATAAAAAAGTTATTTTTACTTTTCAGTGAATTTTTTTAAAAAAATTTTTAAAAATATTTTTTCATTTTTAAAATGGAAAAAATTAAGGGCAAAACGTTTTTTTTTTTTTTAGTTTTTAATGGGACAGCTGTACAAAAAAAAATTATACTTAATAAATAGCAGTCCTTAAGTCGACCACCGTTTTTTTTTTAAAGAAAAAGGGGAATACAAATATTACTTTTTTTACGATGAACGAATTGACGAAACCTGTAGGGGGAATACATTTCATTTATTACCTAAACATTTTATTCTTTGCAATATATATATATATATATATATATATATATATATATATATATATATATATATATATATATATATATATATATATAAATGATAAGATTAATAAAAAAAATTAAATACATTATACATTGAATATTATATAAAATGTTACTATGCCAACTACATTTTTCCAATCGATTATTGTCGTCTTCTTTGCCGTACAAAATGTGACACATTACACGCTATACTATAGGGCAGAATCTAAAAAAGGAGAGGATTGTATTCCTTAAAGGAGGACTGTAAGCAAAAAGAGTTTAAAAAAAAAAGAATTGTGCCCATCAAAAGAGAAAATACTATGAGTGTCCAATTACCTATGCGTTTCGAACAAGGAATCAGAAAGTTTTAAAATGGTGAGCAAAAATAATTATCCCATACAGAGCCTCAAAGGGCAGATAAACTAAAGCATCAGCTGCTTACTAGACGATTGGGGTATTTGGGTGGGGCTAGCTCATATAACGCAACAGCTTTTTTTTTTAGCACACCTTTCTTAGTGGACATTATCCGGCCGTATAAAAAGTCTCGTCACCAGAGCCGGAGCTAACTATCGTTACGCCTTGTGCGAGTTTGTGTAAGTGTGCGTGTGCCTTCCTTCAAGTCTTAAAATTGCTAACAGATTTAACAACGATTTTTCCGGCTCCCCTTCCAAGCTTGGCGCCGAGTGTGTGTTTGGGGAGGGGGGTGTCTCACTTGCCGCACTACCCTTCCTACAGCCCCGTCACCGGTCATCATTTGTACCTGGGACCTTCTACTCTGAAACTTTCTTATGGGTAGGTAGTCTACGCATCTGAATACCCCCCCCCCCTTATCTCATCCTGTGAGCGATGGCCAATCACCTGATTATATTTGAAAGTCCAAATGAAGATGATTGATGTTTGTTTTTATAAAAAAAAAACAACAGACTTCGTTTAGATTTTTCTTGTCTTATTTGTATAATTGAAAACTTGATATGGATTTAAAATAAATGGTGGAAAATGCGAGCTTTATGGTAGAATAATTTATGTTTAGTAGTTTACTCTACTTTGTATTTCTTTTTATTATTATTTTTTTTGTAACGATATGTTTGTTGTGAAATAATAAACCATAAACAAAACAGGTTTTGGAAATAAGATAAACCATGACAATATTATACAAAAAAAAAAAAAACAGCAACATTTAAACATTCCAAATTGATTTTTTTTTTAAATAATAGCGACATGTCTACCTAGGAATTATAAGTTTGATTAAAATTAAATAAAAAAAATAACATATTTAAGAACATATTTAAGATCATAAACTATTAGAAAAATGGAAATAAAATCAAGTTTCAGAAAAGGCCTAAAACAGATGTGGTAAAATGTGAATCTTAGAGCCCAGGGTTGTTAGTATCGAAGTATCGGTATCGGCCAATACAGTATCGGCGATACTTTTTTAGTATTGGTTGCTGTATTGCCGATCCTTTTTGTAACATGTATTGATTTGTGTATCGCCGATACATTTTAAACGAAAAATTTTCGATACTCGATACCAACACTTTTCTATTGCCACTATTAGCTATTTGCAGAAAAACAATAGCGATTTTAATGCCTTGTTTTAAGAGTAATCTAGGCTACATACATTAAATCACTACTAGTCATCATAGCCAACAACCCCCACCAATACTAACACCAACCACCTCCCCACCAATACTAACACCACCCACCTCCCCACCAATACTAACACCAACCACCTCCCCACCAATACTAACACCACCCACCTCCCCACCAATACTAACACCAACCACCTCCCCACCAATACTAACACCACCCACCTCCCCACCAATACTAACACCACCCACCTCCCCACCAATACTAACACCACCCACCTCCCCAACAATACTAACACCAACCACCTCCCCACCAATACTAACACCACCCACCTCCCCACCAATACTAACACCACCCACCTCCCCACCAATACTAACACCACCCACCTCCCCACCAATACTAACACCACCCACCTCCCCACCAATACAACCACGGTCGGCGAGTTGAAGGAAAAAATAAATTTTCTTTTGAAGTTCTTGCTTTGCGCGCCTATGTCTATAAATGTTATTCTTATACTCTTTCATTCATTTACTTTCTTTCTATCAACTATTTGTTCAATGTTTAAATGAACGACAGAAAATAAAACTTTATTTCTTTTTTATCGATCTATCATTAATTTATTTATATTTATATATTGTTTTTATTTATTAATTCATTATTTTAGTGTTTACTACATTTCATTAAAAATAATTAATTGAATGGTATTAAATTCTAAAACTGCATGATGTAATTAAAATTGAAAACTGTGTAATAAAACAATATCATTTAATTAACACATATTATATTATTAAATTATATGCTGAGTTCAACAAACAATAAAATTATGGGTGGTTAATAACAATTAATTGAATATAAATACATGAAAATTAACAAATTAATAAAAAAAATATCTTGTAAAATGAAACTCTTTGATGCAACCGCATGGCAATTTTCAAACGTTCAAAGTAAAATTATTTTATTGATCGGTCGGCTTTCATTTTTCATTCTTCTGTTGTTCTTTCATGTGTCAACATTATACATTCTTTCTTTGAATTATATTTGGTTATAGTAACAGTTTTTACAGAGTTGCAGAAAAAAAATCAGTAAATAACACAATTCTATAACCAGATCAGACAAGATTTGCCACGTCTACATAACATTACATCAGCGATATGACCTTGAAACAATAGGATTGGCATTTCTTAATTCTAATGTATGACCTTGAATGAAACAATTAGTGAACATCTGTGTGTATTTTTTTTGGGATGGGGGGGGGGGGGGAGGGGTAAACAAGACTTATGTGTGGGCGAAGTGTTACAAAAATATGACAGAGAAGGGGTGAACATGGGTTGACATACGTCATTATATTGGGAACTATACAGCACGAGAATAGCACGTGTTTGGCATTTTTGTTGATTAAAAAGAAAATATCGGTATCGGACTATTGGTAAAAAGGCATATCGGTCGCTCCCTAGTTGTATATTTTTATCGCATTTAAAACATTGAAGTACGCACTAGTCGTTGCACTCAGTCATCTGTAAGTAGTCATGGCAGAAGAGACAATTAATATTCCTACCGATTTTTTCAAATACCTGGGACCAGCTGAAAAAAGGGGCAATTCACTGTATAAATGCTTACACTGCCCGCCCGGATTGACTAACAAGTCTTTATCGTGCCATAACCAGTCAAGACAAAATTTGAAGAAGCATATAGAGGTAAATTTTAAATAAATGAATAATATAAATAAGGTTTTAAAACCTAAAACAACTAGAACGTTAGCATTTACAAAAGCTAAGTTAGCTTAATATATTTCTCATTATTTATTACTTGTAGGTCAATAGAACTATTTGAATAACTTTAATATGTTATTTATGGATAAGTTGTGACACTGCACAAATACAGTACTTGGATTACTATTATTGTTTCACAGAGAAGTCATGGAGCATTACTTACCAAGTTTGAGATGGCTTGTAATATAATTCATGAAAAATTGATACGAAAGAAGAGACCCTCAACTGAAATTAATAGTGGAAGTAACAATAGCAGTGACGATGACACTGGTGGTAGTTCTCATTGCAATGGACCAGCATTGAAACAAGCCAAGATTACATTTTGCCAGTCCGTCACTCAGCATTTATTAGATGAATGGGTTATGGATTATCTAATTGATTCAGTCTTGCCTTTCCATAATATCGACACCGCTAGTTTCAGAACGTTAATTAATAGACCTACCAGTCAACAAATGATGCCTCGCTGTCGACAAACATTGACAAAACAACTGGAACATAGATTTGAACTTCGTAGGCAGCAGCTGAAAGATAAGTTGGCTTCAATTAATACTGTCTGTACAACTGCCTATTGCTGGACGTCCAGACGAAGAAGTTTTATTGGTGTTACTGTGCATTGGTTAGAACCTGTGTCACTTGAGCGAAAAGGCTGCTGCTTGGCCGTGCGTAGAATAGTTGGCCGACATACCTATGATTTAATTGCCAAAACACTAGAATCAATCAACAGAGAATATGAAATAAGTGACAAAATTTCTTTCACTGTAACAGACAGCGGATCAAATTTTAAAAAGCTTTTCGCTGTTTTGGACTGAATAAAGATGAAATGATGAACTTAAGTATAAACAATGTGGATTTAAATGAAGATCACAGTCAGGAGCAACAGGATGATGAAGATGTGGATATGGAATTTGTACAAATTGATGATTTACTGAATCCACCATGTGTTAATGATGACGAACATGAACAGATTATTTACCAGCTGCCACCACATCATAAATGTGCATGCCACTTGTTAAATCTTGTTGTTACGCGTGATGCTAAAGTACTACAAGAAGTAACCAAACGGTTGTCAGTGTCAACATTTGCAAAGTTAGTAGCTATCTGGAACAAACAAAATCGCTCACCTTCGGCTGCAGATGCAATCAAAGCGGCAATTGGCACGTATCTCGTTACTCCCGGTGACACTCGGTGGAATTCCACTTACGATTCTGTTGTAAAAATACATTGCTTACTATCCAATCCAGAATTAGAAGTTAAACTTGATATGTTGTTTGATGACCTTGACATCAAGAGACTGACTCCGAAGCAGAAAATTTAAATGAGGTTGCCAAAAATGTTAGTAATTAATTTATCGATAATATATAAATTAATTTTAGCGTATCTTTTTTTTTTTAATTTTTTTGTTCTTAGTTCTTTACAGGAAGATCTCTAAAACGGAAGAGCTTTCTGTGTAAGTCGCGAATCGCAAAAGTTTGATAATCTCTGATTTAGACCATCGATAGTTAACAATAAGTGAGCACTGAAAAGAAATACATCCGTTGAAGAGCATAATTACAAAATAAAACTAATTTTTTTAACCTTTATGAAATTA
>JAGDYQ010000162.1:634130-663221 GCA_021962125.1 Bulinus truncatus
ATTAAATTCTGCAAAAATTTACGATAAATAAATACAATTATCATATCATTTTATTTTAAATTAAATGCTGCTTTAGATTTTTTTTAAATTACAAAGTAGGTCTATGTTACTAAGACTAGGTTTAAATTAAAAATAATCTAGCTGTTTTTAATATAACTGTAATATTGTCACTTTGTGTATCTAATTTAATGGATGTAAAATTAAGGAATAGGCTAGAGACTCACTTTGCCAGGGCTTGAATCCCTTTAACTTTTAGTTAGCAAAAAAAAACTAATAAGTTTCTCAATATCGTTCATAAAATAAATAGACCCTTATAATTACATCGACCTATTCATGATAACCTAACACAAGTTGAACTATGGTTTATCTCAATGCAAATGATTCAGTACAACTATAATAGCCTAATAAAAATTTTTTTTATCTTATTTCTTCATTGATTTTCCTTGTTTAATATAATATCTTAACATAATGACATTATTGTAAGGTGCTGATAACTTGGGCAAAGTTTTAATGTTATAATATAAATTAAAATTAAAAGCATTGTTGAAAACCTCAGTTCTCAACTGGGGATTTGTGTACCCCAAGGTTTACGGGCAAGATTATGCAGCGACATATAATTTTCATTTTAAACAACTAAGAGTTTGACACATCACCAAACCACATGCTATAGTGTATATGTACTATAGCATGGAGCAGCACAGCCTCATAAGTGAAAAAGTGTGTAACGGATCTATACTAATGTTCTCAAAGAGAAGACATCCATGCAAAACACAATACACCAAGGCAAGACAGCTATTTCACTCTAACATCTTTTTTTTTTTTTCAAGTTTTTCTAATATCAAAGCGTTGATCATAGATCATTTGTAGAATCTAGAAAATGAAATTCTGCAATATTTTCCTAAAATTGAAATGTATGGTGCCCATAACAACTGGATTGGGAATTCTTTTTGTGTAAACAATGTTGAGACAGCAGAACTTTTTAAGTAGGAGAGAAATTATTTGAACTAGCAGGGTACATAACTTTGAAAGTAAGAGTGGATAGCAAGGTGAGATATTTCTGGCACAGTGTGCTTCAAGAACACGAAGACTTGACAAATTCAGCACTGTCAGCATTGTTCCCTTTTCCATCAATATTATTATGAGAAAGGGCTTTCTCTGCTTTGACTGCAATAAAATCCTAAGAATGAAAACATCTCCAGCCTGAAAGTCATATCATACTAGCTGTGGTCTTTTTTTAAAATAATTTTTTTGTACAAGTCCCTGAAAGGATGAGGTGCTTATCTCTTAGATCCTATAAACCACTAATGGGAGGGTTTTTACAGTGTCCTTTCATCCCAATCATAGTCAATAGTGCAATAGCCATGGAGGCACCACAGGAGACAGATGTAAGACTTGCAGGGAGTCAACAAGCCTATGAGTTGAATTAGAAAAGTAAACATGCTCCATTATGAAAATAAGTACTTTTAGTCACATCCTTACGTATGACATACTTTCACATCCTTACGTATGACATACTTTCACATCCTTTAGGGTATATTCGCTAAAAAGGTTGAGAACCACAGGCTTAAAATGATGTATTCTCCATATGTCTGCTGTCATTGTTATTTCATTTTAGTTAATTTGCATGCACCCTATCATTTTCAGCTTATGTTTGAAAAAAATAATCTAAAAGTGGGATATTTAACATTGATCAAGTTTATCGTCTGCTATAGTTATTTTTTTATTTTAAGTTGTTCAGTAAAGTTAAGTTCCCTTAGCGCTAACGGGCCATCGGGGCAGATGAAGTGTAGAATTCATGTTTCTATAACCTCAGCATTACTTCCCCAACTTAAGTCAGGTTCCCATTTAATAGGGTGGACTTGTGAGACGACTTTGCACCAAATTTCACCTGGAAAAATTCCTTGGGCCTCACCGAGGATCAAACCCAGGGCTCTCAGGTTGACAGTCAAGTATCTACACCACTCGGCCATTCGTCCCACAAGTTTTTCAGTAATGCGCTGTTATTTTCTGTCATTTTAACTTTGGAATCTTCTGAAATATATTAACTATGATTATATAAAATAGCTGAAAATCAGACATACTTTTATAAAATGTTGAGATATTTGAGAGAAAAATAGTGGTTAGCTTATAAGGTAAAAAAAAAACTATTTGATGAATTGATGGGAACAATTACTAGGAATCCTCTTCTATAATTATGGAAATTTTTTTATTTGTAGAGAAAGATTTTTGATAGTTTTCATGTTAATAGACTGATGATAAAAGTAAAGTAACTAAATACAATTCAGCTAAAATGTATTGGTCCTTAAATTTACCAATAGATGAAAATTTAAGAAAATCAGAGGGGTAGCGAGAGGTGGGCAAGGCAACTCGCGCCCTGGGCATTTTACCTTTTAATATAGCCTCCATTTGAAAACAATATAAGGCATTATATGTAAAATATACCATAAGGCATTATATTGTACAATTATATCTCAATCTACTTATAAACAGGTGCATGCATTTTATTATTGTTGTCATTATATTGTATTGGAATATAATTAATGTGTGATTATTTTTAAAATCCATTTTTGACCATTTTAATTCATTTCAGGTCTTATATTTGTAAGTTACTTGGAGTCCTTGAATCACGACACCCTTCTTAGAAATTTGAAGCCTCTCCATGAAGTATCCATGCAACCAACTGGATTTTTGTCCCGTATGTCAGTTGACCAAAACAATGGAGTCAAGTTTGCTGTGATAGAGAGGTATTTTGATGGAAATCTGTGGATCTCTAAAGTTCATGTTTTTGAATTAGGTCTCGGCTCCCTTTAGTCACACCTTTTTTTTTTTATATTTCTTTGCTAGAAAAACAAAAACTGGTTATTTTTGTCCATCTATGAAATTATTACAAAAATGTTACATTTCTCTATTTTTTATTATTACATTTTTTTTATACATAGTTGTATCAACTTAATTGCTACTGACATAAATTGTACCACTTCTGTTGAGTTTTTTCTTCATTTTCCCACTAAATTTTAGTCTTTATAACCAGTAAACTATTTTTTCATTAAAACTGAATTGATGAGCTCCTGAATTTAATTTTCTACTCATTTGAGCTTCACATAACTTATTTCACCTCATGTGTTTCTTACCAGTATACATTTAATCATTGCATGATATTTTTTTTTTGTCAATAAAATTTTTTTTACATGTTTTGTTTTCATCATTTTATTTATTGTTGTTTTCTGTTTGGTTTGCTTTAATAGTGCGTTTACTATTTTAACTTAATTGATGAGGAATCACAAAATGGCATAAACTTATCAGTTTTTCTTAGATTAGAATTTTTTTATAGTTCAGAATATTTGGGATAAGTCTGTCATGTCACATACCACAACTTAATTGCTCATAATATAAAATTCTTATTAACAATCGTTATTGTTTAAACAATGTACAGTAACACATGAAAAAAGTCTAGTGTTGTGAAAATTTTTTCCCATATTGTTAATATTAAATTCAACATGACCAGAGGGGTGTTACTGTCAATCAAGTAGATCTAAAAATAAATGGATTACTATTTATTGCTAGAAACCATCTTGGTTATGTGAATTAAAAAGCCAAGGGAAACAAATTTTATAAAGTTTGAACAAGTTATGGAAATCCTCTCTGTAGTGATGGGATGTTATTTCTTGATATTGTACATCTCCAACTTGTTTAAAAGGGTGCGCTTTGGCAACGGGCTGGATCTTGACGATGCAGCACTATCTGCTATGGTGGGAATGAAAGAAGGGCACTGCAAAAAACGTCCCATAGTGGCTTATAACAGTGGTCCCAAACCTTTTTTTCACCACAGGACCGGTCAACGTTTGATCATTTCACCGCGGCCCACTGGAAGGGGTGATTATTTCTCTCCATGGAAAGTCGCACAATGACGAGAAAAATAATTAAAAAAGAAATCATTTAATGTTTCTTGGGCAGCCCAGTAACATTTGTTCCACAGACCAATACCGGTATGGGTGTTAGGGACCACTGGGTTATAGAATCTAACAAAATAACATTTTCTTTTCAGGGATTTGTACACAAAAAATACACTTATCGAATCCAATATATTAGTAGATGTGCAAGTTCCTTTATACATATTCCCAATACATCTTTTCCAATGGTATTTTTCAAGCTGAGACCATGGGAGGAAAAATGATATAAATATACTAACCAGTTTGAAAATGATATTTTCACATCTAAATACCCCCATGCCCTCAGCAGAAGAATTTTAAAATAATTTCATATTATTAATTTTAATATCCACTTCTCTGCCTGTCACCTGTCTTCACATCAATAAAAATTCATTAAATGATAATTTTTTTTTATGATCCACATATTTCTAAAAAAACCTACACAATAACACAGCTGCATGTTGTCCTCCTCCTTTGTTAGATTAATAAGATATCTACCTGGTCCACATCAAAACAGACACACTGACAAGGTCAGATTAATTGAATGACATTCTTGTTTGACTGGCCCATGATATGAGAGATGTCCAGAAAAAAAAATCAGAAGGTGGGGGGGGGTAGGGGGTGGGTAGAAGGATGGGAGGATTTCAGCTTGGTGATGTGACTTAGTGTTATCTGTAGCATATAGGTTATGTAAAATGTTTTTTTTTCAAAGTATGGCTGGAGGGGGGGTGTGTGAAGGGAAAGGAGCTTGCAATATTGGATGATTACTTCCCCCTATAACCAATCAATGGAATGGTTAAATTTATAACTTGGTATTAGACAGAATGTAGAAGTATATATTGTATTAAAAAAATATTTTTTTTATAATTTAGAAGAAACACTGTTCAAAAGATGTCATAATTGATTTCTTGCTAAAGGTATTGAATTTTGTCCAGATATTTCTGATCACTTCCGCATACTGTTATAATACTATATAAAACAAAGTCATAGCAAACTGAAACAAGCACATTAAGGTACCAATAAGAAGAGTGATGAGTAATACACATGTAAAAAAATAATAATATTTTTGAAAAGCTTTTATTTTATTTAATTGCTTGGGTCAAAGAAAGACACAATATAAATGAGACAAAGTTATTTTACCAAGAATCGCAGACAGAAAACAATTCAAAGCCAACAAAAAAAAAAGGAATACATGTATATTCATGAAAATAAAACATCTTGAATTAAAAAAAAAACAACAACATGAATGAAAATTATGCGATAGTTTATATTATAGCAACAGTCACAGAGTGGGTTCCTGGTGGTTAAAATAATGTTAATAAAAACACACATGGATGGCTTTATGTTGTAGTGAAGACAGGATGTGGGGAGGGGAGGAGAGGCAATTAGAGATAACTAGTTCTGAAATAAAAAAAAAAAAAGCAATAATTACTAACAGTGGGTCATGAGATGAATGGATTTCGAAAGAAAACTAACTGAATCTGGTAGAATGATGGAATCTATGGCATGGTCCGTGATTGAGAATGAAGGTTGGCAGTTTTACAAAACCGGTTTGGTGTATTGCTCCTTTAAAAAGTTATAGCAGTTAATAAAACTATGTACAAAATGAATCCATCTGAGAATTCTCCCCAATTAAAAGAATTTATATCTGAACATGAACAGGAAAACAAAAAAAAAAAAAAAAAAATCAAAATGATTAGAAAAATGGATACAAGAAGTTGATCGAGACAGGAATTATAGAAAATTCAAGTAACTTATTTTTGGGAAATCCATGCAACTACACCAAGAGAAATTCTCCATTTCATTTGTACACAATGAAATAAAATTAATTAGTTGAGCAATCCTGATTTAGTTTCCTTAACTCCATAATAACTGTTATCACACTAAATAAAGATTTAAAAAATTTTTTTACAGTGATTTGTAAGCTGGTCTATGTATTAATTAATAATTATTCCTTAATGTAAAAATAATTTTAAAAAGATTTGTACTATGGTGGAAAAAAAAAAGATCAACAATGTTACAAATAACGACCAGCAACATGGGAAAGAGTTAACAGTGAACATTATCATTTAAAAATAAAAAGTTCGGATCTTTAACAAATTTAAAGGCGTGGCTGTAAGTCAGTTGGATTTAAAAAAGGCTTAAAATGATGTTTGATTTCAATGTGTCAACTTGGAAACTTAAACGAAGAGATTTTTTTACAGCATCAACAGCGACGTTTTCTTTAAAAAATATCCTTGATATTTCCAACTGTGACAAGTGTATACTGTTTCATTTGCAAGTTATAAAGATTGCTTTTATAAAATAAGCGCAGGCCTAAAAAAAAGAAAAAGTGTCCGATTGAAAATGTGAAACTTTTAAAAAAAAAAAAAAATCATTTTTTTTATTTTCATACAGAAACTAACAAGAAAATAAAAAAGATAATTTTTTTGCTTCAACCAGAAATATTGGCTACATTAAAACAACCAAAATAAAAAATAATTTTTATGATAAAAATATGCTGTAGAGATTTTCATTCTAATTGTATCTAAAAAAAAAACATGACACAATTCTATCAAAAATCTGAAACCATCAAAATTGAATTTGCGATCACCGTAAAAAATTGCACCTTACATATTGCTGTGAATAAAATGGTGGATCGCTGAAACTTAATCATCGGATACTGATTGTATACTGGATTATGTGAATTTAGAAACTATTCAGACAACACATTCAATGTAAAAAAAAAAAAAATCTTTCTGAAGGCAAGTAAGAAATAATTTCATCCTTTTTTGTTAACACATAATTTACATCTCAATTATTTAATAAATACCATATATAAATATATATATATATTACTCGTCATTGAACATATTGTAAGTACAAATTTATGCATTTAGAAGATTTATAATAAAAAAAAATGATGACAGGCATTTTGCATAGCACATAAAAATATGCAATGGAAGCTGCCAGGGGGGGAATTGCATAGCTCATAATGCCAGCTTTACTTCGAAAGATTGTGTTACATGTAGAGATTTTTGGTTTAGAAATATCTTTTATAAATTTAGGGCATTTATGGGGACAAAATTAATTTCAATACTTTTGCTCCTTTCTTGTATATTATGATTTCAACGTAAATTCTGGGTGTCTCTAGGAAAAGCATAAGTCAAGGCTGACTCTAAATTAATTTTTCGGCACTCATCACTCAGCGAGCGTCTGTGCCTGGGGTACAACTGAGGGCTGCTAAAAGATTTCACTGTGAGATGGCTTAAGTCTCTGTCAAGGTGCACAGTGTCAAAAATCTCTTGAGTTGGTGAACAAATGTCACCATCAGTGCTCTTCGTAGGTGAAATCTGGTTGACATAATGGTCGCTGTCTCCACTGTCATATGAGAGATCAAGAATATCTGCCGAAGAGTTGGACCCCACACTGCTAATGCTCAATCTGTTTCTAGCGTCCTCGGCCTGACCTTTGTTGTTTTTTAATATGCTCTTTGGCCTGCGGACGACTTTGGAATTGTTCTTACATCCTGAGCCATCTGGTGAATCACTTGAAGGGCTGGGTTTGTCTGTTACAGGCTGACCGGGATGAATGGACAAGTCCATGCCTGTGGGCAGTGATAGGCTACTGAAAGTTCTTGGTGTATTGTCTACAGCAGTAAGGCCATGGTTGGTGCTCTTGGGTAATGATGCAATGTAAGTGACTGGTTGATGAATATCAGTGAAGGAAGATAATGATGACGATGATGGAGGTTTTGAAAGTGAATGCTGTTCTTCTGGCCGTCGATGTATTACTGGTGAAGAGACGCTGAGTGTAGGCTGGGGCAAACTGTTCACTGTCTCACTCTTGCCGCTATCCAGAAGCTGACTAGCTTTGTGCTTGGATGAAAAAATGCCATGAGCTTCTTCCCTAAAAGACGGTAGTCGCCTGGGCAAGTGTCCAGACTTGGGTATACTGGCATCATCCGATTTGGACGACCCATCTTCGTGCATTATGCAACCGCTGTCTCCGCCAGAAAATTTACCTCTCCGTTTTAAAATTCCACGAGGTGGCTTCCTTTCAGAATCAAACACAGTGCTTGAAGAAAGCATAGTCTTGTCGCTATTTTCAGACCTGGTTTCTTCAGTTTGGCACGTGGGATTCAAAGTCTTATGTGAGCTGTTTGAACTGTCATTGACATTTTCTGGATGGAGCAGAGCAGCCAGAGATTTGCTGCTGCAGCCTTTTAAAATTTCAAAAAGCTCTGGCGACAGCTTCATCAGTCCTGAGGCTATAATAGCCGGATTGGTTTCTTGCAGGCTATCATCACTATGTTTGACCTCTCCTAAAGGGGCTGGACTGCTAGCCATTGAGGACGAAACGCTGTTGCCCGCGCTGTCGAGAGCCATCTTCCTCCGGGACCACCGGCTGGGCCGGAAGTCAGCCTCCAGGTCAGAGTCGGACGAGATACTGCTCTGGGTCCTGTGGTGGATGACCACTGGGTGGTCCCTCCGGGCCGAGCTGGTGGGCGGTTCCTCATCCACGCTGTAAGGCACATCGTTGGGCATGTACGAGTAGCCGAAGTTGATCCACCAGTGGCGGAGGGCGTCCTCCATGGTCGCCCGACGGGTAGGAGTGACGGTCAGCATGTGGCGTATCAGGCCAGCGGCATCTGGAAAAGTAGCAATAAATGAATTAACACTACCATCATTCATTAACACAACCATCATTCATATAGTAATAAATGAATTAACACTACCATCATTCATTAACACAACCATCATTCATATAGTAATAAATGAATTAACACAACCATCATTCATATAGTAATAAATGAATGAACACAACCATCATTCATATCTGGTATTAAATTAAAAAAAAAGCACTTAATTTTTTTGTTAAAACTGTATGTTTATGCCAGGTGTATCACAAGAGGAAGTACACATGAACAACACTTATTTAAAGCTGCAAATGCGGAGACCTTGACTAGAATCTTAGGGATGCACCTTGACCCTACAGGGATATCTGAGTGACCAATGGAACTAATGATTATATTACACCAAAAAAAAAAACCAACAACACAGAATGCAGTTACGTTTGAAGCACTACGGTGGATGCAGGCAACTTGAATTGCGGGTAATCGAACCTTGCAGGTATGCCATCCCACCCTATTCAGGTAACTCAAAGAGACTGGTGATGCCGTACCAAGCATGAGCCAACACTTGAAACACAATGTATATGCATCGTATTGTACATTTCTATTTCAGATCGTTGCGACCAACTTCCTCTCACTACCCCCCCTCTCTCCCCATCCCCTCTCCCCGTCTACATTCAGTGAACCAAATTACCACCATGACCAGGTAATGCAGTTGCTTGGGTCACAGTGTCCGCACACAGAGTATTATATAGGTCACCCTGCGGGATTAAGAGGTTTGACAGATCAACAGATAACACACCATCAATCATCGCACAAGGATTAATTTGTTCTTATCCTTGACCTATTTTAAAACCAACAGTAAAGATCCGTAACGCAGTCAGATCAACAAACTTTTGCTTCCTCAACGCTTCGCTATCCCCCCACCCCCATATCCTCCACCCACCCCCCTCCGCCCCCTGCAACCATCCCTTCTACAGTACAATGTTTTTTGGTACTTTGCCAACTAAGAACCCCCACCCACCCCATAATTTTCGTAAAATGACAATCTCTTCCCTCCTCTCCAATTCTCAGACCGGGGACTTTCTTCAACCCCCCTACCCCCCCCCCCCCCCCACCATTATCTGTTACATCTATAAGCTGCAACACTACGCTAATCAATTCATCATCTCCCAGCGTGATGGATCGGTTATTCCCCCCTCCCTTCGCTCCTCCTTGATTCTAGCCAATATAAAACATGGTCACGGGGCGACATGCCGGCGCAAGGGAAGACAACTGGACCATGTGCACAGCGCGGCAGAGTTATCTAATAAATCGAAGTCAACGCTCGCGGTTAAAAAAAAAAAACTAACAACAACAACCACCACCAGCTGCAGCGACACCAGCATGGCTCCCACACCAGCTGCAGCGACACCAGCATGGCTCCCACACCAGCCAGACTGTCTCGTAAGAAGTGACATTTAATCCCCCCCCCCCAAACAACACCCATGGCTGCATTCTATCCATGAATTTAATTTTTAAAAATACAAATAGCAATCACCAAATCTCGTTCAATGTGGTGTGACTACAGTCATTTAGATTTAGAACATTTGCTGCACCTGATCATGGAATTGAATTTGATAATTGCATCACACAGCGAGAAAAAAAGAAGTCGGTTATCCTATTCGAAATGTAAGAATGTCGATCTAAGGATAAATTTGGGTGAATTGATTATCATTACAAACTCATTGGACTGTTCAAAGATACTATGATATTTTTTTTCTCTGTTTAATACAAAATCGGACAGAACATGTACATACATATGTACTGACTATATCAGCCTGTACACCACAGTCATGACTATGTCATCCTATACACCTTTCTCACATGTATTCCTGCGCCTCCCCCCTTCCCCCCTCCCCCTGCGTTTTGAAATTGGCCTGGACCCTGATGTAGAATTTTCATGCTACGGGGCTGGGAGAATTTCATCTTAATGTTATTAAACTGTGCGAGCCGTCAACATGTGGGCTGTTCCCATCAAGTCAACCTTCTGCGGTTCACACGTATTGAACTTCCTAGGTGTCTTCTCTATGAAGTCTACAACTTATTATATTTGTTTGAAACTCCCAGTGCAACAGGCAAGGTGGTAGTGGCTCTCATTCCTGACACAAAGAACGGTTCTTAATGTTGGGCAAACTAAGGAACTACAAAGGACCCCCCGCCCCCTCCCAAAGTCAAAGCGCCCCCTTCCGAAAACAATCCCTGTCAATTTTTAAAGATTTCTACACATACATTTTCCCGGGGCCCCAATACATCTCTAAAGTCTCTGCCTAGGGCCCCAATACATCTCTAAAGTCTCTGCCTAGGGCCCCAATCTCTAAATACATCTCTAAAGTCTCTGCCTAGGGCCCCAATACATCTCTGAAGTCTCTGCCTAGGGCCCCAATACATCTCTGAAGTCTCTGCCGAGGATCCCAATACATCTCTGAAGTCTCTGCCTAGGGCCCGAAGATTACTCTTAAGTCATTGCCTATTACATATAACGACCCAGTCCATACAATTCTGTTTTAATTCCACCAAGTTTCATCTCGTTTCTCTCTCTCTCTCTCTCTCTCTCTCTCTCTCTCTCTCTCTCTCTCTCTCTCTCTCTCTCTCTCTCTCTCTCTCTCTCTCAACGTTGAAACACTTTTTCAGAAAAAAAGGAAAACAAAATGCCAACAACAATGACATGAACAAACAATGAATATTTTGTGTATCAGTGATTGATGACAGCCTGAACATGACATGACTGTCATCTCTGTTGATAAAACACTGTGAGTTACGGCCAATCAAATTGGCTGAATATGACACACGTGACGAAAACACTCTGACGCAGGAAGGCGTCCCGCGGAATGTCGTGCCGCACGCAACGAGTGTGACATGACGTATCTGACCTGTCTCGCGGCCACATGACATAGACCTAGCGCCATCACACTCCCGTAACGTCAATGTTCATCATGGCAGGGGTTTGAGTAGATGCATTTTTTTTTTTTTCATTCTTCAAAAGCGCTGCAGCTCATGCCTTCTCCGAATGAATTATGAGTTGCGGCTGACCCTGTGAGCACACAGTGTTTTGCGATGTATTTGGCGGAGATGGAGGGGGGGGAGGCTAAAGGTCCCACACCCAGCGGACACAATGACACTCCTGCATCTGGCATCTTAGTCTACAACAGCCAAAGGGTCAAACTATGTTCGCAGGGCTGTTTAATCAGGCCCGCCAATTATTTCAGAGTGAAGCGTATCACTAGCCGTAAATAGTATGCCGCCTACATCAGTTTAGTTACTGTAAACAATCAACCCAACCTTGTATGGCCCGAGACTCAAAAAAAAATTTACCCCCCCCTTCCCCCGCTCTAAAACAAACTGTAACACAAAGCGATATTTCTCTCTTTTGAGTTCTATCCTCCTCGTGTCGGGGCGGACAGCTCGAATTCTAATAAACGGATCAATGAAACTGATTCCCCACCCCCCCAACCGATCAAATCCGAAAGTTTCTCCAGCACCCCCCCTGCCCCCACCACCACCATTACTCACGACTCACTCGATTCAGCGGCTCAATCAAAAATGAGAATCTTCCAACATTGGCCGCGAGCTTCGGTTAACGTGGAGCACAACACACGAGGCGCCGCGCACATATGCAAGGAGGAAAAGCAATGTTCTATCAAATGTTCTAGTCATCCCCATCGCAAACTACATAAGTTATTCGTGAGCCCCCCCCACACAGAGGCGTACCTAGGGTGGGGGAGGGGAGGGTCCAAATTAAAAAGTCCCCCGGGCCCTCAAAATTGTTTTTTACATCAAATATTAAGTGCATTATCTCATGTCATGGTGTCAAAACTCAAAATGCAGGGGCCCCCCAAATCACTAAGTTCGGCACTGCCCCCCCCAATCACAAAATACTAAAGTTATTCGTGAGCAATTAAACTACCGGGTGCCCCCTGATCTCGAATGATGTCATGTCAATGAATTTCATGTAGTCCGCAGTAGGTCCCTGTCATAAAAAAAACACTTCAGCCGGGCTGTTATACTGCAGTACCAGCTGCAGCCTGCGTCGTATATCTAACGTTATCGTTGCATGACGAGGCATGTAAATCAAACAACACTTCACACCACCTGGCTTTATTGCCCACGTTCTATATGTGTATGCAGCAGTGTTTCTGAAGGTGGGGAAAGGTTTGGGGATGGGGGTTCCGCGAAGCAATGTCAAACGGACCGTGAATGGTTCTCACTCAGTAGAAAACGTGGGGCTATTTTTGAGGTAACTAATTGTTCCTATTCAGTGGCGGCGATAGCATGTTAAAGAGAACTCCCGCAAAAATGTTTGAAGGGGGGGG
This sequence comes from Bulinus truncatus, assembly GCA_021962125.1. Lineage (NCBI taxonomy): Eukaryota > Metazoa > Mollusca > Gastropoda > Planorbidae > Bulinus > Bulinus truncatus. The sequence continues at coordinate 647,024 of JAGDYQ010000162.1, forward strand.
GAGGGCTCAATCTCAATTTCTCATTCCCCCCCCCCTCGATGTACATTGGGTCCCCGGGGGTTCACCACAGGCAGTTATTTAAACAAACAAAAAAAAAAAGTTTCCGCGAACTTTGTAAAGAGACCACCTTGGAGGGAATCCCATAAATATTTGGAGAACCTCTGATATACTGCCACCACTCGACATACCTTCAGCTCCGTCGGAACATTTTAGTATTAAAATAAAACAAACTACGCTACGACCTTTACTGATAAGTCTGCGCTACTAGTATGCACACGCACACACACACATACATGTATATATATATGTACACACCTTCTGCAGTGACAGACAAAAGACAGGAAACGTACATCCGGTTTGTGGGGACGACCTCCCCCCCCCCTTTTTCCCTCCTTCCCCAAACAAAAAAATAAATAAAAGGGGATGGGGTGGTGGTAGGGGGGGTGTCAGTGTTTATGTTATTGACAAGTACTTTGCATGTACACACACAAGATGTCTGACTGTAATGCTGTAAACTGACTGTGTGTGTGTGTGCGTGCGCGTGTGTGTTAGTGTTATTAAGTGGCGAATTTCGAAGACCCAAATAAATATGATATAAAGGATAACGTATTTTTACAACTTGGCCTTTCAGCAGGCCCGTAGCCAGGTCAAAGTAAGCAGGGAGGCACCAATACCCAGCAAGGGGGCACCTTTTCATTTTAGTTATTTTTTCTTTATTTTTTCCTCTTTTTCTTCTTTTTAAGCGGGGGGGTGGACTCCACATTTAGCGAATAACTTAACGGCCCCTAGTGCCCCCCCCTTGGCTACGGGACTGTCTTTCAGTCGGCCAACGTTTGTTATTGCATGCACTGTGGTGCATGTGGCCGACTGGCTAGTCGTCGTCTGATATTTACGACCATGTTGATGAACTTCATAAAGAAAGACTGATAGGATAAAAAAAAAACAACCCAGACAGAGAGACAGATTAAACCTAAATATAAATCGAAACCTAGAAAGTACGAAACATAACGGGGGGGGGGGGGACCCAGACAGATAAACAAATTAAAGTATAAATCGGAACTCAGAAAGTAAACAACATACTGACATACTTAGGGTGTGGGTGGGTGGTCAAATACAAGCGCCGTATGTCCCAGATCAATTAAAAACGATCTGATTAAATGTGAACATAAACGGTGCCAACTTGTTCATTGCCAGTTTTTAAATATGGAGATTAATAGTATCAAGTTGACCTATATATATATATATATATATATATACCGTCTCGTTATTTGCCTGTGTTTTGGTCTGGCTGTCTATGGGTAAGCCGATCTCGTGGGACAGCAAAACTAAAAACTGCACACAAGTATCCCCCCCACCCCTCCCTCCCTCACTAATAAATAGAACGGATCACCTGAATCCATTGGTCAACTCACCTGAAGGTTTGGACGGCTGGGCGTAGTCCCCCTCTGATATCTGGCGCTTCAGTGTGGTCAGGTCGTTGGACTCGAACGGCATGGCGCCGTACACCAGGGTGTACAGGATGACCCCGAGTGACCACACGTCCACCTGTAGGAAGAAATCAAGAGGAAAAAAAACAAGCTGCGGTCATAATGGTCGGAGAGGAATGCCGGCACACACATCATCTAACTCTAGCATATATATATATGTGTGTGTGTGTGTGTGTGTGTGTGTGTGTGTGTATGTGTGTGTCTAAAAATCGTTGAATTTTTTTTTTCAAATGTTAGCATCAGAAAATATTGTCGACAATAAACCTTGTGAAGTATACACTTCGACTCGAGTTTGAGCTCATAACATTCATTGAAATAAATACGGTAACCAAAGTAAATACAAAAAAAAAAACATGTCAAATGATTTATTGAAAAAAAAAAACACACACACACACAAAGTAGCAAATGTTTTATTGCTCATCATGTAATTGAGATTGTCTGGGCATTTTTACATCAAAATATTACTTTCTATGTACTTTTCAAATGTTCAAAAATATTTCCACAACAGAAGCGATTGCAATATGTCGAACGAAATACAATTTAAAGCTGCGTAGAAGTTGTCGTTGTTTTACCCTAAATTAAAATAAAAATAAGTAGTATAAAAATTGGACTAAACTGGGGGCGAATCTCTGTGCCGCTCGGCTGAGAATATTTTTTTTTTTTCATTGGGACAAACGAGGCGGGACACTGAGCGCTAAATATAGTACCAAAAAGACCCAAATTGGCAGAACTAAGTGAGACTGCCGCCAACTACAAAAAAAGTACTTCCGTAGGTCACAATGAACTGTTTAGCGGTACGACCCCCCCTCTCCCCCCCCCCCCCCCCCAACAATTTATCTCCGTGGGTCACATCCTCAATTGGCAGGAGATAAATTTAGGTCAGCAAACGGCGACATTTGATGGTAATTTACTTTTTTTTTTTTCATTCGCCGACCTCGAATATTTTCTTAGTGGTCCTTGTTGGTGTTTAAATCAGCTAGATTTTTATTTTTTTTTATGTTCGTGTTGACAGACACTATGAAGAGGAAGGGGGAGTGGGGGGAACGGGTTAGTCATTTCCCTGCAACTTGTTAGACGGTTTATTTACGAAATGTCATCATAGATTACTAGCTTCCTTTGAAATTGTATTTGTATGTTTTGAAGGCGCGGTTTCGGTCAAATCAGACGAAGTAAAACTGATACCAGCAGACGACAGTGACGCTATTTAAAGTAGCAGTTTAAAAGAGCGATTCTTAAAAAGCGCAAGTAGAAAGAAGAACGCTGTTAAAAAGAACCGTAGGCACAGTGGTGACTGAGGTTGTCCATTCTATTGGCGCGGTGGTGGCCGAGGTTGTCCACTCTATTGGCGCGGTGGTGGCCGAGGTTGTCCATTCTATTGGCGCGGTGGTGGCCGAGGTTGTCCATTCTATTGGCGCGGTGGTGGCCGAGGTTGTCCATTCTATTGGCGCGGTGGTGGCCGAGGTTGTCCATTCTATTAGCACGCTGGTGGCGAGGTTGTCAATTCAATCGGCATGTTGCGGCTCGTGGATTCTAACCCCGAAGCGATGAAATTTATTCCAACGCCACACAGACGTTGTGTGGACCGTCACGTGGCGCATCCATTTCAGCTACACCCCATTCTTGCCAGAATGGCGGATTTTCCCACCAGTTTGGGCGGTGTTTTTTTTCAGTTTTTGGCGGGAGTTTTCCTCAATGGCGAATTAGCGGGATTCCGGCGGCTTCAACGTGGCATGTTAAATAATTTTTAAAAATTGCGCATAAATAAACAAAATTTACTAATCTGACCTTTTTTCGGGTTTCTCATGTAGTTTCGGCGGTTTTCGTTAAAAAAAACATACACTTACATAACAAAAACAAAAAAACAAATGCAGTAATAAAACGGAAACGCAATGAAACTTGATTCATTACAGAGCAAAGAAATAAAATCCTGGTAAAACACAACCAGTTCACCAAGCTGTACAACAGAGTTGTCAAGGTTTTCCCGAAAAGCCAAACTCTACACAAGTACCAACAAAACACAACTTGACTTAGTTTTTTCATGACCCCCTCCTCCCCTTTATTTAAAAAGACCAAACATTTCTTCAGCGCCCTGGAGCCCCATATGAACTTAGTAAGCCTCTGGTTGAAATCTGAATTTAGTTCATTTCAAAGTTTAAAAAAAAATAATAGCAAAACATCCCCAGTAAAAAGACTATCAGTGAAAATGGCAATAAGTAGTTTCAAATCAAGGCCGTTCTCACAAATAGACCACAAATAGCTCCACTTCTACAGAGGCTCTTTACAGTACAACTACCTATATAATCTGGTGCTTAAAGTGCCCCGTAAGACACGTTTTCTAGGGTCCCCCAAAATATATCACACGTCTCTGCCTAGGGCATCTCAAAGAACCGAGATTGGCAATGTATAAAAGTAGTTAATCGCCTGGTAAATGACATTATTAGAAGAGAAGACAAAGAAATGACTATAATACGAAATTTCTTCCTCTATAGCTATTGTCAACTTAGACAAATACAATACATCTAACAGCCGATGAGCAATTTTTAAGAGTCAAATAACCAAGTAGGCCTATTATAAATTAGTTTTATTATTATAATAAAGAAATGTATATTCATAAATAGAATACAATTTTAAAAAACCAATTAAAACATAACTTTTAATTTTTGAAGATAGTCCAGGTACGTAGGTCTGTTTACCTAGGTAATTCTCAGCAGACGTCAAACTTTTTGAATGTAAAAAAAGTTACATCACTTTCCCGCGCCTTCTTCATTATACAGAGCTAAAAAAACAACAACAACAACGCGTTCTCTAACCTCTGTAATTTATTCAGCCATAAACCTGTCACACGGCAATTTTCTTATCCTAACCAACACTTGACGTCTACGATTGGGGGGGGGGCGCCAAAGATCAGAAGATATAAATTATTGTTATTATATAACCGGGTCACGTCAACTTAACAGAAGGTTTATATGTACCGCTGCCTATCTCTCTCTCCCCCCCCCCCATCTAAACTTGATCTCAACACACTACCGTTAGGTCGCAACCACTCAATTAGAGGCTTAAATCTGTAGGTTTATCCACACAACCAGTTACACATCCCTCCACATCAACACAACCGGTAGCACATCCCTTCACATCCACACAACCAGTTACACATCCACCTCTAGTTTTGTCTATTGGAGCCCAACCACATTTCAACGGTGATCACACGCGTCTCTTTAGACTCACACGTGGCTCTTCATTAAGTCTGGCTCACATTTGATGTCTTGTTCCTTCTATTATTTCATCTCATGTTTAAGTCAATCTGTACCACGTGACCAAAAGAGCAGCCTTATTTTTTGGTTGTGTTTTATTTTTAAATTCCACTCTAATAAAAAAAAAACCTAAATGCGGCTCAAATTGCCAATCCTGTATCACCCGTGGCCATAATACAGCCCTCCCACCAGCCACGACACTTCATCATGATATTAAATTGACAACAGGCGCCCTAATCTCTGATGAAATATGTAAATCATGTGTGTAATATATATATATATATATATATATATATATATATATATATATATATATATACAGTCGATTCCGCTTAATTGGGACACATCGGGACCGAGGCTTTTTGTCCCGATTTAGCGGCTGTCCCAATTAAAAATACAAATTTACTATTGGCTTCTTGGTTTGGTTTCTTTGAGATTTGTCCCAAATAAGCGGCTGTCCCAACTAAGCGGTGTCCCAATTAAGCCGAATCCACTGTATATAAAACCGACACCGTGGCTGTCTAAATAAAAAAATAAAATCTGAACCAAATAAAAAATGTCTATCACAATCAATTTGTTTTCTTCAATAACTTTTGATAAGTTTCCGCATTCAAAACATCATTTTAATGAGCTGGTGCGAAACTTCAAAAGAGTCTCGGGATAAATATATTTATTTATTGATTTGGGTTCAAGCTTTGACATTCTGTTTAATTTAGTTGAATAAAAGATGAAGAAAAAAAAAGTTTGCTCTGCACCATAGAACGTTTAAATGAGCCAGTCTATTTTGTTTGAGACCAACGGCTAAATCTATTTTAGTATTTAATGAGAGCAAACAGCATCAAAACATTAAGTTATATTTAGGCCAACAAGGGCGAATTACCCCCCCCCCCACCCCACCCTTTTTTTTTCTTTTTAAAGTTCAACTAAGCAAGATTAAAGAGTTAATTAAATATATCTAAAATAACCTTAGAAATGAAGTTTATGACTAGACTAGATTAAAAATGGATGATAAAAAAAAAAACACTAAAGGTAAATATAGACAAAGGTCAAGTAGCAATGAAGCTGCAGCCATAAGTTCTGAGGCCCCTTGAAAAACTGTGACAAGGGGGGGGGAGTGTCACCACCAGCCTCTTTCATCGCCAATATTCCAGCAAAACAAAACAGTTTCGAAAGCTGGATGACCCTGACAACACCATAGGGTCAACATCAATGTCAAGTGAAAGCAGCCACTCACCTCAGGACCGTGGTAGGGCCTTCCGTTTACAATTTCAGGAGAGGCGTAGAGGGGGCTACCACAAAATGTCTTCAGAGTATCGTTCAAGCTGTAGTAGTTGGACAGTCCAAAGTCGGCGATCTGTAGGGACAAACGAACAAAGCCTGTTACCATGGGAGCATAAGCTAAACTAGACGCACTGTTATTTGTAAGAGTCGTGAAATCACTCATTAAGACAGATATACACACAGACAGATCCGTTCTTATAGATAGGCAGACTAGTCCACCGCATAGGGCCTTCTCTACAAAAGGGGCCCATTTAATAATAATTCATTCTTTTTGTATAATGATGCTAAGAGGACCCCCCCCCAACAGATGGATATGCTTAGAGACTTCCCACAATCTCCACCTGGAGCAGACATATACATAGATATATATTCTAATAATATAAAAGCGATTTGGGTTCTGCGTTAAATCGAAAGTAAAGAATTAATACAACAGTATTACAGTTAAAAATACAATCATGCCAAAATCGGATCTGCCCGAAACCAAAAATAAAATATATATATATATATATATATATATATATATATATATATATATATATATATATATATATATATAAGAACGGATCTGAACGCAAGTGATCACACAGACAGACACACATAAATGTGTGATGGGTCTAGATCAGTATGTTGAATTAATAGTTCATTAGTTCAGTCAACATTACAGTAACAGAAAGCTTAACTATCCTGTTTTATGATACAATGTGCAAACATTGACAAAAATGGGAAGCTATTGTGCAATGCAGCCGATCTCCTCCCCCACCCCCATTCCTCCCCAAAAGTAAGGCCACAATATCAAGGTCATTTTCAAGTGTACAAGTAATTATGTTTAAGAGTTCAAGGGGCAAAAGTCATTTATGTAAACATCCGAAGCATGAAATAATGAAAGGTAATATTTATTTATCAGATAAAGTTATTTATATGACTTGAGTAAACTTCCTGTTTTGACAAGATATCTCTAGTGACGTTTTTTCTCAGCTAGCGTTGTGCCGGATTTCATCTCATATATTAATGATGGCAAACATTTTTGACAGAAAATAATTTTCAGGGCCAGATGAGTCTTAAGTTAGAGTGTGTGTGTGTGTGTGTGTGTTTTTTTTTTTAAAGTCTCAAAATAAAATTGTAGAGTTTAGAACCTTAATATTAAACAACAACAACAACAAATAAATTAGGAATAGCTAACTGAATCAAAAAAAAAACCCACTTTAGAAGGACTAGCAATGCCATAAAATAGACATGAATATTTACATTTACAAATGGAACACACACACACACACCAAAAGAATGTAAATAACACTTTAAGGTGGAGCTGGAGCGGGGGGGGGGTGGCTCTGTTATGTAATTGGGAAAGGGAAGGGAGACTATCTAATACATAATCGTCTAACGTAGTAGACCGTACGGGGGGGTAAGGGTAGAACGTGTGGATCCCGGCTAAAAATAGTCTGGGGAATCCCAAAACTGGAAAATCTAAACACAACAAAGATTTCTTATTATATCGCAGGTAGCAAGCAGCCAGCTTCAGCAGGCTTTTCAACTAGTTATTATATAACGTTATAATGGGTTAGGGGGGGGGAGGAGGAGGGAGGACCCATTTTAAAAAAAAATGATTTGAAATATATCACCGTGGGCAGGGCCGCCGAGAGGGGTCATTGCCAGGGGGCCCACATCTGTAAGGGGGCATAAAGGGGGCCCGGCAGCCCCGATCATGTCATTTTTTTCACGACTCATTGTTTATTAAGGGGCCCGCAATGGTGTCCTGCCCTGGGGCCCGCGTTGACTCTCGGTGCCACTGACCGTGGGCATGATTCCCCAGACATGAATGTTTTGCTAGTACAGTTAGTTTTTTTCAGAAATGGCACAATGAATGGAACTAAAGATGTCTGTCTACATGTGTAGCGGGACCGATGATACTGACCTTGACATTGCCTTCATCATCCAATATGATGTTCTCCAGCTTCAAGTCTCTGTGCACAATCCCCTTCTGTACAGAGAAATAATAAAAAACAACAATTGAAATAAACAACACGTTAACCTCCATGAACTGTCCAAATGTCAACTGTCTGCACTAACCTACACATAGCATGTACCAGATATAGCCATGGAGATAATACGACGCTGATAATAATAGTAAAAAAAAATGGCAGTCGTGATAAGGAACAAAAACGCTGACAGAGTGAACAAGCAATTAAGCCTGTTCCATTCTGGACACAGGACGTGTTAGCGCATTTTCGTGTTATGTATCGGTACGTTTGTTAGCTTTCAGTAAATATTTGTAAATTTTGGAAATGTTTATAAATTCATTTGTGTAATGCATATATCTGTAAAAAAAAATTTATAAAGACGTTTCTTTATATTTGAAAAAAAATTACTGTCTCTTAAATCTAACTACAAGTGGTTTGTGGTTACTGAAATAGGACTCATAATTGAAAACATTCTAAATTATAGTCATTTAATCGTCCGAAAACTCCGTCAATTGTTGCATAGCTCTGATACTTTCAATTAAACCTTTCAATTAAACTCAGAACACAAGCTTACTATTTCATTTGATGAGTTTCTTAATAAATCTTGGTGAAACTACGTGCTGCAGTATTTCGCACCAATGAATGGGTTATTGAACGTACAAGGTGTATATATAATATATAAGCCCCTTAGGAGCCCTGAAGCCCGGCCCTCAGAGGTCCTATCGCGAAATGAACTTTTGATGTACACATGGCAGGCCAAGACCTACAAAATGATATATACATCATGGGTCTAGGACTTATAGTTGCTGAGATATAGCGCTCCTTTATTAATATAGCTTATAAAGTAAAAAACGGTACTTTATAAGGCCCCTTTTACGGCCCTGAGAGGTCAGATCGCGAAATGGAAAAAAGGCATTTCTTGGCAGGCCAAGACCTACAAAATGATATATACATCATGGGTCTAGGACTTATGGTTGTTGAGATCTAGGGTGATGACAGACAGACAGACAAAACGGGGACAATAGAGCATTTTTTTTTCGAAAATGCTCTAAAAATGGAGTTTACTGATGGATGACTTATTTTTGAGAAACAGAGTTAGACTATATCCTTTATTGTAACAAATACCATTGCTAATTTTGAACCTGTACAATAGTATACCCAGGGCCGTTTTTTGATAACAGGCACACACTAGGTATGGAGCAAAAGGGCCCTACCATTATCATTTTATCTTGAAAATACCCCGAATTGTACTTTAGCCAAGAGGGTTCTCCAAATATCTCCGGAAGTCTCTGCCTAGCCCCACCCCCGGCTCCCCCCCCCCCAACCCCTTAAAGACCTAAGCCTCTGATTTCGGTAAATCATGACATAATTTTGCACACAATGTACTGGTCCATGTATCTACTCACACGGGTGTAAGACTGCAAGCGCGGGTACACCTCTTGAATGCGCAGACAAGCGCGGGTACAGCTCATGAATGCACACAAAAGCACGGGTACACCCCATGGATGCGCACACAATTAACATTAACACACACAGAATGCATTCTGAAGCATCATGTGCCGTGTTAGAAACAAATAAAAAAAACTTAAAACACAATAAAACAACAACGTCCAACATTTACCTGGTGACAGTAATGGATGGCCGATACTATCTGCCGGAAGATCCGCCTGGCTTCTGACTCACTCAGCTGCCCCATTTTGTTGAGGTAGTCGTAGAGCTCCCCGCCCTGAGCGTAGTCCATGACCAGCACGATCTTGTCCTTCTTCTCAAACACTGGACACACACACATGGGGAGAGAAACAAATATAGAGGCGGGGATGAAATAAATCCAATGACCACCGGGTATAGTTTTACAAATAAAATTTTAGCACACGACAAAATGGCCGGGAGGATGGAAAGGGGTAATAAAAAGAGTTGACAAAATGAATAATACAAAAAGTCCATGACATATACCAGTGGTTCTCAGACTTTTACGAACATGATTATTTCCCAATAAATGCCTTTAATATATATATATATATATATATATATATATATATATATATATATATATATATATATATATATATATATATATATATATATATACAATCAAGTTTTTAATTTCCAAATCAACATGGTGCATGACTGTAACATATTCTACCTTTATTATTGAAAAAAATTAATAATTTTCATAAAAAGTATGAAATCGAGGACAAATTAAAATGTATGAAATAAGGGAAAAATGAGAGAGTTTGAGCGATTTCCGGTAAACTGATGACACGTTGTTCACGATTTACCGGGTGGAAGATGTACCAAACCGAACCAACCTTGGCAGAGGGCCGCATGGGAAGTACAAACCAGACACCGTACACATTAGGGCTCCGTCGGATACAGTCATAAGTTTATAAAATGACTTGACATTAGGTAGATGTTTGAGATCAGAGGGACCTCAGTTGGCGGAGATGGTTAGGGGGCCCCAAATAAGATGGCGGCAACCTTGGCTGCAGTCGAAGATTTCTTAGCCCAACAATGCAAGTTGTCTAGTAAAGGAGACGCACGACATCCAGACTGACTGATCGGTGCCTACCAACCAGACTGATCGGTGCCTACCAGACTGATCGGTGCCTACCAGACTGAGCGGTGCCTTCCAGACTGAGCGGTGCCTACCGGACTGAGCGGTGCCTACCAGACTGATCGGTGCCTACCAGACTGAGCGGTTCCTACCAGACTGAGCGGTGCCTACCAGACTGAGCTGTGCCAACCAAACTGAGCGGTGCTTACCAGACTGACCTGTGCCAACCAAACTGAGCGGTGCCTACCAGACTGAGCGGTTCCTACCAGACTGAGCGGTGCCTACCAGACTGAGCTGTGCCAACCAAACTGAGCGGTGCCTACCAGACTGAGCGGTGCCTACCAGACTGACCTGTGCCAACCAAACTGAGCGGTGCCTACCAGACTGAGCTGTGCCAACCAAACTGAGCGGTGCCTACCGGACTGAGCGGTGCCTACCAGACTGAGCTGTGCCAACCAAACTGAGCGGTGCCTACCAGACTGAGCGGTGCCTACCGGACTGAGCGGTTCCTACCGGACTGAGCGGTGCCTACTAGACTGAGCTGTGCCTACCAGACTGAGCGGTGCCTACCGGACTGAGCGGTGCCTACCAGACTGAGCTGTGCCAACCAAACTGAGCGGTGCCTACCAGACTGAGCGATGCCTACCAGACTGAGCTGTGCCAACCAAACTGAGCGGTGCCTACCAGACTGAGCGGTGCCTACCGGACTGAGCGGTGCCTACCAGACTGAGCGGTGTCTACCCATGCTTTAAATGAGGGTCGCCCGGGGGTTTATTCAGAGAACACGATCCATAATGTCAGCGTGACACGGCCGTTTAATATGATCTGGAGTAGTAGGCGTAACGAGCCGGTGCAAGAATCAATAACTCGGGAATGTCATCGATTGTTCCCCGCGCCAGGTCTCGCAACAGTACAAAGTAATCTATACATTACAGACCACAACCCCGCCCCGCCATAAACTGAACACTGCTATAGCTGGCTAATGTGTCAGGTGCAGGGAAACAAAGTGAAACTGTCAACACACGACAATGGCACGTCACGGCGTATCACAGAAGTATGACGTGACGTAGCCTGTGCGTGATCGATAACATGGGTGGCAGTCTATTTGATAGTTATCGATAGGAGAACCGACGAGAACCAGAATCTGTTTATTAAAATCCTGACACCTGTTTGAGTCATTTATTCATTCAATCTTTCATCCCATCTCGAGTAAGTCCAGGCGTGTAGAAGAAATAGCTGACTCATGAAAATAGAAACCTAACATGTTCAGGAAAAACAAATTAAATTGCTTCTTCAATTACGTGACGCGCCAGCGTGGATTAGACTACTCTAATCCATGCCACACTAATCCATGCAGATCAATAAAACAGATTAGATATGATCGCGGAGTTTCACCTGATATATAAATAGAGAGAGAGTTCTTCCCCCCTGAGGAAATAATGCTGGCAAATTAAAAATGGGTAGTGGACAAGAGCGCGGAAATGATGTAAATGTTAGGTGCGCATCATGATCAAACCCTGAACCGATGTGGTCGACAGGGGGTACACATAATGGACGACACATCAACAGACACATTTCTACATTACATGTAGTTGCCCATCCTTAGCGGCTGTCTTTAAATTCATTCATCAGTAGGAGGCAATAAGGCAATGTGAGTCAAATTATCGGAGGGATGAGTGGGGAGGGGGGTGTAATGACATCGACCCGAGACAGCTAGTGGTGGTAAAGAATAAATTAAACGTATCACAAAGCTTGGGGGGGGGGGGGGGGAAGGTTGTGGAAACATGTGAACATGAAAGCGGGTAAATTTAAATTATAATTAACAGAGGAGATATGAGGTATTTTAAAAAAAAAAAAAAAAAAAACTTAACTTTCTTTTTCAGTTCTTGAAATACGACGGCCAGTGTGTCAGATTATTTCAATCAGTGACAGTTTCACGTGTCAGATGAAGCTGTCAATTTATATTTTTGTCAGTATGTGACATACATTCCCGACTGTCGTACAGGGAGAGGAGGGACTAATGTCCAAACAACGGACATCAGGCGGACAAATATTAAAAAAAAAAAACAATAACATCGGTTGGTCTCAAAAGAATACCATAAATAAAACCACTGCGACCTTCACAGGGCGGGGACAAACCCGTTAATAGACTAGGCAGGAGAAACCTCCCCGCCACCCCCCACCCCCCCCTCCACTGCCAAAAGAGCCCGATTGGAAAACTTTTGTTTTGACACTATCTAAAAAATGATGTCAAAAACGACTTAAGCGGTTTGGGATTTGTGTGGTGGGGTGGTGGAGAGGGGGGTGGTCGGAAAAACTCATGATGTCAGAGATTATTAGGGGGACCAAGTTGTGACCTTTATAGTGTTTTTTTTTTTACCAAATGTTAATTTGTATACGAGCACCAAGTGTACTTTTTCATTGGATGCCCAAAATATTCCTTTTCCTAGGATGCCCCTTATGTACCTTTGCCTAGATGTCCTAAGTGCACCTTTCACCATGATGCCCCAAATATACCTTTGCCTAGGATGCACACAAATGTACCTATGCGTAGAATGCACACAAATGTACCTTTGCCTAGGATGCACACAAATGCACCTTTGCCTAGGATGCACACAAATGTACCTTTGCCTAGGATGCACACAAATGTACCTTTGCATAGAATGCACACAAATATACCTTTGCCTAGTATGCCCCCAAATGTAACTTTGCCCAGAACATCTAAGAAAAACAAAACAATGCGACACAGGGTGGCGATAACAGGATTTGAGTGTCAAAGTGTTTCTTTTTTTGACAGGATAGGAAAAAAAATTAAATTATTGAGAACCGCTGATGTTACGGTGACATTTAAAGAGAAAGTATGTAATATACATCCCAATAGCAGATGTTTCCTGTTAGATCACCCAAACCCCCCTCACGCCTACATGTTCAAACACACACACACACACTCACGCGCACACACACACATCGTTTAAAGTGTGAAGTATACCAGACCCCCCCTGCCCTGTCCCCTTTTCCCCACTTCACAAAATGAACAATTTTAAAGTTGGCATGACGAGGTCATCGCGCAGTAACCAAAAGTTTGTACAATTAAAAAAAAAAAGTATACAAGCTTTGAAATACTTTCTGTACAATTTGTAAACTCTTGTGAGTGTTTACCTAAAACTTCAGGGAACACTAAAAAAAAAATAATTGTAAAAACAGACAGACAGACAGGTAAAACAGTGTCAATAGTGTTGTCTGAAAAAAAAATTCCGCGCACGACAGAGTGAGGTCAGAGTACAATGGCTGCTAATACAGGTAAGAATCACAACGTTTCTCGGTGTATTTTAGGTGCGCGTGTTACAGCCACGACAGCTGCACCTCTAACCGAACCACCCAAGGTCGACATTGGAGTGAGCTTAAATTTAGACCAAGTTCCATACATCTGTTTTGAGTGTGGTGTCCGTAAATACATAAAAAGAGCGCGGCCACACAAACACTTCAGGTAAAGAGGAGAAGGGGGGGGTGGTTGGGGGAGGGGGAGGGGGGGGAGGAAGCCAACAGTCACAAGTGGCGGGTGAACTACTCTTTGAACTGATAATTAGACAAATACGTCAAGGTTTTTTTTTATTCCTGCCTCACGGACCACACCGAGATACAACCAACCCTCCGACGACCCTCCCCCTCCATCCCTCCCCTCCCCCACATGAAGTGGTTATTCCCCCTTCAAAAAACACCACCACCAAAGATAAGTTCAAGTAAGTCAGCGTTGAATGTCTTCACTTGACCACGGACCGTCTCAGGCATTTAAATATATTCGAATTTTTTTTTATTTATTTATTTTAAATTTGATCAAAAAGTATTTTATTAAAACAACACCCTGACTAACTTTAATTTCAATTACAAACATGTAGACATTCAACTCAACCATACTTGGGCTGGTTGCCCTTATATTGTTTGATTTTTCAAAATTCTAAACAGTCGAGCGCTCGTTGTTTTTTTTTTTTAATTGACAGTCACCCCCCCCCTCCCCCCCCACGATATAAGTAGCTAGCCTGAACGGAAATGAATTTTTTTTTGTCTCCATGAAGTAGATGTGTACATGTGTGATAGCGTGTGTGTGTGTGTGTGTGACATTCTTGGAATAACTTCCGGACGTGACTTGTAACAACAACAATATCTATCTATCTATCTATCGATCTATCTATCTATCTATATATATATATATATATATATATATATATATATATTACACAATAAACGATTTACAACACAGCTGATACGACATGTTTGTCTATGTATGCACCAATACACGAACGAATGACCATTTCCCACGTGATATGCGCGTCACTACATGGATTATTTTATTTATATGTATAATGGGTTTCTTCCAATGAGAAGAATGGCAAAAATAATGAATGCCCACCAATATTCGCGTATTGCAGTTACACGAACAATAAATTTTATTATTCTTTGCAGAACATTTGTTTCGAAGTATAAGGCAACCATTCAAATTAAAAATTTTCATTGAGTGCGGCGATCTGATCGCTTATAGCTCACCATATATTCTTGTGTAGTCTTATTTATTATCAATGTAGTTCTCTTATTTATTATCAATGTAGTTCTCTTATTTATTATCAATTTAGTTCTCTTTTTTATTATAAATGTAGTTATCTTATTTATTATCAATATGGTTCTCTTATTTATTATCAATATGGTTCTCTTATTTATTATCAATGTAGTTCTCTTATTTATTATCAATGTAGTTCTCTTATTTATTATCAATTTAGTTCTCTTTTTTATTATAAATGTAGTTATCTTATTTATTATCAATATGGTTCTCTTATTTATTATCAATGTAGTTCTCTTAGAAGGAAAAAAAACAACAACTGAAAACTGATTCGCCATTTTGCTTCAGATTATTTCGCGGTTAAAATATTTCTGTTTTCCGTTGCTTTTCTTTTTATTTAATTATTTACAATAGCATCATAAGAGCAGCAGTTATGGTGGAACAGTTTTCCAAACATTACTTCCATTAGTTTTTTTTTTTCAATTCCAGATCAGGGGATCTCAAAATGTGGATCACAACCAAAGTGCAGGCCTCAAAATGTGGATCACAACCAAAGTGCAGGCCTCAAAATGTGGATCACAACCAAAGTGCAGGCCTCAAAATGTGGATCACAACCAAAGTGCAGGCCTCAAAATGTGGATCACAACCAAAGTGCAGGCCTCAAAATGTGGGTCACAACCAGAGTGCAGGCTTCAAAATGTGGGTCACAACCAGAGTGCAGGCCTCAAAATGTGGATCACAACCAAAGTGCAGGCCTCAAAATGTGGGTCACAACCAGAGTGCAGGCTTCAAAATGTGGGTCACAACCAGAGTGCAGGCTTCAAAATGTGGGTCACAACCAGAGTGCAGGCCTCAAAATGTGGGTCACAACCAGAGTGCAGGCCTCAGAATGTGGGCCACAACCAAAGTGCAGGCCTCAGAATGTGGGTCACAACCAGAGTGCAGGCCTCAGAATGTGGGTCACAACCAGAGTGCAGGCCTCAAAATGTGGGTCACAACCAGAGTGCAGGCCTCAAAATGTGGGTCACAACCAGAGTGCAGGCCTCAAAATAATGAACCTCGAAATTAGTTATCAAAACCTTTAAATGAACTGTGTGCATGATTACAATAACCTT
>JAGDYQ010000162.1:663721-681600 GCA_021962125.1 Bulinus truncatus
CTCACACTGGATTTACGGTCACTCACGAACTGAACTCAGGGTCACTCACACTGGATTTACGGTCGCTCACGAACTGAACTCACGGTCACTCACACTGGATTTACGGTGACTCACGAACTGAACTCACGGTCACTCACACTGGATTTACGGTCACTCACGAACTGAACTCACGGTCACTCACACTTGGTTTACGGTCACTCACGAACTGAATTCACGTAACTCACACTGGATTTACGGTCACTCACGAACTGAACTCACGGTCACTCACACTGGATTTACGGTCACTCACGAACTGAACTCACGATCACTCACACTGGATTTACGGTCACTCACAGACTGAACCCACGAAGCTCCTTTTGTTAATACTGAGGTGTCCGACTTGTGCTGTGCACACGCACCTGTGCAGCCAAATATCATTAAAATACTTTCTACACCAGATGTGTTTGTGTGTGTGTGTGTGTGTGTGTGTCCTGTTGTTTGATCTCATTATGCTACAATCGACACAGAGGATAACACACTCCTGGAGGGAGATGCAGCGGCTGGCGTTACTATCATTTTGACCAACGTGACGTTTCTTGGGTACATTGATTGACCGTGACGTGTGTTTGTGTGCGCGCCCGGCTGTGTGACGTAGACGCCATCAATAATGCATGTACATCTGAGAAAAGACGAGTCACCTAAAACTGTAATGACGTCAGACTCAATCAAGGTTTTACCCAATTATTAATTTTAACACCGAAACTCTGTTTTTTTTTTCCTTTTTAATTTTATTATGAAACGCTTTTTGAAATTTAGTCGAATAATTGAGAAAGTCTCTTTGACCTGGAATTTTTTTTTGCTTGCAACGAACCACAAACATGTTTATTCCCTCCCCCCCCCCTTTTACCTGTACAAAATAAATAACGAAATATGTCATCAGGTTGAAATATTTTGACTTAGATAATACAAGTCAAACAAACAAACAAAAAAGGTTTATCTCGTTCCATGGCCATCGTCTCCCATCTCCTCACCCTCCGACCCTGTGTGTGTGTGTGTGTGTCTCCTTCATTGCACACACTCACACTATCATACACACACACACACACGCTAACCCACGCCTCTTTGTGAGTTAATGATTAAGATTGACTCGGAATGGGAGTGGTGGGGGGGGGGTCGTCTCAGCTGACTTGGTAGTTAACATTCCATTCACCTGGAGTGAGTGCACCTGGAAGACGGCAGCACCTGCTGTTGTGGAGGTGTGGTTGAGAGGTTGTTGACTTAGTTATTATTTTTTGTTTGTTTCGTTCAGTCAAAATAAAACAAGACCCCAGAATATTGACCCCCCCCCCCACACCCCACTCCCTTCAGAAAGATGATGAAATGGTTATTTATTTATTTATTTTTGCAAATTGAATATTTCGGACAGTAGGCACAATCATGGAATGGTGCCAGTTGAAACAACACACATCACGTATCATATCATATTATAACACAGCTGTTAGCAGTTGGTGGCAGGGGCATATTTTATCAATCCGTTCATATGTAAATTTCCGCTTACAAATACAGTCGATTCCGCTTAATTGGGACACATCGGGACCGAGGCTTTTTGTCCCAACTAAGCGGTGTCCCAATTAAGCGGAATCCACTGTATACCAACACTAGGTCTCGGTCTTAGAGAACTGGTTAGATTGTTATCTCCTCTAGTCATTTCCTTAGCTTTATGTGTAATCTCTATTTCATTGTGGGACGGGTGGCCGAGTGGTGTAGATCAGTGCCGTGGACTGTCCGGAGGGGGGGGGCGTGGAATTTCGAAAAATGTGACCCATAAAATATAATTAACCTAATGTATAGTATGTAAATAGTATTAATATATGTTTAAAATAAAATCTAGGTTATTTTATATGTTGCATCCTTTCACGCTTTCATTGTTAACATTAGAAAAAGCATGTATTGACTAGTAAAAGTTTGCATATAGAAGTTTAAAATTATAAATTTAAGTAATCTAAACCCAAAAAAAATAGGGGGGGGGGCGACATATTGATTGGCGTTCCAAGGAGGCCGTGACTTCAAAAAGTTTGAGAAGCACTGGTGTAGATACTCGAATGTCGAACTGATAGTCCTGGGTTCGCTCTTCGGTGAGGCGCATGGAATTTTTCCGGGTGAAATTTGGTACAAAGTCGATCACAAGTCAACCCGGCTTCAAATGGGTACCTGACTTAAGTTGGGGAAGTAAAGGCGGCTGGGCGTTGTGCTAACCACACAATCCCTTCATATGCCGAGGTTGTTATAGAAACAGATGAATTCTACACTTCATCTGCCCCGATGGCCCGTTAGGGCTAAGGGAACTTTACTTTATTATTTCCTTACTTGATTTTAATTATTGAATTAACTTATAGAAGACTCATTTGATTTTTTTTTTGTTAATTATCGTGAATATTAAATTTTGTTCCCTATGCTGGGATGGTTTATAAATAAACTAAGCGACTCCCCGGTTGCGTCCCTTTTTTTAGAGCATTTTCGAAAAAAAATGCTCTATTGTCCCCGTTTTGTCTGTCTGTCATCACCCTAGATCTCAACAACCATAAGTCCTAGACCCATGATGTATATATCATTTTGTAGGTCTTGGCCTGCCAAGAAATGACTTTTTTTCCATTTCGCGATCTGACCTCTGAGGGCCGTAAAAGGGGCCTTTTAAAGTACCGTTTTTACTATATAAGCTATATTAATAATGGAGCGCCCTATATCTCAGCAACCATAAGTCCTAGACCCTTGATGTATATATCATGGAACAGGCTTAATTGCTTGTTTCTCTATTTGAACTACATGTATTTATTTTAAACCGGCTCTTGGCTATGTATTCTGTTATTTATTACCAAAAATCACTAGATAATAATTTAAATTAAAAAAAAAACAATTAAGCCTGTTCCATTCTGGACACAGGACGTGTTAACGCATTTTCATGTTATGTATCAGTACGTTTGTTAGCTTTCAGTAAATATTTGTAAATTTTGGAAATGTTTATAAATTCAATTGTATAATGCATATATCTGGAAAAAATATTATAAAGACGTTTCTTTAAATTTGAAAAAAAATTATTTTCTCTTAAATCTAACTACAAGTGATTTGTGGTTACTGAAATAGGACTCATAATTGAAAACATTCGAAATTGTAGTCATTTAATCGTCCGAAAACTCCGTCAATTGTTGCATAGCTCTGATACTTTCAATTAAACTCAGAACACAAGCTTACTATTTCATTTGATGAGTTTCTTAATAAATCTTGGTGAAACTACGTGCTGCAGTATTTCGCACCAAATGAATGGGTTATTGAACGTACAAAGTGTAGAATGGGGCCATATATATAATATATAAGCCCCTTAGGAGCCCTGAAGCCCGGCCCTCAGAGGTCCTATCGCGAAATGAACTTTTGATGTACACATGGCAGGCCAAGACCTACAAAATGATATATACATCATGGGTCTAGGACTTATGGTTGTTGAGATCTAGGGTGATGACGGACGGACAGACAGACAAAACGGGGACAATAGAGCATTTTCGAAAAAAAGACAACATGTGTAGAAAATAATAAAAGTATGAAGTTCCTTTAGTCTCTAAGGGCCATCGGGATAGATATGGTGTACAATTCTGTAGCCCCGGAATGTAAAGAAATAAATAGGGTGGTGGTTAGCACAATCCGGGTCTCTCAGGTCGACAGTCGAGCGCACTACACAGCTCAGCCACCAGTTCATATATAGAAAAGAATACCGTTGTGTTATTTGCTGTACTGTACGACCCCCCTCCCCTCCCCCGTTGTTGTTGTTTGGGTGACTGTGTTAAAGCTATTTTAGGGAGTTCCCCAGTTCACTGACAAATGCATTTGACTATATTTTTTTAGAAATTACAACTTAAAGATGACACGACACTTATCTTTGAGAACCGTTAAAAAAGCAGATTATGCTATACTAGATGTACCCAGCAAAACCTTTGCATAGAGTTATATTCCCTTAGGTTTGATCAAGAGGCTAGGTTATTTTTGGTTTTTCCCACAGATCCGATATTTTCATATTTTTTTTTTTTTTTACAATTTAAAGATGCAATATGATGTAGAAATAAACAAAAAAATTTAATGGAATTATTTCACATTTTAGCCTTTAGGTTTCGTGGTTACAAACCGCAGAAACTATTCGAATCGATACGCCGGCAAGACGCCATTTTGAATTCTTCATTCCCACTTTCGATCTAACGCAGACGTGAGACCGCTATTATTTATATATATATATATATATATATATATATATATATATATATATATATTTGTACAGGGAAGTGCGGAAAAGGCTCGGCGTGTGGTATAGGTTGTTATAATGGGGCGATGTTTTTAATTTTAACCCCTCCCAATCTGAAAAGTGCAAAAATATTTCAAAGCGTTCTTTCAGCGCCCCTCCTTGGTTCGGCACCCTGTGCGGCCTCACGACCCGTAGTACCCTACCTACGCCACTGGATAATACTTGCCTTCATCTCGCAGTCAAAATACCATGTATTATTATTACCTCTTGTCTTATGATCTTGAGATAGAGCATGCAGTACTTGCACTGACCCCATCTCCAAGTGTTCCATCACTGACCCCTCCACTTGTTCTATCACCAGGTGGCCATCAAGTACATCAAGAAGACCAAGATCCAAGATGAGAATGACCTGGCCAGGATACGGCGGGAGATTCACATCCTGTCCAGTCTGCGTCACAAACATATAGTCAACATACGGGAAGGTAACAGCACGGTTCTTTTTTCTATGTTTACATTTGTGTGTGGGTGTGTGTTGAGTGATGGGTTAGGTGGGAAATGAAAATTCAGCAACATTTGGCTGTGAATGCTTTATAATTATTTATTACACATGCTTCAAGTGTGTCATGTATGAAATTTCTAATCGATCCTAATACATCGAGCCTAACCGTCACAATCGTAAATCTTGGCTTGCATTGCTCGGGTTTGAAGTTATCTTTGTCTGACGGGACACATTGGCCGTTGTGCTAATTCACAGTCATGGTAGGGGGTGGGGCTGGCAATCACCAAAGGGCACTGCAGAAATGGGCCACTAGGAAGTTTCTAGGGCCAGCCAAGGACAAACTATGGTCTGCGGGCCATATCCGGCCCACTGGTCTGTTAATCCGGACCGCGGTATTTCACTCATCTCAGAGTGAAGCACAGCACTCGCCATTTTATGTTATGATTGTGGTGGCGAATCCTATAGCACACGTGCCACAGTCGACACACAGAGTTGGCATGCGACTAAAATATCACTTCCTTTAATTTTAATTGGAATGATGGAACTATAAATAGCTGGGTTTTTTTTTCTCTTATTGAATTTTGGGCTCGCGCCCCCCTCCCCCCCCCCCCCCAAAAAAAAAAAAGGTTCGCCACCTCTGTGTCATAACGTTTACATTAAACTTTACGAACCCAGTGTGCCCTCCTCCCCTGTTCTAGGCTGCATATTGGTTGGAGTCAGTAGGAATGAGTTTAAGGGCTTCATGCAAGATCAGCAGACACTTAAAGAAACCGTATCTGCCAGCGCTTTGATTGCGCTGCTGCAAGTCAATGTTCTCTTGTAAGAGGCCAAAACGGGATGACTTCCCCGGGACCTGGAGTTGTTTGGGTTTGTTTGTTTTTTGTTACCTAACTTTAACAAATACTATTCATTTAGTTCTGGGCCCCCGCATATGACACGTCGTAAGCCCAGCGAACCACTAAGACCGCCTCTGTTCCCGGCATTGTTGTGTAACGGAGCGTTATTTTCATCACCCTGTGTTTGTTGTGTGGTTCAGTGCATTTCTCAGCACGTACGTTCAGAAAGTGGTCTAGTTGAATGGGTGAATTTGAATAATAATTGAATGTGTGTTAAATGTTAATTTTTCTCAACCGCCACTGGGACTGATCATCCAAAATGTGTATGTGTGTGTGGTAGATAATAGAATACATTTTGTAATAGCCTGCTGGGGGAGGGGGGTGGTCTTTTAAGTTATGTTCAACCTTGACATTGCCGTTGTATTAGATGTCATTTTGAGGTAATATAATTCAAATGGAGAAGTCGACCAGCTTTTGATGCTTTTAAACATTTTTTTTTCAGTTCTCTACTCCACACACATTTTTTTTAGTATACTGATAACCCGATAATCTCTTGACCCTCCCCCCACCCCACCCCTCAATGACCCATCCGTCCTTTGTTCGCTTTAATCTACAACAGTTTGAATAGTGTTACGTCGCCAGATATCTGGGATATAGTGCAGTCTTATTCCGTGCAACTGCAAGTTCCCTTCACATAAATCCGCCCCGACTTATTTGAGTGAGCCCCACGCGTATATCTGCCGTGTTCCATTACGTGTGCTTTTGAAGTCGTATTTCTCCAACCCCCCCCCCCTCTCTTTCTCCTACATTCTCTTCTCTTTGATTCTTTGATGTCGATATCAGTCATGGGCTCTTCTGTGATTAGCTAATGTTAAAAAAAAAAGTTTCCAAAGTCTCCAGGAGATGTACTAGCATGCAACACGTAATTTATAGACTGCATACACACACAGTCACTCACACACACATACACACACACATCAACCACCCTTATTCTCAGCGCATCCCTCTGCCTCCACCCCCCCCCCAACTGTTGTGCCCCACACCACAACCCTTTCCACTCTCCTGACACATGAAAGTTTGCACCGCGTCTCTATTAAACATGGTTTATATATCACAGTCTGGATTAAATTTAACCTCTTCGCTTTCACCCCACTTCACATGTCACGGCCTCGTATTGATAAGAAATGTTTATAACGACAGAAGAAAAGATTTTTTTTCTTAAATCATTATGTCTGTTTGTCTGTATGTATGTGTGTATGTGGGTGTTGTTGTTTACTAAGAAAAATTTAATTTTGCCAGCAATTGTTGTTCTGTCTAGTTTCGTTGGTGGGACGGATGGCCGAGTGGTGTAGATACTCGACTGTCGACCTGAGAGTCCTGGGTTCGATCCTCGGTGAGGCCCATGGAATTTTTCCAGGTGAAATCTGGTGCAAAGTCGTCCCACAAGTCCACCCAGCTTTAAATGGGTACCTGACTTTAAGTTGGGGAAGTAAAGGCGGCTGGGCGTTGTGCTAACCACACAATCCCTTCATATGCCGAGGTTATAGAAACAGATGAATTCTACACTTCATCTGCCCCGAAGGCCCGTCAGGGCTAAGAAGGGAACTTTACTTTTTTACTAGTTTCGTTGGCTGTTTGAATGATGTGACCTAGTTACAGACAATAATAGACTATTTCTTAAAGTTATATTGTTACTTGTTGTGGAAGTGTATGTATCTGACATTTCATAAAGTTGTATTGTTACTCGTTGTGGAAGTTTATGTATTTACTGAACTGCTCGATTGTATTCACTCAATTTTTAAAACGTGAAATTGTGAGGGTACATTTTTATAGAGAATGTCGCGTTTTATATTGGGGGGGGGGTACATTTTTATAGAGAATGTCGCATGTTATATACGTCAATGTTATGTATATCTTTTTCATTGTCTTATACTTCAAGGATATTTTTATTTTTGCTTTGATGGCGGAGGGGGGGTATATTTACTCCGGGGGAGTAGTGCTGCTGTTGTGGCATACATTATTTGAGTCCATTTTAAGATCTCCGCTTTGTGAGGAAGATTGCGTGGTAAAATCTACGACATCTAGTTTACATAATTTTTCCTTGGCTGTGTCCTCGTCCTTGTGTTTGATTGGCTGTCTCTTCGCAACGTGTGTTTGATTGGCTGTGTCTTCTCCTTTCTTTTCTTAACAAATGTGTCAGAGACTTCCTGGAAACTGATAAGGGCGACGTTTCCAGATAAGGGTAAAAGGTGTGCTTGGAGGCGTCGAAACAGGAAGTGACGAACCGTTTAGGCCAGCGATGCTAAAATACTGGCCCGCGGGCCAAATTTGGCCATTTATGATAATTTTTTGGCCCCCACAAGTTTAAAAAAATAACTTCTCATTATATACACTCATATATAAAAAAATATTTTTTTGGCCCTCCAAATGTTTTTGGCAGACAATAATGGCCCACAGAAAAAAAGGTTTAGCATCAATGGCTTAGGCAGTAAAGTGCGACAGCGGTCGAATATTCCATCAACAGGAAACTGGTACACATTTGTCGCACAGTGGCAGCTGTCTCTAGCTGAGGCATTTCAGTAGGGTAGAAATTTCGCCGACACCGACTTCTTCAGCCCTGCATTTTGATATCAAGAGTTTTTCTTTTTATAGTATGTTTACCCCTCAGCATCTATTTGCGAGTAGATTTTCTCTTAATACTTTCCTTAATAGTTAAAGATAAGTCATCTGTGTTTAAACATTTGAAATATATTTTTTTTTGCTTTAATTAACGTTTTCAGCTAACATTTCGATTTAACCCTAAGATGTCCGAACAATATTGAGGTGATATTTCTTGATCCAAAAAAACTACAGTTCTCGAGGTGCTCTTTCTATACCCTCACATTTACCGTGGGGCCAGTAGACACATGTGCCGTGTGCTTAGCCGATCGGGATTATAATCGAAGCGCCACCCCTTCAAAATAGACAGAGTCTGAAACCTATTTTAAAAAAAATAGGTGGATAAAAATAAATTAATTAAAGCACGCTTTATTGATTATTGTGTGTTTCCAAGAATTGTATTTTTCTAACCACGCGGCCTGTTGCCCGTCATGAGGGTTATTGATCGGTTGGTTGGCCCCCACCCTCAAGCCATATTAAAACAACAACTGCATTGGGTGTGAAATTTCAAGTTGAGACAAGTGTTTTACAACGCTTCTCAAAATTAATGACGGTCGTTGATGTGGGGAGGTTTAGTGTGAAACTATTGCTTCCGCACGCCCCGGAGGGGGGAATTGTGGCTGGAATAGAACTGCAAGGAGCACGAGGCAAGCAGGCGTCAGAATAAAAGTTGGAATGCTCGCTCCTGAATGGTAAATGTAATGGTGGGGGGTATGCCACATTGGGGCTTTTTGTTGGACAGAAGAACCGGACCAGAGGGAAAAGGGGGTGGGGGGTGGACATTTATATGAAATAATATAAAATTAGACGTAAATGTCTTTTGTTCATCTCTATGTCTAAATTTTATTTTATTTTAGAGAGTGCGGTTTGGACCAGAATGTCTCGGGTTCGATCCTCACTGATGGACACCCCAGGAGATTTTTTTCAGGTCCTGGTGAAAGTTATGAAGTCCACCCGGCTTAGGGGCTGCCCATTAATTACGTCAACAAAATATAGGGGAGGGGGTTCAAAAAAATGTTGACAATTGTTGACAAGGGGGAGGGGGGGTCAAGAAAAGTTGACGTCAACAATGTTACTTTTTTTTTAATTTAATATAATTACTTAATAAATAGGAAAATTATGCAGCGTTTGTAATTCTCTGTTACACACTCGCTTAACATTCAGTATTTTAATTAAACTAGCTATATTCTTACTAATTTTGCCACATAAACATTTGGAAGCCACCTTTTTTAGGGGGGGTGGTAATCAAATGTTGACGTAATTTTATAGGGGGGTGGGTCTCTGGAAGTTTGACAAGTTGTTGACAAGGGGGAGGTAGGGAGGTAAAAATCGCCAAAAATTTGTTGACATAAATAATGGACAGCCCCTTAATTGGGGGGATACTGAGATTAGTTTGGAAATCGTGTTTGTGGCGCAAGTCACCTACGTATATATCTCTCATTGAGTTGCCCCCCCCCCCCCCATGGCCATTGCACTATCGGGTTATTGTATAAAGGGGTGAAAGAAGTGCACTATAAAAAAAAACCTCCCCATTATTGGCTGGATAGTATCAGTGAGATAAACATCTCATCCTAACAAAGACTTTACACAAAGTTTGCGTTCAACGCTTTCACCGGTTTTTCACCTGATTCCCCTTGTGTCCTTATTTTTTTTTTATTTTATTTATTAGTCACGTGACTGCGTGGGTCGGGCGCCTGTTTCTTGTCCGTCCCACCGGTATTTCTGGTAGGCGCCCCCAGGGGAACATGACTGTGACGCCGCATGATGAGACAAACGGAGGCCGCCGCCGCGGGACAGAACGATCGGTACATTTTGGTTGTGTGCGCTGTCGTGTTGTGTGAATTAATCACGTGACTCATCAGTTAGTTTCCTTTTACCCCCCCCCCCCACTCCACTCCACCCCAATCCTTCTTCTTCTCTCTTTCCCCGGCATCACTTCCTCAGAAGGTCACAAAAAAACTGTGTTATTCGTTAACCGAAAGTTTATTTGACCGATCAGAGACAACTCATTTCATACTCTCAACTCAATTACGTCCTCTCCATAACTTGCAGCCCTTGCATACTCTCCACCCCCAAAAGACTTAAAATAATCTCATTCCCCATAATTTTTTTCTGAAGATATAACTTATTTTTATACTCTCTACCCCCAATTTTTTTGTTTAAGTTTAAATGACGTCATCCTCTTCACTACTTTCGTGACTGCCATCTTTCATTGTTTGGTCGCTAAAGGAATGGAAGTGATGCGGAAAGGTGGCAGGGGGGGTGTCAATCAAAATGGTGTTAGTCATTATAAAAATGCCCCCTCTACCCCTCCTAATATATATATATATATATATATATATATATATATATAAATATGCCGATTTGATAAAGTACATCTTTTTTTTGTGTGATCTTGCTCTTGTTGTCCTGTACTCGTGACATCTGTTGACATGTAAACAAGTTCCTGTACCCGATGACAAGATAGATCATTGTGTTGTTTTGTTTGTTTTAAGTTCTGGCTGACTTGAGCGGCGATCGACGGTTCTCGGAAACATTACTTGTTCGTGTCTTTCAATAGAAACGTTCCCGGGGGCTGCATAGATGCATACCTCTTCGGCTAACATCAAAGCCCACCCAGTGAGGACCGCTGATGAATAAAAATAAAATAAATTTTCACAGTAAAAAATTATTTAACGGGGAAACCAACTGAGAACTGTTTCATGGTTTTTTTTTTTTGTAATCGAATGACTTCTTGGGCTGATTTTTTTTAAAGTTCTGTTACAAATTGCATTGCAGTGAGAATATCTTTTGTGGCAAGTTTTTTTTTTTTAGACTCTCGGTGAGTCTGTGTTGGAAGGAATGTGTGTGGTGGGGGTGGGAGAGGTGGCAGTTTTTGTTTCATCAGGGAAGGTTCGATAATAAAAAGTGAACTCTACCCCCCCCACACACACACACACAATCTTTATATTCATCGGGGTTTTGTGTCTGGGTGGGTCCACACCGTAGGTGGCGGGGTTCATAAGGGGGGGGGGGGGGTTGGCCGTTGCATCCTCTATCATTTTGTGTCATATTGAAAAAGAAAAAGTGTGTAGCTATACTCTAAAGCAGTGGTTCTTAAACTGTGGTCCGCGGACCCCTGGGGGTCCGCGAAGCCTTTACTGGGGGTCCGCAAAGCCATTTGAAAAAAAAATCATCGTAAAATATATACATATATAAAGTACCTAAAGTTAGGATGGGGGTCCGTCAAAAAATTTTTTAAAGTGGGGGTTCGCGGAGTACATAAGTTCAAGAACCTCTGCTCTAAAGAAATGTTAATGGTGAAAGTCGTAAAGCTGAAACCAGTTACACTCAACTTCATTTTTTTTACATTTTTTTTTTGTTATTTTATTTGTTTGAAGACTCGTGTCAAATAGTGAAGTGAATACACACTGGTCGCTTCCCAGTTTCCTGGGGGTGGGGATGGGTGGGAGAGGGGTGCGGTGCTAAAGATAAAAAAAGCACAACAAGATGCACATATCGAGTGAGTATTGTTTGAAACAATGTTTAAAACACATGTGCGTGCCGTTTTTATCTGTATGAAATGAGCCGCCCCCCCCCAATCCCCACCACACACACACACACACACACATGGGTGATAAGTCGGTATACGCGAGGAGAAAAATTAATACCTGTCCTCTTCTCCCCTCCCCCACCACTCTCTCCTTCTTTTGAATGAAGTAGAGCCATCAAAAGTTCAAAGTGTCCGGCACTCGAATCCTGTATAGACCTCGCATGTCACGGCTAGCCGCCCCTGCATTTATTCTATTAAGTCGTGCAAACACCATGGAGGGGCTCCCTTTCATCTCCCCGCCACCAGGGCCCCCCCGTCTGAAAAGCAAATCTCCGTCCGGTGAACACACGTAGAGTCAACAAATTAAGAATCAGATAGCCGCCGTATCGGTCGCTGCCCGCCGGGTGGGAAACAAAAAAAAAAAGTGGAACGTCACGCGGGATGGGGGGTAGGGTGGGTGGGCGGACCACCCGCCGGACAAAGCTTTTGTTGTAGAATATTGGCTCAGTGTTGTGGTATGTTTGTTTAAGCGTGAAGGTTTGAACAATTTTAAGGGTGGCCGGGTGATTTTTACAGACTTTTATTGACTTGAATCTTTACTTTGAAGTGGGTCCCTGTTGCTGATATATATATATACACTTGAGTATGGTAATGGTATGTCTACTTTATAGTCTGGGCGTGTAATATTACAATTACAGTGTGGCTATTTAATACGCATTAATACAACAGTATTCCGGTTTAAAATACAATCATGAAAAAATCGGAACTGTCCGAAACCAAAAAAAAAAATAAGCTAGCCTACCGATCAAGCCTAAAGGGATATAACTCTATGCAAAGGTTTTGCGGGGTACAGCTAGTGTAATTATAAATATCCATATTGTGTAAGCGTGATTGTCGGAATGTTTTGATCCAATGATTTATTTCCCCTCTATTTGACTAAACAAACTGTCCCCCACAAAACAAACAATCACACCGACATCGATTTACTTGACAGAGATAACGTTCGACTTCAACTACTGCAAGTTTTACAGCTTGCGGATCAAAGTCACGTGACGTGGCCATCATACAGGCCACGGGAAAATTAAAATTTACCGCCACGGAAGGAGATAGTTAACACGTTGGATCGAGCTTTGCGGTGGGTGGAATTGGAAGTGAGGATGGGGAGTGATGCGGTAGTTGAGAATAAGGTAATTTGATTGGCCAGGGACTAATGAAACGTGACCTAGAAATCTCCATGACAACGTGAATTAAAGTCAACAACGCATGAATGTACGAAACTAATTTGCATTGTCTAATGCAGTGCACATGAAAAATCGTATAACATATTATACTGTTGATTAAAACTGATCCATACGTCGTAATGAACACAGGTAAGTAAACGCCCAAGCCTGAAAGTAACAGAAAAATATCCTGAGCTAAATAATAACCCATGCTACTACATTACTAACAAGTCAGAAATGACAGAGCTCTCTCTCTCTCTCTCTCTCTCTCTATATATATATATATATATATATATATATATATATATATATATATATTTATATATGTTAGTGGTGAGTACTTAACAGACCCCTTAAGACAGGTGGGACGGCTGGATTGGAACAAGGGATGCCACTTCAACGGTGAATGTATCCAGGTGTGTGAAAGCAGGAAGGGACGGAGAGATAAAAGGTCAAAATCGAGGGGAGTCAACGAACTCATTTCTTGATATGATATGAAACAGCTATCGTGTATACCACTCTTAACAAGCCGGTAATAATGAATCAAGACATATAGATTGAAGATATCGAAAAAAAAGGGAGATAACTTTTTTTTAAAATTCCTTAAAATAGCAAACTTAAAGAGTGCCGCGGAAGAAAGGAGGGTAAGGGGGCTAATGACCCCCCCCCCCCAACCAAGGACTGCGTTGTTGTTGTTGTTTTTCATGAGATGTAGCGTCTAGTGGAGGGGTGGGAGAATTTCTAGACCGCGGGCCACATAGGGTTCTTAAACATATTTAACATAGGGGCTGTAAAGGATAGATTATTTATTACATAAAGCGATAAAAATACAATGTAAACGTCATTAATGTAAGAAGTGTGAGGGTGGGGAGAGAGCGCCGGATCAAAGGGCCTAAAGGGCCGTAAATGGCCCACGGGCCGTACATTTCCCTAATGTTACATTATTTTAAAAAAAAAAAGGAAAAAAAAATATGAAAAATGTTATTTAAAATTTCTGAAGGGTGGAGAATACACGACAAAACACTGAGATTTAGACATGCCATATCTGTGCGAGACACTTGAAGACAACCAAAAAAAGAACTGAGTGACCGTTAGCCCGTAAAGACGGCCCGCTGACAGGCTTAGCGCCTCAGACAGGACGTAATGTGTACAAAATGTTGATTCCATAGAGATGTTTGGAACAGAAAAATATGCATCGTTGCCCAGGCAAGGACGTTTATTATCATTTATAACGTATACACACACACGCGCGCGCGCACACACACACATACATAAACATCCAAGAACAAGACAGATCAAGTCATGCCCAGTCAAATTTGTTCTACAAGACTTTATATGTGACATATTAATGTGCTGACTTGACGAAAATATTCTTCTATCATATAATCCTTCCCATACTTTCCCAATACCCCCCCACACACACACATACACCGGCACACATACATCGATAGACTATTCCGACAAAAAATAACAACAGCAAAAAGCAGCCATCTTCTGTCACCACCAACTGATCTAGAGCCAGTCATGGGAATGGGGGGGGGGGGGGTAACCATAGCCCCGTTCTTATGTTTTGGAATCCCGATAGGGGAATGTGCCGGCCCTTGGCAGAAGTACACGTCGGGGCTTCTAATGCATGATATGTAGTAGGAATGTTCACTGTAAATGAGCCCATGGGCAAATTAGCTAACTGTCTAGGGCCCCATCCCCTTTCCCCACCAAACAAAAAGGACAAAAAGGCCCCACTTCAAGTATTAATTTTTGCCTGGAGGTCCCCAAATATCTCTGGAAGTGGATGCAGGCGAGCCCCCCCCCCGAGCCCCCCCCAAATAAAAAACAACATCATAGGAACAGCTCTGAATGTATTTATATTTCATTATGCTTGGGTGAAGTTAAAATTCTCCATCACGACAATACGTAGCCTGCTGTGTTACAGTTAGTTACTGATTCTATATATAGACAGACGGCTGTTAACGAAATTAAGATTCTGTGTCACTGCTGAGTAATTATTTTCACCCACTGGCGTAAACTGCGTTAGTAGCGTTCGTGGAGGGGTGGTGGTGGACTCTAACAACATATTATTCTATCACGTGCCAAAAAGTACTAAAGTAAACTTGATTTCTACCGGGGTGGACACCCAATCCGCCCCATCTGTACCTGCAACTGTAACAGTTGCTGAACCCCATGTCGTGAAGGTGAGCTTCGTGCTAATTCTACACATACACAACACACACACACACAGAAATACCAACAACACATCCAGCCAGTGCGGCCAATACTAGATATTGTATGATACAGTCAACATCTCGACATCTGTCGCACTAGGAATGTATCGATTCTTACCCCGAGTCGTCCCCCCTTCCCCCTCCCCCCCCCTTAAGTCGAAGACGCATACACATACACATCAAATTTTATGATTTTTTTTTTTGGGGGGGGGCATATCAAGCATAGTATGCAGTAGTCTTAGTTGTGTCGGGATAAAAGGGGCAGACCAGGCGACTTGTTGCTCTGGTCAGCAGTCGTAGCCTAGACATTCCTAAACGGCGTGAGTGGTTCGAACCTCCCTCAGTGCCTCTACTAGAGCCGGTGAACAACCGTGTCAACTCAGTCCACAAAAAAATTGCACTTTATAATTAAATGTAAAAAAAAAACAACAACAAAAAAAAACAAAAACAAATTAGTAGTCAACAGAACAATGGGGCCAGATGTACCGATGTCGCCGATATTATAATTTTTTCATGATTGTATTTTAAACTGGAATACTGTTGTATTAATTCTTTACTTTCGATTTAACGCAGAACCCAAATCGCTATTATTTTATTAGATGTATGTGTAAGGCAGAGAGATATAGTCAGGCAGGAATAAAGACAGGCATGCAGAAAGGCAGTCAGTCAGACCGATAGACCCAGACAAACGGCAGACAGAAACAGGCAGGCAAACAGACAGACAAAGGCAAAAGGCAGATAGACAGGCAGATATAAAAAAAAATGCACACCTGTTGATAAAATACATAAACATACAGACATAACTGTCAAAATGCAACCAACATATAAGTAACAGGGGGAAAAAATTGCCGTGATAGTTAAACACAAAACTGCGTAACAGAAAGGGGGGGGGGTGCGATGATTTGTTAAGTGTTATCAACCAGTAGTTGTATCACACTGGCAGCCAAACGTTTCTTGAAGTTTCATATTTCATTATGACCTGTATCTCAACTGATGTTATTTTTAACGAAATAATGTTTTATGTCCTATTCATCATCGAGTCCTACTGTTAGATCTGCAGCGACATTTTTAAATATATCTCTGTGATCTCATCGTGTGTGTGTGTGTGTGTTTCCGGAACCAGAAGGCCGTGCAAGTTGTGGAGATACATCGGGTGGAGGGGGGGGGGGCATAGCCTATTAATGTGTGTCGTCACACCCACACAGATCAGAGGTAGGTCCTAGCGGTAGGTTCAACGCACCAAAAAACTAGAAAAATGACGATCGGTTAAACTTTTTTTTTATTCAAACTGACACGAGAGAAAAAAAAATTAATTGTCGTAAAATAATCGTCGAAAAAAAATGTCATAAAAAACAACCCGGCAGTAGTGTCGCTTCCAAACCGTCATAATCTCTGTTGATTACTGGTTCAATATTGGACCAAGGGTAGGCAACCTGTCGGCAATGTTAAGTTCAGTTCAACATAAACGAATAACATCTACGGACGCAGTTTAATTATCTCCCCCTTTGTCCATCAAAATCCATAAATGCGTGCAACCCATGTATGAACAGTTGGTTGGTTGTGATTCCCGTAGACGTGGTGTGGGTGAAGTGTTTGTGTCCCAGCCGTTCCTGTGACCCACACCCCCTCGAGGGTACTCCTTGGTGCACCCTCGGCCGTATGGTTACGAAGTAGAAAGGGGGGGGGTAGGGGAAGGGCACTGCGAGAAACTGTCCCAGTTTTGGTTCTGTATGATTAATAGATAAGCATTTCCTCATCTTTGTACTATAAGAATGTTCCAAGCAAATTAAGTAGACCAAAAAAAAACTTATTGGTGGCTTTCGAAGTATGGGTGGCGAAGTGATTTGAAGTGGGTCGCGGAGTGTTTTCAAGTGGGTCGCCAATTTTTTTTTTTTGGTTATAATTACTTAATTGAGAATATATACAAATAGTTTTAGCTTTTCTTTCTTTTTTTTTTAAATTCCTGCCTCCCCCCCCCCCCTTCTCCTTCATATATGGATCTCTAAAAACAAACCTGTTTCTTACAGGGTCGCCAATCGCAAAAGTTTGAGAACCACTGGTCTTTATTATAGTTCAAAGTTGTTCTTTTTTTTATGTATGCGTTTATTAAATCCAGTGTGTTTTTTTCAACTTGCCTGTCTCGTATCACTCCGCTCACTTGTAGTTGAGGCGCTTCTTTTATTTCCCCAATACGTCAAATAGACTGTGGAATACAAGCGAGAGGCATTCACGTTGTTCAAAATGCTCTACCCCCCCCCCCCCCATTTATTTGTCTGCTGTCTTGTTTCGTTTGGCCCCGTTCAATGTCTTGCCTTTCATTTATCTGCGTATCTTTCTTGGTGATAATGAGAGATTTCTGTGAAAGTTATGAACGGGGCAAATTGTGACACTCGCCGATCCCAGGCTCATGCCCCCCCTCCCACTTCCACTTCAAGATAACGCCACACAGTGGAAATCGTCATCTGTCCAGATAAGCTGAGAAAATAAACACGTTACTGTTGACGTCACTGTCCAGCTCTGCTAATGCTACATTTGTTGAACTCTTACAAAACAAACAAAAATGAATTGTTGTAGTCAGTATTTTACCTTAATATCTTATCTTGAATAATGTGTCAGTCACCCGGATGTTCAGTAATGGCGGCCTGTAG
>JAGDYQ010000162.1:682100-736888 GCA_021962125.1 Bulinus truncatus
TCTGACTAATAATCTCAAAACCCCCCCACTTTAGTACACTTGTATATAAGGTTCTATCAAACATAAGGTAGTCGAATAGTTTTCTTTACACATGAAACTTTGCATTTTACTTGGGAATAGACTAGTATTCTAAAAGGGTTCAGAATCGTAAAAAGATTTAGATCCCTTTGTTTAGGACGGACCGAAAATGTAGTGAGAAGGAAGGGGATGGGAGGATGGGGTGAAAAAACATCAGAGCTGAAATGAATGCGCGAACAGCCAGTTCATTTTACTTTTTACCTGATAAAGTGTCAAATCCCAATTGACAGTTTCATAACCAGCCCTTATGGCCCGGAATTCTCTTGAGTCAACAGGGCTTTTAATATATATATGTGTGTGTGATGTGCGTGTGTGTGATGTGTGTGTGGCAGGCTGACATTGACAGATCCTTTTAATT
Source organism: Bulinus truncatus (assembly GCA_021962125.1). Lineage (NCBI taxonomy): Eukaryota > Metazoa > Mollusca > Gastropoda > Planorbidae > Bulinus > Bulinus truncatus. The sequence goes on from JAGDYQ010000162.1 coordinate 682,537, forward strand.
TACTTTGTTTCTCTTTTATAGCGTGTCACTGAACAAGCCTCCCAGCAAGCCAAAGAATCTCTACAGCTTTTAGCATTTAGGTTCGAAAAAAAAATGGTGGGCAACCTACGGCCCGAGAGTCAAGTACGGCCCGGTTAGCTGTTTGATTCGGCCCGCGGCACAATCCTTTTAATGAACATGACGATAAACATTTTGTCTACAAAAGTTCATATAAACTTTAAACACTCAATACAACTACTCATTGGGCCGGTACCATCTGTGAAAATTTAAGAACCTATTGCGGCCCACGATTCATAAATGGTACCCACCCCTAGATCAATCAGCTCACCGGACATTTTTGTTTTATTACAAAAATTTCAAAATCTGTTATCATTAGTCAACCTAATAAGGTTGTATTCTGTATATGCATACAATAACGTATTATAGACTGGAACACTGCAGACGCACCATAACGTTATGGGAACGCCTGCGCGAGCTATAAAACCAAATATCTGACTTTGTTAAATCCAGGGGCGGGTAGTGACTTAAATTAGGTGGGCGCCGGGAGGGAAGGGGGTCGGGAGGCGCTGCCACAGAATATTTCGCTTTTTGTTTTAAAATTGTGTAAAAAAAGGAAACACGTGTGTACAAAACTTTTAAAAAGGAAAATTTATGAAGAAACCTGATGGAAAAAACAAATCATCAAACATTTTGAAAGTACTGTAAAGTAACACGTGACAGTTCAAGCGTGATCCTATTCATTAGAGGAAAAGAATAACGGGTCGGCAGTGCGCCCACGTGATCATGCACATTAGAAGCCAAACACACCGTGGCGCTGAGGACGCAGTTCCGTACAAAGATTTATGTATGCAAGGATGGCTGAGAAATGTAAGCTACAGGAATATACATTGTGCAAGTATAGAGGAATCGATTTAACAAAAATAAAAAAAAATAAGGGCTCATTATATTGAATGTTATCTATAATATCAAGTGGATTTAGGGGTGCTGCGATTCCACAGTGCTTATTCACGAACCGCCGCCGGTTTAACCATTTTCACTCGTTTTTTAGTGTTCCAGATTTAAGTGTTTTTTCTTTAGGCCCCCACGCATTTTTTTTTTCATACTTGTTAATAAATTTGGAAGACAAAAGACTCCAAGACTACCAAATGAACATTTTTTTTTAAAATATTTCTGTGAATGGGGGAATAGTTTCGACGTATTTCGTCACGAAACAGAGATGAGGAGATAATAATAATAATAAAATGAAAATGGGAACATGTCGTTTTATGTGAGAGATTCAACTCTCGTCACGTGATGCACTCTTGATTTCTGTGTGGGGAAAAAAAGGCGGGAGGTGAGAGGTAACCTCACACAATTAGTATTTTAATCCAGGAGAGGTTTCAATAAAAAACAGTAGCAAGGGAAACAATTCTTGTGAGAGTCTTTTTGTCTGTCGTTCATTTCACTTGACCTTTAAACCCCCCCCCCCGCATACCATCCCTCCCCCGTCAGGGGGGAAGCCTTTACAGTCCTTGAGATAAACACACACAAGACAAACAATAGCTTCCCGGCATTAAACAATGACCAATGAAATCATCTTAAGGATCATCCAGTGTGGACAGTGCAAGGTCGCCTCACATCCTTCACGCTCCTTCGTCCTTCTTTCTCTCCCTCCTCCAGTGCCCTCTGGATACGTAATCTTTTAGAGGGGTGTGGGGGGAGGGGGTTGCAGTGCCGCCCCCCCCCCAACCATCATTGTTTTTTTTTTAACTCCGCCCCCCCCCCGCGACGTTCAAACTATCCATTCCAACAGGATGGTCGAGAATTTGAATGATATGGTGGTTTATTTCGTGTGTGTGTGTGTGTGTGTGTGGATGGCTGTGGAGATGTGGGGAAGGGGGAGTCGCTACACGTATTTGTCACCAACAGTACCAGTGGCCCCTTCCCCCTCGTTCCCAATTCACGTCCAGGCAGGAAACGTTGAGGGCAAAATGATGGGGGGGGGGGATGAAACAAAGGGGGAGGGAAGGGCACTCGGTTCCTCTCTTTGAACTACTCGCTAATTAAACACACACACACACAAACATACTGACACTAGTGAACAACCTTTTTTTTTTTATAAAAAATAAAATAAAATGGGGGGTGGGGGGGGGAAGGGCAAGTGCTCACATTTCTGTGTTAGTCCTGGTGATGAGACACCAACAGGAGGGATCACCCCTCCCTCCATACAGGTGGGATCTCATATCTGTTGATCCTATAACGAACACGTGACCACTACTTTAGCCAGTGCAGTGAGCGACCAACGGCCGTCTCTATGGTTACACTGTCTAGGAGGCTGAGAGTGACCCCTCCCCCCTCCTCCTCCCTTCAGTCTACGTCCGTCCACACCGCGGCGTATTGCTGTAATGGAAACCGGACAAGAATACGCAACAAAAAGTGTCGCGAAGTTGGCGCTCATCTTAGCAGACTCCCCCCCCCCCTAAAGGCAGCCATTGCTGAACATCCGGGTGACTGACACATTATTCAAGATAAGATATTAAGGTAAAATACTGACTACAACAATTCATTTTTGTTTGTTTTGTAAGAGTTCAACAAATGTAGCATTAGCAGAGCTGTACAGTGACGTCAACAGTAACGTGTTTATTTTCTCAGCTTATCTGGACAGATGACGGTTTCCACTGTCTGGCGTTATCTTGAAGTGGGGGGGGGGCACGAGCCAGTGTTGGGGGTTGTGGGGGTGGGGGAGAGAAAGCCAGGGATCGGCGAGTGTCACAATTTGCCCCGTTCATAACTTTCACAGAAATCTCCCATTATCACCAAGAAAGATACGGAGATAAATGAAAGACAGACATTGAACGGGGCCAAACGAAACAAGACAGCATACAAATAAATGGGGGAGGGGGTGTATGGCATTTGAACAACGTGAATGCCTCTCGCTTGTATTCCACAGTCTATTATTATACGCATCGGGGAAAATGAAAGAAGGGCCTCAACTATAATTGAGCGGAGTGATACGCGACAGGCAAGACAAACAACACACTGGATTTAATAAACGCATACATAAAAAAAAAGAACAACTTGCAACTATAATAAAGACCAGTGGTTCTCAAACTTTTGCGATTCGCGACCCTGTAAGAAACAGGTTTGTTTTTAGAGATCCATATATGAAGGAGAAAAGGTGGGGGGGGGGGCAGGGATATAAAAAAAAAGAAAGAAAAGCTAAAACTATTTGTATATATTTTCAATTAAGTAATTATAACCAAAATAAAAAATTGGCGACCCACTTGAAAACACTTCGCCACCCATACTCCGAAAGCCACCGATAAGTTTTTTTTTTTTTTGGTCTACTTAATTTGCTTGGAACATTGTTATAGTACAAAGATGAGGAAATGTTTATCTATTAATCATACAGAACCAAAACTGAGACAGTTTCTCGCAGTGCCCTTCCCCTACCCCCAACCCCCTTTCTACTTCGTAACCATACGGCCGAGGGTGCACCAAGGAGTACCCTCGGAGGGGGTGTGGAACACAGGAACGGCGCACAAACACTTCACCCACACCACGTCTACGAATCACAACCAACCAACTGCTCATACATGGGTTGCACGATTTATGGATTTTGAGGAAAAGGGGAAAACTGCGTCCGTAGATGTTATTCGTTTATGTTGAATTGAACTTAACATTGCCTACCCTTGGTCCAATATTGAACCAGTAATCAACAGAGATTATGACGGTTTGGAAGCGACACTACTGCCGGGTTTTTTTTTTTTTATGACATATTTTTTTTCGACGATTATTTTAAGACAATAAATTTTTTTTTTCTCGTGTCAGTTTGAATAAAAAAAAGTTCAACCGATCGTCATTTTTCTAGTTCTGTTGTGTTGAACCTAACGCTAGGACCTACCGCTGATCTGTGTGGGTGTGACGACACACATTAACAGGCTATGACCCCATCCCCCCCCCCCCCCGATGTATCTCCACAACTTACACGGCCTTCTGGTTCCGGAAACACACACACATACACGATGAGATCACAGAGATATATTTAAACATGTCGCTGCAGATCTAACAGTAGGACACGATGATGCATAGGACATAAAACATTATTTTCGTTAAAAATAACATCAGCCATGTAGATTTCATTGTGATGTCTTAAATATTATTGTTGTTCACGCGTCAGCTATTTTTACCGAATCACCAACCACCCCTTTCCCGATCAGTTGAGATACAGGTCATAATGAAATATGAAACTTCAAGAAACGTTTGGCTGCCAGTGTGATACAACTACGGGTTGATAACACTTAACAAATCATCGCCCCCCCCCTTTATGTTACGCAGTTTTGTGTTTAACTATCACGCCAATTTTTTTTTCCCTGTTACTTATATGTTGGTTGCATTTCGACAGTTATGTCTGTATGTTTATGTATTTTATCAACAGGTGTGCATTTTTTTATATTTGCCTGTCTGTCTGCCTTTTGCCTTTGTCTGTCTGTTTGCCTGCCTGTCTCTGTCTGCCGTTTCTCTGTGTCTATCGGTCTGACTGACTGCCTCTCTGCATGTCTGTCTTTATTCCTGCCTGACTATATCTCTCTGCCTTTCTCTCTTACACATACATCTAATAAAATAATAGCGATTTGGGTTCTGCGTTAAATCGAAAGTAAAGAATTAATACAACAGTATTCCAGTTTAAAATACAATCATGAAAAAAATCGCATCTGCCCGAAACAAAAAAAATAACCTAGCCTACCGATCAAGCCTAAAGGGATATAACTCTATGCAAAGGTTTTGCAGGGTACAGCTAGTGTAATTATAAATATCCATATTGTGTAAGCGTGATTGTCTGAATGTTTTGATCCAATGATTTATTTCCCCTGTTGGACTAAATAAACTGTCCCCCCACAAAACAAACAATCACACCGACATCGATTGACTTGACAGAGATAACGTTCGACTTCAACTACTGCAAGTTTTACAGCTTGCGGATCAAAGTCACGTGACGTGGCCATCATACAGGCCACTGGAAAATTAAAATTTACCGCCACGGAAGGAGATAGATAACACGCTGGATCGAGCTTTGCGGTGGGTGGAATTGGAAGTGAGGATGGGGGAGTGATGCGGTAGTTGAGATATACGGTAATTTGATTGGCCAGGGACTAATGAAACGAGACTTAGAAATCTCCATGACAACGTGAGGAATGCATGCATGTACGAAACTAATTAGCATTGTCTAATATGTCCCATAGGTTTTAACGTTCCGTGCAGTGCACATGAAAAATCGTACAACATATTATACTGTTGATTAAAACTGATCCATACGTCGTAATGAACACAGGTAAGTAATCGCCCAAGCCTGAAAGTAACAGAAACATATCCAGAGCTAAATAATAACCCATGCTAGAACATTACTAACAAGTCAGAAATGACAGAGCTCTCTCTCTCTCTCTCTCTCTCTCTCTCTCTCTATATATATATATATATATATATATATATATATATAGTGGTGAGTACTTAACAGACCCCTTAAGACAGGTGGTGGGACGGCTGGATTGGAACAAGGGATGCCACTTCAATGGTGAATGTATCCAGGTGTGTGAAAGCAGGAAGGGGCGGAGAGATAAAAGGTCAAAATCGAGGGGAGTCAACGAACTCATTTCTTGATATGATATGAAACAGCTATCGTGTGTATCACTCTTAACAAGCCGGTAATAATGAATCAAGACATCGAAAAAAAAGGGAGATGTTTTTTTTTTAATTCCTTAAAATAGCAAACTTAAGAGTGCCGCGGAAGAAAGGAGGGTAAGGGGCTAATGACCCCCCCCCCCCAAGGACTGGGTTGTTGTTGTTTTTCATGAGGTGTAGCGTCTAGTGGAGGGGTGGGAGAATTTCTAGACCGCGGGCCACATAGGGTTCTTAAACAAATTTAACATAGGGGCTGTAAAGGATAGATTATTACATGAAGTGATAAGAATACAATATACACGTCATTAATGTAAGAAGTGTGAGGGTGGGGTGCGGGGGAGGAGAGCCGGATCAAAGGGCCTAAAGGGCCGTAAATGGCCGACGGGCCGTACATTTCCCTAATGTTACATTATTTTTTTTTTTTAAAAACAAGGTAAAAAATATATATATATGAAAAATGTTCTTTAAAATTTCTGAAGTGTGGAGAATACACGACAAGACACAGAGATTTAGACATGCCATGTCTGTGCGAGACACTTGAAGACAACCAAAAAAGAACCGAGTGACCGTTAGCCCGTAAAGACGGCCCGCTGACAGGCTTTAGCGCCTCAGACAGGACGTGATGTGTACACAATGTTGATTCCATAGAGATGTTTGGAACAGAAAAATACGCATCATTGCCCAGACAAGGACGTCTATTATCATTTATAATGTATACATACACACGCGCGCGCACACACACACACACACACACACACACACACATAAACATCCAAGAACAAGAAAGATCAAGTCATGCACAGTCAAATTTATTCTTCAAGTCTTTATATGTGACATATGTATGTGCTGACTTGACGAAAATATTCTTCTATCATATAATCCTCCCCATACTTTCCCAATACCCCCCCCCCACACACACACAAACAGACTCCGGCACACATACATCGATAGGCTATTCCGACAAAAAATAACAACAACAAACAAAAAAGTGGTCATCTTCTGTCATCACAAAACTGATGTAGTGCCAGTCATGGGAATGGGGGCGTAACCATAGCCCATTCTTATGTTTTGGAATCCCGATAGGGAAATGTGCCGGCCCTTGGCAGAAGTACACGTCGGGGCTTCTAATGCATGATATGTAGTAGGAATGTTCACTATAAATGAGCCCTTGGGCAAATTAGTTAACTGTCTAGGCCCCCCTCCCCACCTAACAAAAAAGGCCCCACTTCCAGCATTATTTTTTGCCTGGAGGTCTCCAAATATATCTGGAAGTGGATACCAGCGAGCCTTCCCCCCCCCCCCCCCCGGGCCCCACCCAAAAAAAAAAACATCCTAAGAACAGCTCTGAATGTATTATATTCCATTATGCTTGGGTGAAGTTAAAATTCTCCATCACGACAATACGTAGCCTGCTGTGTTACAGTTACTGATTCTATATACAGACAGACGGCTGTTAACGAAATGAAGATTCTGTGTCACTGCTGACTGAGTGATTATTTTCACCCACTGGCGTAAACAGCGTTAGTGGCGCTCGTGGAGGGGGTGGGGGTGGACTCTAACAACATATTATTCTATCACGTGCCGAAAAGTACTAAAGTAAACTTGATTTCTACCGGGGTGGACACCCAATCCACCCCCATCTGTACAGGCAACTGTAACAGTTGCTGAACCCCATGCCGCGAAGGTGAGCTTCGTGCTAATTCTACACATACACAACACACACACACACATAAATACCAACAACACATCCAGCCAGTGCGGCCAATACTAGATATTATGTGATACAGTCAACATCTCGACATCTGTCGCACTAGGAATGTATCGATTCTTCTCCCGAGTCGTCGTCCCTTCCCCCCCCCCTTAAGTCGAAGACGCATACACACACACATCAAATTTTATGATTTTTTTTTGGGGGGGGGGGCATATCAAGCATAGTATGCAGTAGTCTCAGTTGTGTCGGGGTAAAAGGGGCAGACCAGGCAACTTGTTGCTCTGGTCAGCTGTCGTAGCCTAGACATCCCTAGACGGCGTGAGTGATTCGAACCTCCCTCAGTGCCTCTGCTAGAGCCGGTGAACAACCGTGTCAACTCAGTCCACACAAAAATTGCACTTTATAATTAAATGTAAAAGAACAACAACAAAAAAAAACAACAAAAACAAATTAGTAGTCAACAGAACAATGGGGGCCAGATGTACCGATGTCGCCGATATTATAATGTTGTTATAATAAACAAACACCATCAAACAGAAGTAATCCGTATTGAATAGTCATACTGTCATCGTAATATTACACACGCCCAGACTATAAAGTAGACATACCATTACCATATTCAAGTGTATATATATATATATATATATATATATATATATATATATATATATATATATATATATATATATCAGCAGCAGGGACATACTTCAAAGTAAAGATTCAAGTCAATTAAAGTCTGTAAAATCACCCGGCCACCCTTAAAATTGTTCAAACCTTCACGCTTAAACAAACATACCACAACACTGAGCCAATATTCTACAGCAAAAGCTTTGTCCGGCGGGTGGTCCGTCCACCCCCCCCCCCCCCCCGCGTGACGTCCCACCTTTTTTTTTTTATTATTTCCCACCCGGCTGGCAGCGACCGATACGGCGGCTATCTGATTCTTAATTTGTTGACTCTACGTGTGCTCACCGGACGGCGATTTGCTTTTCAGACGGGCCCTGGTGGCGAGGAGATGAAAGGGAGCCCCCTCCATGGTGTTTGCACGACTTAATAGAATAAATGCAGGGGCAGCTAGCCGTGACATGCGAGGTCTATACAGGACTCGAGTGCCGGACACTTTTAACTTTTGATGGCTCTACTTCATTCAAAAGAAGGAGAGAGTGGTGGGGGAGGGGAGAAGAGGACAGGTATTAATTTTTCTCCTCGCGTATACCGGCTTATCACCCGTGTGTGTGTGTGGTGGGGATTTGGGGGGGGGCGGCTCATTTCATACAGATAAAAACGGCACGCACATGTGTTTTAAACATTGTTTCAAACAATACTCACTCGATATGTGCATCTTGTGTTTTTTTTTATCTTTAGCACCGCACCCCTCTCCCCCTATCCCCACCCCCAGGAAACTGGGAAGCGACCAGTGTGTATTCACTTGACTATTTGACACAAGTCTTCAAACAAATAAAATAACAAAAAAAGAAAAAAATGAAAAAAAAAGAAGTTGATTGTAACTGGTTTCAGCTTTACGACTTTCACCATTAACATTTCTTTTTTTCTTTTTCAATATGACACAAAATGATAGAGGCTGCAAAGGCCAACCCCCCATACCCCCCCGCCACCCACGGTGGGGACCCACCCACCCAGACACAAAACCCCGATGAATATAAAGATTGTGTGTGTGTTGGTTTTGGGGGGGGGGGTAGGGAGGGGGGATGTAAAAGGAAACTAACTGATGAGTCACGTGATTAATTCACACAACGACAGCGCACACAACCAAAATGTACCGATCGTTCTGTCCCGTGGCGGCGGCATCCGTTTGTCTCATCATGCGCCCCTGGGGGCGCCTACCAGAAATACCGGTGGGACGGACAAGAAACAGGCGCCCGACCCACGCAGTCACGTGACTAATAATTTAAAAAAAAAAAATAAGGACACAAGGGGAATCAGGTAAAAAACCAGTGAAAGCGTTGAATGCAAACTTTGCGTGAAGTCTTGTCAGGATGAGATGTTTATCTCACTGATACTATCCAGCCAATAATGGGGACGGTTTTTTTTATGGTGCACTTCTTTCACCCCTCACAATAACCCGATAGTGCAATGGCCATGGGGGGGCACTCAATGAGATATATATATATACGTAGGTGACTAGCACCACAAACACGAATTCCAAACTAATCTCAGTATCCCAAACATGGGCGTATTCATGGGGGGGGGGCATTTCCCCCCCCCCCCCACATTTTGAAAAAATGTCATATAAGGGGGGGCATTAGCTCCCCCCCCCCCTTACATTTAAAAAAAATGTCATAAAGTTGTTATTTGCCCCCCCCCCCCCGGAAAAATTCCTAGCGACGCCCATGATCCCGAATTAAGCCGGGTGGACTTCATGACTTTCACCAGGACCTGAAACGAAATCTCCTGGAGTGTCTATCAGTGAGGATCGAACCCGAGACATTCTGGTCCAAACCGCACTCTCTAAAATAAAACAAAAATTGTAGACTTAGAGATGAACAAAAGACATTTACGTTTAATTTTATATTATTTCATATAAATGTCCACCCCCCACCCCCTTTTCCCTTCCGGTCCGGTTCTTCTGTCAAATAAAAAGCCCCAATGTGGTATACCCCACCATTACATTTACCATTCAGGAGCGAGCATTCCAACTTTTATTCTGACGCCTGCTTGCCTCAGGCTCCTGCAGTTCTATTCCTGCCACAATTCCCCCCTCCGAGGCGTGCGGAAGCAACAGTTTCACACTAAACCTCCCCACATCAACGACCGTCATTAATTTTTGAGAAGCGTTGTAAAAACACTTGTCTTAACTTGAAATTTCACACCCAATGCATTGTTGTTTTAATATGGCTTGAGGGTTGGGGGCCAACCAACCGATCAATAACCCTCATGGCGGGCAACAGGCCGCGTGGTTAGAAAAATACAATTCTCGGAAACATACAATAATCAATAAAGCGTGCTTTAATTAATTTATTTTTATTCACCTATATTTTTTTTTTAAATAGGTTTTATACTCTATTTTGATGGGGTGGCGCTTCGATTATAAGCCCGATCGGCTAAGCACAAGGCGCATGTGTCCACTGCCCCCACGGTTGATGTGAGGGTATAGGAAGAGCACCTCGAGAACTGTAGTTTTGTTGGATCAAGAAATATCATCTCAATATTGTTCGGACATCTTAGGGTCAAATCGAAATGTTAGCTGAAAACGTTAATCAAAGCAAAAAAAAAAATATTTCAAATGTTAAAACACAGATGACTTATCTTTAAACTATTGAGGAAATTATTAAGAAAAAATCTACCGTGTTTTTAAAACTTGCGAATAGATGTTGAGGGATAAACATTATATTAAAAAAAAAAACTCTTGATACCAAAATGCATGCTGAAGAAGTCGGTGTCGGCCGAAATTTCTACCGACACCTCATCCCTGCTGAAATGCCTCAGCTAGAGACAGCTGCCACTGTGCGACAAATGTGTACCAGTTTCCTGTTGATGGAATATTCGACCGCTGTCGCACTTTACTGCCTAAACCAGTGATGTCAAACCTTTTTTTCTGTGGGCCATTATTGTCTGCCAAAAACATTTGGAGGGCCAAAAATATAATTTTTATATATGTATGTATATAATGAGATGTTATTTTTTTAAACTTGTGGGGGGCCAAAAAATTATCATAAAGGGCCAAATTTGGCCCGCCGGCCAGTATTTTAGCATCGCTGGCCTAAACGGTTCGTCACTTCCTGTTTCGACGCCTCCAAGCCCACCTTTTACCCTTATCTGGAAACGTCGTCCCGCAGCTCTCTGTTGTTCTTATCAGTTTCCAGGAAGTCTCTGACACATTTGTTAAGAAAAGAAAGGAGAAGACACAGCCAATCAAACACACGTTGCGAAGAGACAGCCAATCACACACAAGGACGAGGACACTGCCAAGGAAAAGTTATGTAAACTAGATGTCGTAGATTTTACCACGTAATCTTCCTCAGAGAGTGGAGATCGTAAAATGGACTCAAATAATGTATGCCACAACGGCAGCACTACTCCCCCGGAGCAAATATACCCCCCCGGGCCATCAAAGCAAAAATAAAAATATCCTTGAAGTATAAGGCAATGAAAAAGATATACATAACATTGACGTATATAATATGCGACATTCTCTATAAAAATGTACCTCCCCCCCAATATAACACGCGACATTCTCTATAAAAATGTACCCTCACAATTTCACGTTTTAAAAATTGAGTGAATACAATCTATCAGTTCAGTAGATACATACACTTCCACAACGAGTAACAATACAACTTCATGAAATGTCAGATACATACACTTCCACAACGAGTAACAATACAACTTCATGAAATGTCAGATACATACACTTCCACTACCAGTAACAATATAACTTTAAGAAATAGTCTAGTATTGTCTGTAACTAGGTCACATCATTCAAACAGCCAACGAAACTAGACAGAACAACAATTGCTGGAACTTGAACTGTTCAAAATTAAATTTTTCTTAGAAAACAAAACACCCACATACACACATACATAATGATTTAAGAAAAAAAAAACTTTTCTTCTGTCGTTATAAACATTTCTTATCAATACGAGGCCGTGACCTGTGAAGTGGGGTGAAAGCGAAGAGGTTAAATTTAATCCAGACTGTGATATAAACCATGTTTAATAGAGACGTGGTGCAAACTTTCATGTGTCAGAAGAGTGGAAGGGGCTGTGGTGTGGGGCATAACAGTTGGGGGGTGGGGGGGTGGAGGCAGAGGGATGCGCTGAGAATAAGGGTGGCTGATGTGTGTGTGTATGTGTATGTGTGTGTGTGTGTGACTGTGTGTGTATGCAGTCTATAAATTACGTGTTGCATGCTAGTACATCTCCTGGAGACTTTGGAAACTTTTTTTTTTTAACATAAGCTAATCACAGAAGGGTCCATGACTGATATCGACACAAAGAGAAGAGAATGTAGGAGAAAGAGAGAGGGTAGGGGGCGGGGTTTGGAGAAATACGACTTCAAAAGCACACGTAATGGAACACGGCAGATATACACGTGGGGCTGAAATAAGTCGAGGCGGATTTATGTGACGGGAACTTGCAGTTGCACGGAACAAGACTGTGTTACATCGCAGATATCTGGGCGACGTAGACCCATTCAAACTGTTGTAGGTTAAAGCGAACAAGGGACTGATGGGTCATTGAGGGGTGGGGGAGGAGGGTCAAGAGATTATCGGGTTATCAGTATACTAAAAAAAATGTGTGTGGAGTAGAGTACTGAAAAAAAAATATGTTTAAAGAGCATCAAAATCTGTTCGACTTCTCCATTTGAATTATATTACCCCAAAATGACATTTAATACAACGGCAATGTCAAGGTTGAACATAACTTAAAAGACCCCCCCAAGCAGGCTGGTACAAAATGTATTTTAATATCTACCACACACACACACACACATTTTGGATGATCAGTCCCAGTGGCGGCTGAGAAAAATTAACATTCAACACACATACCATTATTATTCAAATTCACCCATTCAACTAGACCACTTTCTGAACGTACGTGCTGAGAAATGCACTGAACCGCACAACAAACACAGGGGGTGATGAAAATAACGCTCCGTTACACAACAATGCCGGGAACAGAGGCGGGGGTCTTAGTGGTTCGCTGGGCTTACGACGTGTCATATGCGGGGGCCCAGAACTAAATGAAATAGTATTTGTTAACGTTAGGTAACAAAAAAAAAAACCCCAAACAACTCCAGGCCCGGGGAAGTCATCCCGGTTTGGCCTCTTACAAGAGAACATTGACTTGCAGCAGCGCAATCAAAGCGCTGCCAGATACGCTTTCTTTAAGTGTCAGCTGATCTTGCATGAAGCCCTTAAACTCATTCCTACTGACTCCAACCAATATGCAGCCTAGAACAGGGGGAGGAGGGCACACTGTGTTCGTAAGTTTAATGTAAACGTTATGACACAGTGGTGGCGAACCTTTTTTTTTGGGGGGGGGCCGCGAGCCCAAAATTCAATAAGAAAAAAAAAACCAGCTATTTATAGTTCTATCATTCCAATTAAAATGAAAGGAAGTGATATTTTAGTCGCGTGCCAAACTCTGTGTGTCGACTGTGGCACGTGTGCTATAGGATTCGCCACCACAGTCATAACCATAGAATTATAAGACTAGATCGCTTATGCTTATTTAATAGAGACCGAAAAAGTGTTGTATTCGAGACCCTTACTTTAAAAAGAGAAGAGCACAATTCAGTACAGTTCTTTATTTTTTACCGAAAAAGATTTCTTTCCTTTTAATTAAAAAAAAAATCCCCATTCATGCTAGAGGTTGGCGCTTTTAAAATCTACTGATGTGTCCGAAAAAATTATATTTGACGGTTAGTAATAATATAATCAAACAACCGGGTACACAACACGAAGGAATTTTATTGAAAGTTAATTGAAAAAAAAAGTTTTTGAAAATTTGTCAAGGAAAACAATGCAAAATGTCTTCTGCTATTTATTTTGGTTACTTAAGGTTTCTATGCGTACTACGTCATCAGGTTATTCAGAATCGTACTCTTCTCTTTTTAAAGTTATGGTCCGCACAATATATGTCTATGCATAGCCCATAAGCGATCTAGTCTTATATATCTATGGTCATAACATAAAATGGCGAGTGCTGTGTTTCACTCTGAGAAGAGTGGAATACCGCGGTCCGGATTAACAGACCAGTGGGCCGGATATGGCCCGCAGACCATAGTTTGTCCTTGGCTGGCCCTAGAAACTTCCTAGTGGCCCATTTCTGCAGTTCCCTTTGATGATTGCCGAGCCCCACCCCCTACCATGACTGTGGGTTTAACGTCGAAAGGGGGGGGGGGTTCACACAACGGTCAATGCGTCACGTCAAAGAAAGACAACTTCAAACCCGAGGAATGCAAGCCAAGATTTACGATTGTGACGGTTAGGCTCGATGTATTAGGACCGATTAGAAATTTCATACATGACACACTTGAAGCATGTGTAATAAATAATTATAAAGCATTCACAGCCAAATGTTGCTGAATTTTCATTTCCCACCTAACCCATCACTCAACACAAATGTAAACATAGAAAAAAGAACCGTGCTGTTACCTTCCCGTATGTTGACAATATGTTTGTGACGCAGACTGGACAGGATGTGAATCTCCCGCCGTATCCTGGCCAGGTCATTCTCATCTTGGATCTTGGTCTTCTTGATGTACTTGATGGCCACCTGGTGATAGAACAAGTGGAGGGGGTCAGTGATGGACCACTTGGAGGGGGTCAGTGCAAGTGCTGCATGCTCTATCTCAAGATCATAAGACGAGGTAATAATAATACATGGTATTTTGACTGCGAGATGAAGGCCAGTATTATCCAGTGGCGTAGGTAGGTTACAGCGGGTCGTGAGGCCGAACCAAGGAGGGGCGCTGAAAGAACGCTTTGAAATATTTTTTGCACTTTTCAGATTGGAAGGGGTTAAAATTAAAAGCATCGCCCCATTATAACAACCTATACCACACGCAAAACGGGGACAATAGAGCATTTTTTTTTCGAAAATGCTCTAAAAATTCAAATGAATCTTCTTCAAGTTAGATCAATAATTAACATCAAGTAAGGAAATAGAGATACACATAAAGCTAAGGAAAGGACTAAAAGAGATAACAATCTAACCAGGTCTCTGAGACCGACACATAGTGTTGATATATTTGTAAGTAGAGATTTACACACGGACGGATTGATAAAATATGCCCCTGCCACCAACTGCTAACAGCTATGTTATAATATGATACGATACGACATATGATACATTCAGGTGATGTGTGTGTTTCAACTGGCAACATTCCATGATTGTGCATTTGCAAATAAATAAATAAATAACTATTGCATCATCTTTCTGAAGGGAGTGGGGGGGGGGGTGAATATTCTGGGGGCCTTGTTTTATTTTGACTGAACAAAACAAACAAAAAATAATAACTAAGTCAACAACCTCCCCACACCTTACCGCCACCACCAGTGACAACAGCAGGTGCTGCCGTCTTCCAGGTGCACTCACTCCAGGTGAATGGAATGTTAACTACTAAGGCAGCTGAGACCCCCCCCCCTCTACGTCCATTCCGAGTCAATCTTAATCATTAACTCACAAAGAGGCGTGGGTTAGCGTGTGTGTGTGTGTGTGTGTGTGTATGATAGTGTGAGTGTGTGTGTATGATAGTGTGAGTGTGTGCAATGAAGGAGACACACACGCACGCACACACACAGGGTCGGAGGGTGAGGAGATGGGAGACGATGGCCATGGAACGAGATAAACCTTTTTTGTTTGTTTGTTTGACTTGTATTATGTAAGTCAAAATATTTCAACCTGATTACATATTTCGTTATTTATTTCGTACTGGGAAAGGGGGGGGGAGGAATAAACATGTTTGTGTTCGTTGCAAGCCAAAAAAAAAATTCCAGGTCAAAGAGACTTTCTCAATTATTCAACTGAATTTCAAAAAGCGGTTCATAAAATTTTTAAAAAGGAGGAAAAAAAAAACAGAGTTTCGGTGTTGAAAAAAAATAATTGGGTAAAACCTTGATTGAGTCTGACGTCATGACAGTTTCAGGTGACTCGTCTTTTCTCAGATGTACATGCATTATTGATGGTGTCTACGTCACACAGCCGGGCGCGCGCACAAACACACGTCACGGTCAATCAATGTACCCAAGAAAATGTCACGCTGGTCAAAATGATAGTAACGCCAGCCGCTGCATCTCCCTCCAGGAGTGTGTTATCCTCTGTGTCGATTGTAGAAGAAGGAGATCAACCAACAGGACACACTCACACACACACACACAAACACATCTGTTGTAGAAAGTATTTCAATGATATTTGGCTTCACAGGTGCGTGTGCACAGCACTAGTCGGACAGCTCAGTATTAACAAAAGGAGCGTCGTGGGTTCAGTTCGTGAGTGACCGTAAATCCAGTGTGAGTGACCGTGGGTTCAGTTCGTGAGTGACCGTAAATCCAGTGTGAGTGTCCGTGAGTTCAGTTCGTGAGTGACCGTAAATCCAGTGTGAGTGACCGTGGGTTCAGTTCGTGACTGACCGTAAATCCAGTGTGAGTGACCGTAGGTTCAGTTCGTGAGTGACCGTAAATCCAGTGTGAGTGACCGTATATTCAGTCGAATACTGACAGGCGCTCCCTCCATTGAGGACCGGCGGGAGAAAGGAATGTGTCAGTCAGGGGCGGGGGCGGCGGGAATTGCGTGCGTGGGAGGGGGGTGAACTTAACAAATGAACGGAAATACCAACGTAAGCGCCACAGAACATATAGACTATTTCCGCGTGAGTAGAGAAACTCGAGATTTTGGGTGGCGGGGGCATTGAGGTTAACGTATATGGAATTCCGCCAGCTGAAAGTACCTTTTTTTTTTAAATAAATGGAATTTTTCTTTTTTTTTTAGTTCAGAGGTCAGGGTTAGGTAAAACATTGTTATTCATTTGTATGTGCGTGATTAAGTGTGTTTGTGTGTGTGTGTGTTTTTCCCCCTTCCATAAGAATATTCACTTGTTTCAGCCTCAACACGGATGTTAATGGTCAAAGGGGGAAGTAAACAACAACTTTATAATAATTTACGTTGAATCAGTTGGGCTAACTGTGTGATTATGTGTGTGTGGGTGTGTGTGTGTGATTCATTAAGATACAAGTTCTAAAATATCTCATCCCTGTCAGATTAGATAAAACCAAACTGTCTTTACGTGGTTAAAAAAAAAGAGAAAATGATTTCCACGAAATGGTGAAAGCGAAAAAAGAAAAGGAAAAAAAAAAACCCAGATTATGTGCACTGATCCAGATTATAACAACATTCTAGATTGAGATTGTGACAGTGGTTCTCCAGCTGTGCAGCGTAGGGGAATGACGGCTCCACTGGTGCTTATCTTGGCGGCGAGGACGAAACATAAGACGACTTCTAATCAACTTAAGCTAACCTTTCGGACATGAAGGGCTTTATATATATATATATATATATATATATATATATATATATATATATATATATATATATATATATATATATATATATACAGTCGATTCCGCTTAATTGGGACACATCGGGGACGAGGCTTTTTGTCCCAATTAAGCGGCTGTCCCAATTAAACATACACATTTACTATTGGACTCTTGGTTTGGTTTCTTTGAGATTCGTCCCAAATAAGCGGCTGTCCCAACTAAGCGGTGTCCCAATTAAGTGGAATCCACTATATGTATATATATATATATATCACAATAGACTTCTAAATTCATTCCCGAAGACCACTGAAATTACTTTTATCACAGCAGACCACTGAACATACCAATAAGGACTTGAGTTCTAAAATCGTTTTCGGGTTAAGCATGGCACAGCTATAGTATATATTTTCTTTCGCGGACCACGGGTTGCCGACCGCTACATTATGATACTCCGTTATAGAAATCGATAGACAGTCAGTAACAGTTAATCATCCAGAGAATTTATCTACCAGTGTGACCATATTACGATGCCCGCCCCCCCGCCACCCAATACATTTATGCAGGGCCGGCCTTATACAGTGCGGCGCGGAGGGGGGGGCCAGTAGGAAACATTTCATTTGCAACCCCCAGACCTAACCAAGAACAGAGTCGATAACACGGGCGTGGGGACACCCCTTCAGCATGGGGGCCCAACTGAGAGCCATAGGTCTGATCGCCCTTAAAGCCGGCCATGATTGTGTGACGCCGATGGAACGTGAAGGAGTATTTTTTTTTCGTTACTATCTGTAGAAAAGCGTCCCATGGGCCAAGCAATCGATTATGATGGCGGCAACAACAGCCATAGCAGAACCAGAAACGCTGATGAATGTTATTGAAGAGTGTGTGTGTTGGGGGGGGGGAGAGAGAGAGGGGGCGGAAGTTAAAGCGTTCGAACTCCGGTGATGACCAATGGATAGTTCAGGTCATGGTTAAAGTCCCCCCCCTCCGCTATATCTCCCGCGGTGCCTCCGTGATGTCGGCTATGGTGGGGAGATGATGGAAAGGCACCATAAAAAACAGATCCATTGGTTGTTGATTTTAGATATTTCATCTCATCCTTTTATGGATTTCGCACAATGTGTAGGCACCTCTGGCCAATCACGTACAGAGCCAAGTCTAGATAAACAGTGCATTATGAACGATGTTTTGTAACTAACTACCAAAACTACAAGGGACGAACAATGCATTAATTATTAGACGACTAAAATATTGGTGTAAATGCAAACACAGTGGACACATTTCTGTGTGTAAAAAAAATAATTACTCAAATGTTAATAAAGTGAGTCAATATAATTTAAGTTGAAGACGGCATATTTTTGGTGAACTATTCAACAAGAGGGTTTATATCATAATACGTAAACATAACAAAAGAAAAAAAAAGAACAAGAATGTTTACAAGGTGAGTCACTTTAACAAATAGGTTGTATGTTAAATCTTCACCATTCAGGCCAAGAAACAAAGCCCAAGTCCATCAAACACCATCAGGGCCGGATCAATGTTACTGTGGGCCCAAGGCTGGATACCAGAAGGTGGCTTATTTTGCTAACAAAATGTGAGGCATGGGGGAGGGGGGTTACGTGAAGTGATACTAACTAATCATTGACACTTTTTGGCCTTAATATTAAAGCACCTGCTATACAATGGACATTTCAAATATGTCCATAACCCTGGTAAACAGTTCTTTCATAGTATTTTGGTTACACTATCTAATGGTGTGGAGTGTGAAGTCCCTGTAAGGATGAGATGAAATCTCTTAGATCCTATAAACCTATAGTGAAATGGCCATGGATGCACCACGAAAGACATACAGGGAACTTAAGCCATGACCTGAAAAATGTCCTAGGTCCTAGGAGATCGAACCAGGTACCCTCAGATCGACAGTCGAGTGCTTTACCACACGACCATCCGTCCCTAATGGTAACATCAATCATAATGTTCAATGACACGTATGTGGCCAGACTGATGATCCATAGTTCAATGACACGTATATGGCCAGACTGATGTTCCATAGTTCAATGGCACGTATATGGCCAGACTGATGTTCCATAGTTCAATGGCCCATCCCTTAAATAGTTACACGTGCCCCCCCCCCCTTTAATCCCCACTGCCAGATATATCAACAAGAGAAGGGGAAAAAAAAACTCTTTTTAAAACGGCATTTAAAAAATTACTAGTATTGAAAATGATGCGATTTCATTACGAGGTTAGCAGGACATAATATTATCAAATTTTAACACACACAGTGCGGGCCGCGATTCAAAACTTTTGCCGCCCCCCCCCTTAAGAGTTAACATATTACTTAATTGGTTTCATTAACAAAGTAATCAACGCGGAGGCGAGAACCGAATGTGGTCAACATTCCAGACTGATGGATGCACTCAATACCTGGACGTAAACAACATCTTAGAGAATATCTAGCATGCTGTAATAAGATTCTCCGCTTCTCCTCCTCCTCCCTCCCCCTCCCCACCCACAATCTCTCTCTCTCTCTCTCTCTCTCTCTCTCTCTCTCTCTCTCTCTCTAAAGGCGTAAACAAACCGAGAATAAGATAACAGCAAAGCTCATCACTAAAAGTGCGTTCACAGTGAACTGATACCTCCTGCCCCCTCCCCCGGGCCAGCCGATACCCATACCAGGTCACGTGAACTCATTTAACTGAAAAATTGTCCGAAAAACAACAAATTAGACGACATAAAAAACAACATCAACAAATAGTTCGATTATCTGACATTTTTTTTTTTTTACTAACCAAGAAAATAAAATAAACTCAATTGCAAGAAAGACAGAAAACTCCAAGACAGAAAAGAAACAACCAATGGTGTATCAGCAGGCGGTGTTAAGAAATGTGTACTTGCAGTTTGATACATTCGATTAAAGATAGATGACAACGGAAGGTACAATTATGTTGTAGTACAAAAACAGATTTACGTCGACTAGGAAGGAATAGCCTGCACCCTTGTCGTCGCAAGTTTAGTCACGTGTCACCCATTCCACGGGAACACGCGCATACGGACAAAGCAAGACGCTTAACAGAATAATTTTAATTTGGGCACATCGGGTAGAGACACATTGGCGTAGCTAACGAGGGGCCAAGGGGAGCTTGTGTCCACGAGCGCAGCATCTCTTGGCGGACGGTATCACCAAACAGATGTTCGGGGAAAGCACGAGGGAGCGACCCCTTATGAGTCGCGGGGGACGGGTGGGGGGGTGTCTTAGGAGAGGACGCAGACATTGACTTAATTCTAGGGCGGTAAATGAAAATAATCTCTATAACCTGGATAAAAAACCCTGTGTCGGCAAACGACGGCACAACGGGACAAGTACGGCCTTTTTTTTGTTCTGACTGATATGGCTCACGCATTAATTTACATAAACACTCTATTCATTTGCCCATTAGTCCTATTATCAAAATATAAGAACCCAAAATGGGGCCATTGTTTTCAAAAGGTGTGCCCACCATCTGGTCATAGAATGTAAGGTAGAGGGCGAGAATTCAGCTATGCTCTGTAAAGATTTTTTTTTCTTCGTGCATTCCAGCCGCAGAACAAAAAGTCTGTCCAACACACCATCAAAGCCATAGAAAGTCTGTCCAACACACCATCACAGCCATAGTCGGGAGCTCAAGGCCGCAGTGATCGGCGAACCGTGACAATGGATTTATCGAGCAGTGTGTGACTCTCAGGGAGAGAAAAAAAGCACGGACTCTTTAAGAAATTATCGATCAAACAGGAAACGAAGGATAGGGAGGGGGGGGGCGGGGGGGAGAGAAATTAAATCAAACAGAATTGTTTATGTTGCATGGCGATCACGTGACTTGAGTACACACAGCCACTTGATGTTTTAATGTCAGAGAGTGGAGGGGGGGGGGAGTGGGAATCAAAAGTTAACAAGTGCAAATATATTTATTTATATAAAAAAAAACCGTTTAATTTGTGTTAATGTGGTAGGTGGCGTCGGTAAGAGAAACTTTGTGAACTATCGCGAGGCCATTCGTTTGACAGCCAAACTCGCTCTGCAAATACACCGGGTGTTTGGTTTTATTTATTTAAATGGTGTACACACATTTTTAAAGACTCTGACGACCCCCACCTTGTGAAGGAAAAAAAAAATTGTGTTCAGCTTTGTAGAAATGAAAAAAATTTTCCTATTTTTTTTTAACGAATGTATTTATGATAGAAAGAAAGAGATCAACGAACTAATAAAGTAAAAATTGTGTTTAAAATAAATAATAAACCCATGAATCTAAGTGATGAAGGCTAAACGCCACCACTTGACGTGGTACGTGCACTAACAAGTCCGTCTTTACGACTAGCCAGAGTAATCTCACGAACAATGCACTCGGTAGTACTTGGTACACCCACCTGTCCCTCCTGGACTGTACAGTGGACACAAGCTGCTGTGGTCAGGTGGCTTCACTTGTAAGGCCAGACGAGCAAGCATGTAGCGAGACTCATACATGTATACACTTCTCAAAACAAAAAACTTACATTATGTCAGTCACTATCTCATTGCCTTTGTTTTATTTATACAAGGGACTGGCGTACGCTAAACACCTGGGAAAGGAAAATATATGGGACAGTAAAGGACAATAACGAGTGGAGAAGTAGAACAAATTCAGAACTGTACGAAGAACCAAATATAACAGCTGAAATCAAAATGAATAGATTGAGGTGGGTAGGGCACATAGAATGGGAAACAACAGAGGTCCAAAAGCAAGGCAACACCCAATGAGAAAAGGCCTAAAGGCAGACCAAGAAGCAGATGGTTAGAGGAAGTGCATAAAGACCTTAAGGCCACAGGAGTGAGAGAATGGAGGACGAAGAGTGGAGAAGAGTAGTATGGCAGGCCTGGGCCCTAAATGGGCTGTAAAGCCAAAGGAAGAAGAATACTGACGTAGAGAAGAGGTCAAACACCATGGGTCAAGACAATAAGCTGGTCATTTAACAAAGTGCAGGACAGCAGCCTCCACGATATTTTTTTGTTTTCAAGTCAATTGTGTCCGGGTGGGCTATTGTCCATTTTAACTAAGACGTGTCCAGTCACAAACACCGGACCATGAAAACTCAACATCGCCAACTAGAAACTGTTCTCTCTTCACCCCCCCCCCCCCACCTCCATCGCCCTGTCCCACAGCGCATCAATTCTTTTCTTTGCGATAATTGAAAGGAGGGGGGGGGGCAAAGTTAAAACGTCTAACAACAGTGTAAGTGATATGAAGACCTGGGTAGGCGTGGTTGGGGGTGAGGAAAAGGTGAAGCGCGCGGGGTAGTAATTGGCGACTTAAGTTTGACAGTGCTGCACTTTTTTTTTTAACTGGACTTTAAAAAAAATGTACCTTGAGTAAACAGCCACACCCCACCCTCTCCTCCAAATTACCTGTGCTATGGTTAGTACAAGACGACCGCTGTATAAAACCCGCTGACCTGGAAAGGCAAATATTAACGCATAAACTTCATTATTATCATTTTATTATTTTTTTTTTAATTTCTTCGTCCGTAAATCAAGCCTCACTTCACGAATCTGTGTCAAGCTGTGTCACATGCATGTCCAATAATGCTGCAAAAAACTAAAGCAAACACACGGGTACGTCTGGTGTGACAGCACAGAATTATCTTCCCCTTCGCTTGCATTCCGATACCTGAGCCCATTGTCAATACACTCAATATGGCATGTTCTTACATTAGGAAAAAAAATAATAAAAATATACGTGCCTCTTGATAAGAAATTTAAAACTATCTCCAGACGGAAAACTAAGAGCAGCCTAAAAAAAGGTAACGAACTGTCTTCAAAAGTAGTATTGCAACACCATTTGTCATTCAGCTTCTACGTCTAACCACCAGAGCAATAACTATCATTACACAATGTATGAAAAACACATTGATTGTTCAGTTACGAATTCCGAGATGGGAATGTCTTCGCAGATTTAATCAGCACTTCATACAGTGTTTGAGTGTGGGGGATCACTTTCTAATTTTATATTGTCGCATTCCGAGAGAATAGAATGGGGGAGGGGGGTGAAAGTGGTAATGGAAGGAAACTTAATCTCTTCTCGAACTTGAAACCTTTTTACGGTTGTATTCGATATTGCCCTTTCTACTTCAACTAGCCTAAGACTATTGTATTCGATACTGGCCCTTTTTAAATTTCCCAGCCTATGACGAGCCTGCGATAGTAATCTCGAGTCAATGCTGCCAAACAGTTTTTTTTTTCGGATAGTTTTTGACCCAAGTAGAACACAGCCCTCATAATGTAGCACAAAGTAGCGAACACATTTTCGGACATTAAAATCATGTAGCCTATGTTTATAAACATTTGTTTACGTTACTCAGTAACTTTTCTTTAACATGTGGTTTCAAAAAAAAAAATGAAGCGATTGGCTAAAAGTAGCGTCATCTGGCAACACTTGATTCCAAGCCATGACATGTTCAAGCGGACCGGGCTCATGACGTCCACCACTCCTTCCTACTGTGATCCGATCTATGCTCGAGGTGCAATGGCCGTGAAGTCACCAAGAGGACCACGGGCCTATACCAGCAATATTTAAGCATGTAACCATCGCCACAGCGTTCGTTCATTTGCCACACGGGTGTGTGTGTGTGTGTGTGATTTGAAAACTATAAAATGATATCTCATTAAACCGGCACACGTTTAGTAAATCATTATCCATTATCACAGTAATAACAATTCGTCAGGTGTTAAGGCATTACAGCTAGCAAGTCTATGAACAGAGCCATAAAGACCAATTAAACACAGAGAGATCAGAACATAAAGATTTACGTTAAAATTCAACAACAGCGATTGCAGTCTATACATAATACCCCAGTCCAAACCCGTTCGTACAGGATTGTTTTTTTTTTTTTTAAATAACCCACCAAACAAAAGGAAGGCTAAATGAAGCCATACAAGACTTTTGTGACAATGTAGTATTTCACACACATTCAGTTTATCGGGGAAATCTCGGGTGACGACACAATCACGAAGAGAAATAACGAGAAAATGTCAGCGTGACCAAAAAAACTGATGAAATTGAATTACGTTTTTATTTCTTCTTTCATGACTAATGCCCTCCCCAACACCCCCGGGGGGCAATAGTTCGAGAGAACGGGTTTAAAAAATGCAGGTCTGTTAAAAATAGAATTAAAGGATAAGGGATGTTTCAATGATGACGAACTGCCTTTGACAAGACGTCACCGAATAACGGCCAATAATAAGGTGCTGCTGAAGAGCAGCTCCAAACAATGTGACACTGAAGAACGGCCACAGCAAGATATAATATGATCACTATATGAAGGCGGTGTGTTACGATGGATAACTCTAAAAAATTAAAACAACAACAACAGATCATCACATACAGAGCTCGGCTGTACCTGAGGGTAGCTTATGTCGGTACAGTGTGAGAACCGCCCCCAGTGACAAAGGCCTATGTTCAGTAATTTCACCTAAAAAAAAAAAGTACGGTGGTAGTTAGGTTACGTGTACGCGTTACAAGTGCGTCAGGTCCCGGGCGGCGGGTTTTTCCACTTCACTTAACATTTCTACGCCAGGTCAGGTCAGGACGGCGGGACTTTTTAAACGGCGTGTGACGAAATTCAAAACTTTAAACAGAGAAATGACGATAGCGGGCTACGGGAGGAGGAAAAAAAAAGGGAGGGGGGGAAAGAGAGAGAGAGAGAGAGAGAGAGAGAGAGAGAGAGAGAGAGAAAGAAAACCAGTGACTAATTTATAGAATGAATTATATAAGTAGTAGACTCAACGCGACATAAAACAACATAACAAAGAGGAAACGGGGCTTGAGATGGTTGGAAGACACGTCCACTGACGACAGGAAACGACCACTATGTAAGCAAAGAAACACATTATAATGGCGAACAAAAAGAGGTTTGTCGCTGAATTTGTAATCATTAAAACATGGGGAACCTAAACGCCGATAATGTGGGGGAACTTAGAAAACGTTTCGTTCGCGTTCTATCACGACACTGCATGCAACACACCCTCCCCCCTCAAAAAGGCACCACAAGTCTTAAAGAATTCCGACAGGTGAGAGATAGCCGCGTTTGATAGTGCCAGAATTTCCAGAGGTCGGCCATTTTTTTTGTTTGGCTTACGTTTCATTCTCTAGCGGCATCCGGAACAGGAAGCAAGAGAGAGGGCTGCCATTACATGTGATATCTAAGGATTTTGAAGCACTGAGCCCGTCCGTTCCCTACCCATCTCCTCCACGCAATGCCTACATTCCAACTAATAATGCGAGACAACTCCAGCTTTTTGTTTGAGCATCAGAGTTGTGCACCGAGCGGCTCACGTCTGGCTGCAAGACTGAGACAATCGAATGACTGGTCCAACGACAACAACAACAATCAGAAAAAAAATGATGAATGAAATCTAAAGGTGTATATATATTAGGAGAAGAAAAATGAAGCAGTTTATTCTCCACCGTATGTATGAGTATGTAGGCATATATACGCAGATTTTCGTTTAGACAAGACCTAAAAAATGTTTTTCCCTACACAATAACCTTACATTGTGTTTTTAATGCCGCTCCTCTGTATCATAGCAAGTCACATATAATCGCATAGCAAGTCACATATAATCGCATAGCAAGTCGCATATAATCGCATAGCAAGTCGCATATAATCGCATAGCAAGTCACATATAATCGCATAGCAAGTCACATATAATCGCATAGCAAGTCGCATATAATCGCATAGCAAGTCACATATAATCTCATAGCAAGTCACATATAATCGCATAGCAAGTCACATATAATCGCATAGCAAGTCACATATAATCGCATAGCAAGTCGCATATAATCGCATAGCAAGTCACATATAATCGCATAGCAAGTCACATATAATCGCATAGCAAGTCACATATAATCATAATAAAGGTCTGCTTTATAAAAAAAATCGATTAAAATAAAAAAGGGGCAGGTTTCATTTAAAAGTTTGGGAACCATCCCATGATTAAGTTGAGTCAGACACTAGCACCAGTGACAGCACCAACGTAAAAAAAAGTAAAGGAAAGATTCAAGAGACGGTAAGGGCAATCAATGTTCGAGGGAGGTGAATTCTCCGAGAGTTGGGACCTTTTCAACTGTAACAACAGCAAACCGACCAGCCTCAAAAAAAAAAAGAAATCAAAGGATAAACTGGGTCATCGGTTAATCGGGGCAGGCGCGTTTGTTTGTTTGTTGGCGTGTTTGTGTGTGGGGATAAAACAGAAAGACGGGCATTGAATAAAGTATTTAGTCCCGGGAGCGAGGGGGGTGGGTCCCCCTGGATCAACTGTTCGTTTATATGGACCAAAGTTACGCGCTACCGAAATGTACTAACAATAATAACAAAAAAAAAAGAGCCATGGAACTAGCATTTACTTTTTAAGAACTGTGTGAGAAGGAGGAAAAAAAATAAAAATTCCGTCTGAAATAGCGAAATCACGGGAATTGACAGAAAGGTATTACAAGAATTTAGTGGTATTCCATTATTCCACACACACATTATTTAGTATATCGTGTGGTATTGGTTAACAATAAAGACGACTTAGACAATGGTCTTAGACAGCAGTGGTCCCCCAAACCGCCCCCCGGGCCCGGTACCGGTCCGATGATCAAGTGGTACTGGGCCTCCCATTAAACATTAAAATTATTTCCATTTTATTTGCTGTTGTGTATTTCTCTCCAGATTTTGTGACCATCCATGGACAAGAGGTTAACCGGGAGCTGAGCGCTAGTGGCATAGTAAATCAAAACAATCTAAAATACAATTATTCCCCCCCTCCAGCAGGCCGCGGTGAAATTATCAAACGTTGACCGGTCCGCGGCGAGAAAAAGGTTGGGGGCCACTGGTCTACTGTACGTAACAGTCTGGCCGTGTCTGGCGTATAAAAAGAAGTACAGAAGAAAATATTTCACTAAGAAGGGGGGGGGGGCGGGCAAGTAAAGCAATCCCCCCCCCCAAATTACATATTCACAGAAAATGGATCGGAACGTTGCAACGTATATTGGAATAATTTTAGTACACATAATAAATAATATAAAGTATGTGTTTTTTTTTTTAAGTTTTCATGAACTGTATTAATTAAACTAATGACAGAGTAGTAGTCATGTTTACCACGTGATGAGCGGTAAACAAACGGATTGGTTCATATCCTTGACTTCACAATCAATAGAACAGCTACTTGAGGGATACAAAATACTACTACACAGTTCTTCCTTCTCAACACTCGATTGTCACTTAATATCACCAATACGTGCACTTATATAATAAAGACAGGGCGGCGCTGCGACACTGAGCCCTTACGAGATAAACAATAATTAATCACTCACCACTGGGTTTGCGCGCTACAGGGAATTATGGAAGAAAGACCATTGTTTCGAGAGGAATGACTAGGATTTTTGACGTCACGTTGGCCCCTGAGGGCAGTACTCGCGGAATGCGACATTTCCGAGTCGAGCAGACGTTAAAATTTCTAATATATACTAAAGATAGCGCGAGGGGTCGGGGGGGGGGGCGCAAAAGATCGCTACAGCGACTTTTTTTTTCGGTTCAACTAATGAGGTCGCCAGTGTATTTATAAAACTCACGTAACAATATGTATTTTGAAAAAAGGGAATAAGGAAAGCTAGTTGCTGTTGCTGGTTATTTTTAGACCAGGGTCAACAGATATCAATCCATTTTAAAACTGTATTTTTTTTTTGCGCGGAAATAAATCACGGCAATTTAAACTATCAATTATGGAACAAATTCTAGAACATGAGGAGATCAGGCCAGCCAGTTCATAAAACAACAACAACATTAATAAAAAATGAAAAACAGACAGAGGCCGGTCTAAATAGGGCGCTTCCAGTGTTTGCCCGGGGCCCCGACTAAAAAAAAGTGGGAGGGGAGGGGGCTCACAGAACTATAATTTTGTTAAATGGATCTGTTTTTAAAGGCCCAATATTTTCTTTGGCGCCCGGGGCCCCAATAGACACAAGTCCGCATATGAAGATAGAAACAAATAGAAAACATCTATGATACGTGTAGCAGGAGGAGACGTTCTTATATTTTTAGGGGCCCTGAAGGCCTCAGATTTGAAAGAAATGTGTAGTATAAGGGGGGAGGGCTTGGCAGGGGGGCCCAAGGCGGTTGACTATTTAGTTTACCCATAAAAATGCTCTGGTCAATCGCAGCCCATTATAATGATGAGCTGATTCAATGATTCAAACTGCGGGTATGATTTCGCGCCTTAATTGTTATAATCGCGTCAAATTGTGCAGAGACATTGAAGCAATCAACGGGCCATTATAAAAGAAAAAATATGTCTACTTCATTCAAAACATGGCATTCTAGTGATTTTGAACAACGCAAACGGCCAAGAGACAATGAAACTGGCCAGACATTTTGAACATGGCAGGTGTTTGTATTTAATTTATTTTTTTCACCCATAACATAACATAGTAACAGGATCAATAGTTGAATACTTATTTTTTTTCTTTAGTTTCAGTTTATAAACAATGACTCAGACCAATGTTTTACATTTCAGAAAATCGTACACGAGTTACACTTACACGCATGCTATATATTTTTCAGCCTTCTCTTTCAATTCCGTTTAATGTGTTCTTATTATCCTACGTACATTTTCCGCAGCTGCTTTTGGCAGTTGAACAAATGGCGACACAAACGCGTAAATCCTACATGAGTAATAATAAAGGTTGCAAACAAGAAAAAAAAAAAGTAACAACATAACAAAAGAACTGTATCTTTAAATTTACGTGTGTCATTTGAGCTTTGCCGTGTTACATACAAAGATTGAAAAAATAAAAATAAAATAAATGAATCTTTCACTAATTCAGTACACACCAATCTTTGGAGCATTTAGGGGAAGAATATGACAATTTGACTCATGCAGACATTAACCAAAAGCTTCCCGGTATAATGAGGTGTAATATTTCCAAAATTCTGTCTGGTACAGCTACCCGTGAGCTGCCAATCTGGATATTTTTTTAATCCAGATCTAGATATTTTTGGAGAAATCTAGATCAAATAAAATACTATTAGATAATATATCTGGATAAATTTTTTTTTTCACATTTTGATATTAAATTATTGATTATTTGCTATATGTTTAATATAATCTAGAAATTCTACACATATTTTCCGAATAATTCTTCAAGAAAATAGTTGGCTTCCTGATGCCTCCTGCCCCCCCCCTCAAGAAATTGCAAAAATCATGCCAGTGGTTTCCAAAAGTAAATAATTGAATTATCTCATGATGAGCCATTCATGCCTGTAGTTAATTTCAAATGTACAAAAGTGACGAACTATATTTTTTATGAACAAGTAATTCAAAATGAAATGCATGAATCATCAACAAAACAAACAAAATTTATGTCTAATTAAAAGTCCCACCCAAATAATCTAATAAGAAAGTTATAATGGGAAAGTTTTAAAAGAGGTTTGGCTCTTAAGACAATGACTGATTTTTAAGTTTCGATGAAATCGTTGTTCAAGAGACTCATAATAAAAAATTAATTAATTAATTGAAATAATGAAGTCATTGGTGTGTTTTCATAATAAAACATGATTAAAAAAAAAAAAGACCAGGAATCCAAACTCATTCAAGGGAAGGATAAAATTAACAATCAATAGTAGAATGATCAAAACTATAAAAAATGTATCTTGATAAAAATCATTCTTTAGTTTAGATCAGGGCTTCTTAAACTTTTGTAATTCATGACCCCATTTATGATTGCGAGTTTCTTGACGACCCCATACAAATATAAAAGAAAAAATAAATTAATATTCTACAAGTTAAAAAACAGTTTCTGTTAAAATTGTATTTTTATCTCTCGCGACACCAGAATTTTGCTACACGAACCCAAATGGGGTCGTGACCCATAGTTTAAGAAGCCCTGGTTTAGATGAATTATGAAAACAATGAAAATGTTATTTTTGAAAAATCTTACTTTTCCCCATTTCTACAGTTTTGTACCAAAAGTTGAAAAAAACTAAATGTCGACTATTTAATGGAGAGTTTGATATTGAATGAGAAAAATAAAAAAAAAAAAAAAACAATGCTTAAAAATAGTAAAAAAAAAAAATCATAAAGTTAAATTATATTTACTAGAATAAATTATTTATTTATTTTTTTTTTAATTCAGATATGAATATAAAATGTACCTGTTCACTTGTAGTTTTGTCTGATGCAAGTTTTACTTTCCCATAGGTTCCTTCACCTAATGTTTTCAGCAGCTGAAATCGATTCTTCAGATTTTGCCTTTGGTGGTGAATAACCAATTTATTCCCATTAATGAAATCACTTTTGTCTTTGCTGATGCTAGATTGGGCCACATTTTTCTGGCTGATTTCAGGGACAGCTTTGCTCCCTGTTTTCAAAGTGGATGTGGAGTTTTTAAACACACTAAGAGTGGCAATATCCGGATGCCACGAGCTTGAGCGCTCTCTAGAACTAGGCTGCTGCTGTTGATGAGCAGCTGCTCGAGAAGTTAATCTCAACTTCAAAGAAGGCTTGCTTGTTACTGGCACTTGTCTCCTGAGACGAAAGTCTGCAGCGACACCTGACATATTTGTTTTGTTGTCATTAAAGATTCCCTCAGTTTTGCCTAAAAGATGCATCTGAAAAATGATAAATTTAAAATGTAACGAATCTAAACTGTTTAGTTGTTTTTTTTAAGCACATATATAAGTCGCTGAAATTTAATTTGTTTTGCTTGAATTTTTTTATTAACATTAGTCTTTATATTAATTGCAGAGGGACTAAAATTTAAAAGAAATGTTCAAAACATAATTATAAGAAAACATACATTTAAATGATCATTTTAATAAGCTATACATGAACGTACACAACTCTTGAAAAGTTGCACACAAAAAATAATAATTTTATTATCAGAGTTATTTTTTAATATCTCTACTTTTCATAAGACTCTTGTGATATCCAATGGGCAGAAATTTCAGTGGCCTTCTAACAATGATTTTACTCCTTTCAATGAAGTTATTTAATTTTACAATTCAATAGCAATCAATAATTCATAAATATTACTTCAGACATTCTAATTATAATAAAAACATTATAAAATTAACTTTGAGCCTAATCATAAAAATAAAATAATGTAATTAATTTTATTATTAAGATAGTCTGAAATAGAAAATACTCCTAGCTATATGCCATGAAAATGTTATAATAGTAATATAACATAAAGATAGTCTGGTATAGTATCATATAGAAAATACTGTTTTCTCAGCTACTCCAATGCTATGTATGTAAGATGTTAAAACCCTTTTATTTTGATATCAGAAAAAAGTAGACTGTAGTATTTATAGACTATTATATAAACTATTTATAAACTATTATTATTAATGTTCATACAGTTTAATTCAATGTTTTTATTATTTTTAAATATGTTTATCTTGTTTTCTTATAATTACTAATTACATTACAATTTATTAGCTTAGCCTTATTTTGCCTCTTATAAAATGACATACTTAAATAGTGACAATGTGCATATCATAATTTTAGCCTACAACAGTATAACTTCATTGTTGATAACCCAATGACTTCAGATGAAAATATTGACACCAGTCAATGACTAAGTGAGTCACCATAAATTAAATGTTATTTTTCAAATCTGATTATAAAACTAAACTAAATAATGCTAAATTATGATGTAAGAATTAGTGACTGATACAGATATTAATTTGAATGATGATATGATATGGATATAATGAATATATGCTACAATCCTACAGTATATGTATGATATCTATAAGTGGTTATACTAAGTCTAAATTGAGAAACTTCTAAATAACATAGACATCACTTATCAAGACTATTTTAGTTGTCAAGGTGACACATACAAAGTATTATCGTTAAGTTAAGCTAAATAACTTTACCTGTTGTAATAATACAAAGTAATTACATCTCAGAAATTTCACATTTTTATAACAAATACACTTTATTCTCGGAAAACAGCTTAAATAAGTCAAAAACATCTAGTCTACGCGATCGTTTCATACTATCAACTTATCCGGTCAGTCCAAAAAGTATTGGGCGGAGCTTTTTGTTGAAGTCTGGTGAAACAGCCCTCTAACTCTGCGTCGCTTGTTCAGCCATATTTCCTTGCGAACAGCTGGGCTGGTAAGGCCGAGTTTCCTCTTTGTAGTGAAGAAAGCTCGTGTAAAAGTTTATCATTTTTTTTTAATAACTAAAAAAAAAAAAAAAAAATTTATGTATGGATTTGAAATAGTTGTATTACTTGTAATAAACAAATGGCTTTTTTTTATTAAAAGGGTTTTCACTTTATTGCCACTTAATAAATGGGTCAAAGGTTATGGATCAATAACAATAACAAAAACGCACGCGCCTTTTTTTTTTGGTCGTATTTGTTAGATAGTAGTGCTCTTTGTTCTTTTCAATAAAAAAAAATGTCATACAATGATTTTGACAGATAAAAGTAATATGTAATACATTAATGAATTTGTCAAAACCAATATTTTTTTATTTGCCATTTAATCTCTGTGAAGTCAAAGGCATTTTAGCCGTAGCCTATAGTATTAGGTTAGTAAGTCAGGCCTTATTAGCATATAGCCTATTAAGCTTATAATGTCTTGACTAAGACTTATGTCTTAATCTAAGCTGAAACGAGCAGAATATAGGATCAGTTGAGGCTTTTGTGGGTAGTGACTATAGCAATTACCACTAGTTCCGCGCCTGAGGTGGGTACTGCTTACGACTGTCGACCCCCAAATATTACACTCCATGGTGATTCGTCCTAGACTCCACCCTCTCAACCGAACTCCTAATTCTGCATGTGACAGAATGTAATTTTATGATAAAATATTATTTATTGCAAGTTACTTTCAAATTAATTAAGAAGAAAATCAAGTATAGTCTTTGAATATCTTCAACCAAACTTTAGCAATGCGTTGACAGATAGTCTTTTGAAAGATACTGAAGCTGTAAAGTTAGATAACCCTTTTTTTTCTACATTTTGTATAAAGTTAAAATCTGATTGCAACCCTTAAAGATTTATGTTTGAAATAGCCCACCAGTAAAAATATAACTGAATGGATGCTTTTTTTTTTTTAATTTATTCTTTTTTTCATCATTTTTCAGCAAGTATTTATTTTTAAAGTATTATTTTAATGTTATTCTTTTTTAAGAATAGCATAGTAATATTTGGAAACAAAAATTAAAATATACACAAGAATTCATAATGATACATACTTACGAAATTCACTTTTGTGACCAAAAAAAAAACAACAACAACAACAGCTTATACTAACCAATAATCGCTTGTCTTGTATGCTATATGAAATGCAGTCAACCTCCTGAATACATGTAGATTGCGAAATAATAAAAAATATTTATATATCCAGTTTTTTTTGTTTGTTATCTGTTATCTCGGATTTTTCTTTATAAATTGGGATACTTCGGTAGGGTCCTATGTCAGCTTGCTAGATCCTTGTCTGCCGGAAAAAAATCGAGTTTTTGAAGGGGTCTAACAACGGACCAGACTTTTTTATATGATTAAAATTATATGAAAAAATCGATTTAGAATTCAAAGGATTAGTCTCAGATTCTGATATAAGTTAAGCACAACAGATGCTGCCCGATTTGATGTAATAGTGATTTCTGTACATGAGTACGGGTGATCAATCGCTTTTATTGTGGGGATTCATTCATTTTATATCATTTATAAAGGGAAAAAAAGATTCGAAACCTGGACGATTTGGGAATCGAACAGCCTCACACGGATCAAGTTCGCATCATGAGGCAACACAGTACCGAGCTCCCAAAATGTCGCTCCCTCCTACAGCAGATAAAGTGCCACCCGAAGAGGACCCCCCCCCCCCCTTTTCCATTAACGCCACTGCATTCATGACTAATTTTTGCGTCCTTTTTGTTTTTTCGTACTCTCCAACATTCGATTAGACGCTAATAAACAGTCATAAATCAAAGATACAATTACATATTAGTTTTTAAGATAATGGCACACACCGCCCCACCCCTTTTTTTCAAATGAGACTAACACTATAAAAAGCAACTTTCCTTTCTTTAGCAAAACTATTCAATTATAAATGCACATTCTATATATAGTTCAGTGCGGCTAAATTAACCGGATGTGAATAATTCAGGTTGTTTTGACTATGAGGTAAGGCAACAATTTAATTTTTTCCCCCTAGACTATGGCCCAAGGCGTCTAAGGTGGTAAAATTACATCACTTTTTTTTAATTGATAGCAAATTTAACATAATAAATCGCTAAAGGATTTTTGTTCTCGTAGGTAACCCAAAATGGCCGAAATTCCAAATTAAGACCAAATTCCTAGTCCTACGAATGAGTAGAATAACAGCCAGTAGACTAGCTAGAGCCTAGACGAAATTCAGACTACAGTGCTAACAACTGCGACATCAGTTGCTAATATGATCTAAGAAATAAATATCCCTTCCATAGTCCATGCAGTGACTTTATAAAAATGTACTCCCAGCTTATCAGTATCAGCCTACAAAATTATTAAATCATGATATAATATTTATGCTCAGCTGCTCTACTATATACTCATATGATTAGTCATATGATATAGACAATATAGCATATAGCTTAAGCTAATCGTCTATTGATGGAACAGAGCGTTTCTAATGCGAGTATACATATAAAGTCTTATTAAAAAAACAACAAATTAGCATAAAAAATTGTGGCATAGAATTCATAGATAAAAAATTAAAAAAAAAAAAAAAACACCTTTTCTTTACATTCCACAACTAACAGTAACAGCATTTAATTTTTGGGTATATATTTTTTTTTAATATTATCTAATATTACACAATTTTTTTTTACAAATTTTCAGATCGTAGTTTTCTTTGATTTGGTTAATCATGGGTAAGGAAAAACCTGGTTTTCTGACACCGAAAGCTATAGCCAATCGCATCAAAGCCAAAGGTCTACAGAAACTAAGATGGTATTGCCAGATGTGTCAGAAGCAATGCAGGGATGAGGTTAACTTATTAGATATTTTCTACAGGATGTTTTAGTTTCATTTATTGTTCTTTTTTTTTTTTTAGTTAAGTATCTTTTTTTAATTTTCAGAATGGTTTTAAATGTCATCTTACTTCAGAATCTCATCAGAGGCAACTTTTATTATTTGCAGAGAATCCAGATCAGCACATTGATGGCTTTTCAAAGTTAGTTTTATTTCTTTTCTCAACTTCACAAATATGTTTAATTATGCAGGCATATATTTTGCTTGATGACTGAGCATTTTATATTTTTCTCATTTATCTATTATCACAGAGACTTTGAAACAGAGTATTTAGAATTGTTAAGACGAAGATTTGGAACAAAGCGTGTTCATGCTAACATTGTTTACCAAGAGTACATCTCATTCAGAGAACACATTCACATGAACTCAACACAGTGGGAGACTTTGACAGACTTCGTCAAATATCTTGGAAAAGAAGGTCAGCCATAAAATCTGGAATACTAACAATTTTTTCATTTCATCACATTCATCACATAATTGTTGTTTTTTTAAATAATCAAAATTGAAAATATGAACTGGATCTTGATAAATATATTGTCATTTGATTATATTTTTAAATGTAATCTTAAGTCATAAAAGCTTAATGAATAAAAAAAAGCTTGAAATTTTAGTAAAAAATAAATTACTTTATTATTTTTATTTTACTACATTTAGTATTAACTTCAAAATAGCAAATAGCAGGATGCCTGCAGGGCATCCCTGGGGTTACTGTAATATAGTGTTTTATACCGATTATTATAGCCACACACAGATACAGATAATAATATCTTGTTAATGTCACAAACATGATTGAAGGTTTACAATTGTTTAGTGATTAGATCCTAAAGTTATGTGCAAACATATTTCTCACTGGTGTGTTTGGAAGGGACAAATGTACCTTTTGTGATGTGTGCAAAGTGCTCCACACTCTAAGCGTGGAACTCTTACAATGGTATCAACGGTTTGTTGACTCATTTTGAGTTTTGTAAAGTCTGATCATGAGACAGAAAAACAACATCCATATCTGGATACTTAATTAGAACAGTAAACAGGTGAAAGCCACATCAACATTGTGTCAATGTCTGCCCAAGATTTGCGACCATTTAATCTCCTTGATTCAACATCAAAGCTAATTCAAATTGGAGTAAAATATGTAAATGTCACAATTAGAGACTTTTTGCCATGTACGTAAACTTTTTTTTAAAATGGTGTCTGGAAGGAAAAAGACATTGTAGTACAGAAATATTCTCTGTGAAAAACTGTGGTGTAACTACTGACCTTTGTTCACTTGATCCAAGCAGCCCCTGCTACATCACTGAGACATTCAAATTTTTGGAACATTGGAGAATACATTGTTATTTTAAACACATGTTATGAAGGACAGAAATACCAGTAAAATTATGAGTATATTTTACAAGACATGTTAAAAACAGTTTTAAAAAATGTATATCTTTTTTTTAATTTTGCACTAGATTTTGATCTTAACATGTTAATTAAGTAAGTGTGCACTTACCCCACTTCCCACCTTAATTTAACCCTAATAAAGCTTAAAACAATCAGTTTTGTTTAGATTTTCAAAGACACACAATGTAGCTCAGCTTGTACATGCATTTCAATCTAAAACAACTAGAGTTGTTAACGCAAGGGAAATAACCCGTTTATTAGTGTCATTCGTTATAGTTAAACACGGTTATATCCCTTGAATTTGTTTTTTTTTACTACTGTATTTGTTAAAAAAAAATTAATTGCAAAATTACTTATTGATCCATGCATTGTCATAGAGCAAGAATAAAACATTTTCCCCCAAAATAAATACATATACAGAAGTTTTGAATGGAGAAAATGGTTAGGAAAATAACTTCATGATAGATAGTGTGAGTGATATGAATGCTACATTTTATTTTATGAATTATTTGTTTTAATATTAATTTACTGATTCTTTTATTCTAAACATTCATTTGCTGTTTCATTGATTAAACATTAATTTTTTTTTTCCCTTTTGGTATAAATTTTATGATTTATTTTTTTATATAAATTTGTTGATAATTTTGTTTTTGATTTCAATTTATAGTTCGTGTCTGAAACCAGTTTGATTATGTTCTCATGAGGCTATGTATATTTCAGCTGGGGATGGGTGCGGTGGAATAAAATTATTCAACTCTTTGCAGCACTAATTTAAAAAGCGATGCAAAATATTTTTTCTAATTAGGTGAATTAAAAATATTACACAGGGTGATCCATAAGTGAGTGTCTCGTAATTTTGTCCATGGCAAATAGCATTACTTTATAACGTTTCCTCTTTTTAGGAAAATGTATTGTGGATTACACTGAAAAAGGTTGGTTCATCATGTACGTCGACAGGGACCCTGAAACAATTCGAAGACAGGAGGCCATCAAAGCCAAAGAGAAAATGACGGTTAACGATGATGAACTGACTGCCAAGTTTATTGAACGACAAATAGAGAGAGCTAAAGAAAGTGGAACAGAGAAAGAAGACATTCAATTCACTGATCTACAGAGGCAGGAGGAAGGTGAAAAAATTGTGCTGAGTCTCAGCGCTGCTAAAAAACCAGATCCCGTCATTAAAAAAATTGAGTAAGTTTGAATTTATAATAAGTCTCTCAGTTTGATCAAATTAATTCAATAAGAAACACAGGGATCAGAAATTTAAATTTATATTAAGTTTGTTTTATGTTTTGTTCATTTATAAATTTGGTTTTGTTTGATGATTTAATTTTGGACAATTCATTTTCATTTGGCTGATGTTACAAGTCATTGATACATTTATTCGGCCAAACAATCATATATATAGGAAGGAAATCATTTTAAACTTTTGTTGTCTAAATATTATAAAAATGATTAATTTTGTGCAAGCGAGAGGCAGTGCTTTGCTAATTATAGCATGGCTATGCCTAGAGCAGAAAAATTACAGTCTTGGCTAAATTGAATATTCTGTGTTTGGTTGTTTTTTTTCCAGGCCTAGCACATCCAGTAATCCTCTGTTAACTGTCACTGAAAATCCTAAATCTGTTTCAACTAACAAGGCTGAGAAGAGAAAACAAAAAACTGCACTGGATGAGATTATGGAGGTCAGTCAAAAAAATTAAGTGGCAATAACTCTGCATAAACAAAATAATTTTAAAAGTAGTAAAATCTTTATGGCACAAAAAGATTTTTTTCTTGTTTCGAAAGGTGGAGGAAAAGAAAAAAGAGAAAACCAATCGCAAAGATTACTGGCTGTGTCCCAACATTGTGGTGAAGGTGGTTCACAAGAAACTGGGAGAAAAATATTATAAGAAGAAGGCAGTAGTTAAGGTTAGTCTATTTTCTGAAATTCACTCTTGTTAGCGAGGAAATATTAATTGGAGGTGAAGCTATAATCTTTGGAGCTAAAGTACATTTTATTTATTAAAATAAGACTTTCTTATCCTAAGTATATTTCATAAGATACATATACAGTGTAAATACATCAGCTGATAGAGCCCCATGTGGCTCTTTGTTGGGTATGGTAGGGCTCCCATTGAGTCAGTTTCTATTTTTTAAATACATTTTGCACTAAATCTGCTAAATTGACTTTTAAAGTATTTTTATTATGTAAAAAATTGGAATTGATTTGATGCGTTTGTTATTACCTGGAATTGATTTCATGCCTTGCCCACCACATGTAAAATTAATTCTATATTAACAACAGTCTTTGAAATTAATTATTTTTTACAAATTAATTTTAGTTTTTATTTTTCAGAATTATTTATTTAATTAATACATGTACATGCATAAGCTTATCTTTTGGGTATGGTTTCATCAAACAGGAAGTGAAAGATTTGTACACCGGAATAATTAAAATGTTAGACAGTGGAGATAAATTAAAAGTTGACCAGACCCATGTTGAGACAGTGATACCAGCCATAGGTAAGATTAATATGTTTACGTGTAATAATCATGTCTGAAATCCATAAGGTGTTATTTATCCTTCAAGTTTAGATGAAAAAAAACCTAATTTTAGTTCAAATTTTTTCATTACAAATGAATGTAAGGGGGAGGATACCTTTTACATGAAAATTTTACTCATTATCTCAAATCAATCATTTGAAAAATTCCTTTTTTTTTTTTTTTTTTTAGTTAATTCCTACCTGAGATCGTAAATTGTTTGTGTGTTTGCAATTAAAGTTGAAATAGAGCTGTATACATGTATTAGAAAAAAAAACAGTTTGATATGTTCAGAACTTACAATTTAAAAAAAAAGAACCGGACTTGACTCATCTGCTGGCTAGTTTATTGGGTTTGTTTTTTTTCTGTTGACCATCACTTTGATTGTACCTGCCAACAGTCTGTAGATTTTTTTTTATCTGTTACAGCAATTTGATAGGAAAAGTACATATTTTCAGGTAAAACTGTCATGGTGGTCAATGGAGCCTACAGAGGGGAAGAAGCCACACTGGATGCAATAGATGAAAATAAATTTTCCTGCACAATTACCATAAAACATGTAAGTCTCTTGTTATCTGATTTTCAACTGTTGAAATGGGATGTGTAGTTTATATAAATACAGGCAACGTATATATAATATAGGCAATGTATATATTACCGGCAGTGTATATAATGCAGGCAATGTATGAAATACAGGCAATGTAAAGTATATAATACAGGCAATCTATGAAATACAGGCAATGTAAAGTATATAATACAGGCAATGTATATAATGCAGGCAATGTATGAAATACAGGCAATGTATGAAATACAGGCAATGTAAAGTATATAATACAGGCAATGTATGAAATACAGGCAATATATGAAATACAGGTAATATCAAGTATATAATACAGGCAATGTATGTAATACAGGCATTGTAAAGCACAGATTATATATTATACAGATAGTGCATCGCTATATAAATAGTCCTTGGTTTGTGTTAATAACTCACGCATCATTGTTGTTATTCACTTTTGTTTCCATTGACACTTTCTATTCATAAAAACCCACAGACCAATTTACACCTCTTTTTTGTTTTTTCAAGACATTAAATATTTGCTTTTTAGATATGAAAAGTAAAGTTCCCTTAGCCCTAATGGGCCAAAGGGGCAAATGAAGTGTAGAATTCATTTGTTTCTATACCTCGGCATATGAAGGGATTGTGTGGTTAGCACAACGCACAGCCACCTTTACTTCCCCAACTTAAGTCAGGTACCCATTTAAAGCTGGGTGGATTTGTGGGACGACTTTGCACCAAATTTCACCTGGAAAAATTCCATGGGCATCGCAGAGGATCGAACCCAGGACTCTCAGGTCGACAGTCGAGTATCTACACCATTCGGCCATCCATCTGACTTTTTTTTTGTTTTTTTTTTTTTAAGATATTAAAAAGCTATAATATATTATTTAATTCAGGAGCTCATGGGTTTTTAGGAGCTTTATATAAACAGTGAACATTTCTATTCAATGAATGGATTGATGAGTGTAAATATCATTAATGGCGGCGATGAAAACATTGCTTTAAAACGAGGCTAGCGCAATGTGTGTAATACAGGAAATGTATAAAATGTTTGAGAAATATTTCGATTTAATTGAAGTTTTTTTTTTTGGCAGTCTCTGTTAAAAAAAAAAACAAGAAAAAGTGGTCAAGATGTAAAAAAATTTACTTTAGAAAATAGTTCACTTTAAGCGTTTCAAAATATTATCCACAGTTTGGTAACTATATCCGAAAATAAGAATTAGTTGTTTTTTTTTTTAAAATTATTTTTTGTTTTATTCTCCAATACGACTTGTAAACAGGAGATATGAGAAACCTTTTTTTATTATGGGTTTTACTGTTAATAATCTGAAGCTGATATTTTTGCAGGCTTTTGTGAAGACACTTAACCTTCAAAACTGCTCACCAGTGGGACATTTACTGATATGAATATATTGTAGCTGCTCATATTCATGTCCGTAGATTTTATTCCATTTTAAATTTTTTTTTTTTTATATTCCTCTCAGGGCCTGGTACAAGGTCGTGTTGTCACTGGAGTTCAATATGAAGACATCTGCAAACTTTATTCTGATTCGTGACCTTTGGCCTGTGAGATTTTGTTTTTGTAAAACTGAACACTTGATGATGTGATGATTTATCATGGTCACACTGACCTGATCCATCTCATTCAGGATTCTGCAGGTACTTGAGATAAATCAGATCATTTTATCCAACCATGTGCAGAGTAAAACTGGGACAGATCTTTTTGAACTATAAGAGATGAAGAAAACATTCCGACCAACTTTGTACATAAAAACTGATCTAATGATTTCATTTTGTGAAATATTTTACATGTAATAACATTTATTGTTGAATTTATTAAAATGTCATATTTTTTTAAACCAGTGCTCCTTTTTTATACCTTGATTCCTGTATTAATTCACTTAAATATTTGTACAATTAGATCCACACTTCAATGTTGCGATCACTTGAAATGCTCACAAATACTACAGACTAGAATACACATGGGCAATTTGCGGCCCATGATGGCTCATAGGACAGACATGTGCAAAATACTGGCCATGATGGCTCAGCATGCTGTTTAATCCAGCAGGCATTCTGCTCCTCTCCCCTCTTTCACATTATACAACATTTACATGTTACATATTGTAACAATAGCTTTAGATAGGTCTATACAATTTTAGAACCACTGTCCAAACTCATGGGTCCATGATACAGTCATATGTTTTGATAACTAGAATTCCAGCGGTTGATCTTCGTTTAGGGTAAAATTGGTTGTCATCACAGGTCTATGACCCCCAGAGGTAGGTGACGATAGATGTAATTAGGCAGACAAAGGAATACTAGCCCATAGTGAGTTTTTATCCGCACCAATCCCTAGGCGGGAATAAGATTCATTAATATGTAGATGAGTTAGAAAGGATGTTGGGAGGCCAATCAAAAGTTCTGGGCGTTTGGGGCACG
This sequence comes from Bulinus truncatus, assembly GCA_021962125.1. NCBI lineage: Eukaryota > Metazoa > Mollusca > Gastropoda > Planorbidae > Bulinus > Bulinus truncatus. The sequence continues at coordinate 724,899 of JAGDYQ010000162.1, forward strand.
TGATAATTCACCAACACATAAATAACAGAGGTAACGGAAATTTGGACAGACTGACAGTTCAACAGACCGACGATAGAGACATCAGGACACCAGTTGTAGAGATAGTTAGAGGAGAAGTTAGTGGAGAAATAGTAGAGGCACAAGCTATCAAGTTATTGCGTTTTACAGTACACAGTCAAAGTCTATTTTATTGAAGTATCTCTGAATAATTCTTTCGGGAACTCAGGATACTAAGTGTCAAAGTATTGCCGGGGAATTCCTTCGGGAAACTGGAATACTACGTGTTATATTGTGTACGAAGCATTTGTGAATACTGCTGCACATAAGTTCATAATACATATGTTTTCTTATTGTTGGATAAATATAATTGAATCGTGGAACTTTGCCTCATTGATTGGTGTGTTGTTTAAGAGTGCAACGAGACTGAACGCTACTTAAGATTATAAACCAGTTATGATATCGGCAGCTAAATAAAACCAGTATAAGTATCTGAAGCAGCAGTGAGGAACACACAGTGTTACCTTGGAGAAGCATTACATCAACAAGTACATAACATTATATACAAAAATATAGTGTTACACATATTATTTCACATCAACGCTCAATCCACCTGCTCTTTGTTTGGCCCTTCCATCAAAATTTAAGAATACGTTGTGGCCCTGATACATAATATTTGTTAGAGCTGGGATAACAAAGAATTTATCAAAGAGCCAAAAGTAAAGCAAATTGAATTGTATTGTTTTTTCTGCAAACCAGTCCCTAATGTTTCAATATTTATGGTATAATTTATGTTTGTTGTTATCAAATATTTGTTGGCGTGTAGGAGAATTTTCTGGCATGCTGAGATAGGCAAGCCTGTAGTATTTACTGGCCTAGATATAAAGAGGCATCTATTTATGATTTGTCTTTATTTTATAAAACATACAGTAAAACATAAAAAATGTTCAACTAAATGGAAACTACTGAGAAATTTTACATCAATTTTATAGATAGATTCCTGTTGTGATTGTTTGTTGTGTCTTGTATGGCTTTAGCAAATGAAGAATTTTGACTTTAACAACTCACACATAAAGTTTATATCAGTAAGTTGTATTTGTAATCAATACTGTATCACCTTTACCAGGAATTCCGAAAAATAGTTTTATAAATTATCAGTTTTTCTAGCCGTTTTCTCCACTCGAAACTAATGTGTTTTTGTTATATTTATTTAAATGTTAATATATAGTAATATGAAAATATTAATTTTGCAATTAATTCATTTTTTTAAACAAATACATGTACACATGTATGAATAAAAAAAAATTCTTCTTATACTAATCAAGGGATATAACCATGTTTAAAAATGACGGACGGCACTAATAAAAGGGTTACTTCCCTTACTACGGGTATGCGTTACCAGCTGAGATATCTGATATGTCTGATACATACATAATCGCCTAACCCGTGTGTCTCCCTTTCTCAGGTACTTTTTATTTCGTGCGGTGTGCATTGTAACGGTGTATTGTAATCGTGTGTGATGAAGGGATAGCAAAGAAATATACGAAGTTCAGTTTTAAATTTATTTATGCCTTGTTGAATCTTATTTAAATACGGTGACCAAACATCTCATTTTTTTTTTTTTGCATCACTTGTTCCGGCGATCCCACTGCGTCAGGAAACGTATGCACCGACTCAGTAAGTATCGATACATAAATCTCAAAGCACCATTGTAGTTTTCTGCGATCCCCGATGAATACAACATACTGTATTTGTGCAATCACAACATACAGAACACACATACACCATCTATTGGCTCTTAACATAAACTTTTTTTTCCCAGTAAGTTTTCCAGTTTGTGAAAGAGTGCGGAGGAGGCGATGTACATCTGAAAACCCGCCTCGTTTAACGACCCTCCATCCCCACCCTTCCTTTGAAAAATCAGGTCGCCGTTTTATTAAAAATGTGTTAGTTCACCCTTGCAAGAACTTTAAATTATCATTAAGCTACATTGTGATATAGATCAGTGACGATTTATGTTTGGGGTCGCGCGCATCACAGGAAAAACAACAAAAAAATAACAAGGGGGAGAGAACAATGGCTAACACAATTATATCATGTTCCATAACAAATGGTTATGATCTTTTATCTGATACCCCCCCCCCCAACCCTTTGTTTCCCTTTTTTTAATTTTTGAAACCTAAAGCCTTTTGTTTTGATCAGCTGAAACCCTTTTTTTATTGTATGTTATTGTTTGTTATTCTTTGTAATTGTATGAATTAAAATGCAAAAGCAAAGCCGTGTGCAAAAGGCGGTCAGGGAGGGCGTCAACTTTATGGCCGCTGGATGACTTCCGGTCTTTAAAGAAATGTATAATCAGCACGAACTAGACTGTAGACAACAACGCACACACACACACGCACTTCAACACACCAGGGCGTATCCACACAGTCTAGCTAAACCAAACTCACACCAATAGACAATCGCGATTCAAATGTTTATACAAAATGTAATTTTTAAATTAAATAATTTCCTCCCCACGAACGAGACCTCCATATGTACGATTTCCTTACATTCCCTCCAATATGAATTGTGGCGGTTTTTGTTTTCATATATATATATATATATATATATATATATATATATATATATATATACACATATATATATATATATATATATATATATATATATATATATATACAAAGGAAAGTCGTAAAATAATATATATCTATCTAACTATCTATCTGTCTGTCTGTCTATCTATCCATCCATCTAATCTGTCCATCTTGTGTAAGAGTTGAGCATGGAAAGGGAACAGGGAAAGCGAGAGAACAAGGAATATGAAGGGAACAAAGAACGGGGAGGGAACAAGGAAGAGAGGTGGAACATGGTTCATTGTGAGAACAAAAGGAATTTGGAAATTACCCACACGTCTGTTGAGCGACTATTTCCTTGATAATCTCATTTAATTTTGTTTAAAACGTAACTTGTAAAAACATTTTAACAACAACACGCTGTGTAAAATAAAAAAAAAATATTTTTAGCTGGAGACATTTCTTTTCCTCTGGTCTCACTGTACATTTTATGACATCACTTCCTGTCGTCTGCTTGTAGGCGAAATAACCGATAATCTAATAGTGTTTGATTGAAAGATGGATCAATAAATGAAGGGTGCTGGTCGTCCCCTCCCCCCTCCACTCCCTTATCCACACGATGAAAAAAAAAGTCAATCAATAGGACTTTATTATGCATGTCAAACTCCATGCAGTAATCCACACATAGAACACATTTCTAAAACACAACGGTACCTTTAATTTATTGGATATCACGTGATGAAATCAATAAGATTTCCTTACTCATTCCACCCCGCCCCCTTCCCGGCCCCCAATAACAATTCAAGAACATTTAATCATTTTAATAATAGGTAACATGTCTCTGAATATCAATATGTTGCATATTTTAGACGTAGAGATAAATATTAGGGTTAGGGAGGTATGATGCTCTTCCACCACCTTCACAATCACGCACACTCACACACACACACGCACGCACTCACACACACGCGCGCACGCACACGCACACACACGCGCGCACGCACACGCACACACACACACACTTTCAAAATAGTTTTATTGATATAAACAAAACTAAAATAAACAAAAAATCTACTTGTGTAATGAAAAGGAAAAAGATTTACAAAAAAATCAAATCAACAAAGAAATCTAAATTTGGTCTATAAAATCAACACAGGCTTTCCCCGCCATCTCCCTGTTTTATTTTTTCCAAACTGTTCGACAAATTGACAACCATCATATTTAATTCCACACGGCGCGGTGCGTGTAGCCACTAATGGTCCTTTTGTTTATACTTCCTTAGAGATGATGCGTCCATTTTCCCGTGAGTTTCCTTTCGTTTAGCTCGCAGTACTTTGGTTGAATGTCACTTAAAGTCATGAGCTTTTTTTGCTTTCTATTTGCTCCGCGTACCCTTTCAGTTTCTGTTGACTCTGTTGGATATTTCAAAACTTGTTGTAATGTTTTCGTATTTTTTTTATTATTGGTCAAGGACTGTGTATTTAAAATTGAACAAGCCACAGGTAGCAAGCGAATGAAAGATTATTTCAAATCTCAGAATTATAAGTGGATTGAGTCGATGCATTTTAGAGTGTAGGTGAAAAAAAAACCGTTAGCAATTTCAAAATAAAAACATTTTTTTATATCCAAAATGAAATTAAATAAACTTAATTTTTTGCAATTCGCTTGGTAATGCTGTTTCACAGTAAAATAAAATACATAAAAAAATATTTTTTACAACTACTCCATTACGATCTCTGAATATTTTTGCTTTGTGTTCAAATGTTACATGACCCCCCTCCACCCCCCCCCTTCCACTACGGGCCCATAACGTACAGGTGGCCCTGGTTGTTGGTTTTATTATTTATTTTTCTTTGCAAATGTTCTAGGTCTGTTTAAACTTTTCAATGGTTTGTCATTTTTCCTAAATATTCTTCCATTGTATTCACCCGTATATTGTTCCTGTGATATTGTGTGATACCTGGCATTGCGCGGGTATGAATGTAAAAAAAAAGGTTGAATGATTGGTTGTTTTTGTAAGCTAATCTCTACCCACCTACATATCTGAATGCATGTCTTTCTGTCTGTCTTTCCGTCCGCCTGTCTGTCTGATATCTGTCCAACCATCCATCAATCCATCGATTTATAATCTATATTTCCGTTTGTCTGTCGTTCCACCCTTCTATCCATCAATCTATCTAATCTATCTGTCCGTCTGTCCGTCTCTCAATCTGGATATTCCCCCTTAACCCTAAACGGGCCATCGGGGCAGATGAAGTGTAGAATTCATCTGTTTCTATAACCTCGGCATGTGAAGGGATTGTGTGGTTAGCACAACGCCCAGCCGCCTTTTACTTCCCCCAACTTAAAGTCAGGTACCCATTTAAAGCTAGGTGGACTTGTGGGACGACTTTGAAACATATTTTCACCGAGGATCGAACCCAGGACTCTCAGGTCGACAGTCGAGTATCTACATCACTCGGCCACCCGTCCCACCAATCATTAAAAGTTACAGGGCAGTCAATAGCGGGCGCAGTTCTACCACTTGAGAACCCTCTTCTAAAACAACGACCCCCCACCCTCCTGTATTGAGCCCCCCACCCCTTAATCCCGAGGCCCCGCGCACACTTTAACGACGCCCTTAATATCAATTCTAAATAGAATGTCCTGCATTTCATTTCTATTCAAGATATTTCAAAAAAGGCCAATGATTGTTTGGTATGTTTTCTAAAGGTTAGAATTATTGTGGAATGCTACATTATTATTGGTTAGAATTATTGTGGAATGCTACTTTATTATTGGTTAGAATTATTGTGGAATGCTACATTATTATTGGTTAGAATTATTGTGGAATTCTACATTATTATTGGTTAGAGTTATTGTGGGATGCTACATTATTATTGGTTAGAATTATTGTGGAATGCTACTTTATTATTGGTTAGAATTATTGTGGAATGCTACATTATTATTGGTTAGAATTATTGTGGAATGCTACATTATTATTGGTTAGAATTATTGTGGAATGCTACATTATTATTGGTTAGAATTATTGTGGAATGCTACATTATTATTGGTTAGAATTATTGTGGAATGCTACATCATTATTCATTAACTAAATTTATTCTTCAATACTCGCCAAGCTTAGCGGAGAAAAAAATGACTTGTCATTTTTGTAAAAAAAAAAATTGTGTGAATTACAACTGTGATCCACCTGTTTCTACATGAATGTAAAATGTTGACGAAGAGAAATGCACCACCTCCCTCCTCCCCCCTCCCCCAGTCTAACCGCTAGTGAAATTTCTCTCTTTATTTATGTCTCTGACAACGCGACCCTGTGTAATAAGTGCTGGTAAAAGGCTGAATATATATATATATATATATATATAAATATATATATATATATATATAAATATATATACTGTATACATCTGATAACATTTGGGGGTTATTAAGATCACTGCTTCTCCGCCCATAGTTATGAGAAGGGATAGGAGAGGCTCAATCCTCCCCCCCTCCTCCAGACAAGATAAATGCCCACTAGGGTTGTTATTTGTGGCGTCTCCCTGTTCGCTGGTTGGTAGTGACCCCCTTCCCCCCTAATTGTAGGGGTGTGGGTGGGTGGCGACAGCGGGGACGACCGTTTAGCCGAAAACACTTTTAGTGAAACATAGACGGCGTTATTTGGGTGCAGGGAGCAAGAGGTCAGATAGGAGGCTGTTTGGGATCGCGGTGAATCTTTATGGTAATTGCATGCACAAAAATACTTTAAACGAAATATGGCTACCTCTTGCCGCCATTTCATTCACACACCATTGGTCGACGATGATGGATGTCCCATATTCAAATCTAAACCTGTGTTGACTATGACGTCACAAATATCCGCCAGTTTACTTCCAAAGAATGATACTCAGTAGCCAATGGATTCAATTTACATCCAACCGCGAACCTTCTTTCTTTCATACTTCTAAAACTTCGGAAATAATTTTATTTGATGGACTGTGTAAGTTTAAAAAAAAAAAAAAAAAAAAACAATTTCTCCTTCTAGAGCCCCTGAAATCACGTGAGGGGGGGGGGTCTTCCCGCTCCCCGTGGCATCGTATAATGATTCGTATAATAGATATGTAAAATAACCTCACCCAATCACTCAAATTCTCTGTAATGAAATTTTTGTTAGTTTTGAACATTATTACAAATGTGTATAGAACGTTTGCGTAACTTAACAGACAGTAAATACCCCCCCCCCCCAACACCCTTTCACTGCATTACGGACTGGATGAGAAAACCAACCACCTACCGAAACACATTACTTATTTTATTTTAAATGTGAACTGACCTTGACCTTCAAGGCTCTTTTCAAAGATCTGAATAGAAGAATTGTATTGTGTAGTCATTTTTTCATTCCAAACAACTTTTGATACGCCCATTGATAGATCAAATTCATGTGAAAGATTTCTGGTGCTAATCTAGGCGACATCAGGCACTTATTACTGGCACTGTGTGTGTGTGTGTGTGTAGCATCAAATGACGATCTCTTCTGATGTGTCTTATAACTGTTTCAAAGGCTGTGTGTAGAATTTTTCTTTAGCGCAGCATTCAAAGCTTTCATCTAAATACTTTACCTGCTGATACAAACATGTTTTGTGGAAAATTGTTCGGTCTACACCAAATATTTAATTTCTGGGCTGTTGTTTTTTTTTTTTCCACATAATTTTCCCGTGTGTGTTTTTTAATATTTTCTAAAATGTTTTCTGAACCTTTTTTTTACGTCAAAGAAATGTTGTTTGTACTTTTAAATTACATACACATATCTATCCAATCACATACGAGTCCAAATGATACTTTGTAATTTTTTTTTTATCCTTCGAGTTCTCTATCTTCAGGATGTGTTGGACGGTTAGACAAATTGTTAAAGTGATAAATGTTTCTTTGAAGTCTATCACTTCACCACTTGATCAAAATAAGAAAATCTGGAGCCAGTGTGGGCGGGTTGGGCGTGGCTGACATGAATTTCAGATTTTTTAAAATTTTATCACAAAGTGAGCGGCCGGACATATCGGAAATAAATTGTCTAATCTATATGGCACATGGATAAATTGGATATGGTGGATCGCGTGCTTTTTTCGAGCACCCCCCCCCGCCCCCCAACTTTCCAGATTTGGCGTATCACAGGTTAAACCAGCCTACGTAATTTGCCGGCCATTGACATATCTGGCAATCCCCAGATGTTGAAGTCACGACGCGTTTCATCACATGAGCCCCCAAGAAAGTTAATGTAAGCTCTCGGCGAAGAAATTGTCGGTCATTAAGATACATTAATATTTAATATATTTTCAAACTTAAATTAAAAAAAAAATTGGTCTATAGAGACATTTTTAAGAACCATGGAAAAATTAAAGCCTTTTTAAAAACATGGTATTTATTTCGACATTTTCTAAACAATGGAATTTTATTTATATTTTGAGAAATATTTGGAATATATTGAAATTTTGGGAAGTAGGGAAACATTTCGAAGTATTTTGGGATAATAAAATTTAAATAATTCTGAATAATATGCGTATAAATATATGAAGATATATACATTTATGAAGATATATTTTGATTTGTAACATATAGATGAAATAAACTAGAGTGATATAACTTGGGTAGTATGTAATACTGTTGAGGTTAAATTGATTGTATGTAATACTGTTGAGGTTAAATTGATTGTATGTAATACTGTTGAGGTTAAATTGATTGTATGTAATACTGTTGAGGTTAAATTGATTGTATGTAATACTGTTGAGGTTAAATTGATAGTATGTAATACTGTTGAGGTTAAATTGATTGTATGTAATACTGTAGAGGTTAAATTGATTGTATGTAGTACTGTAGAGGTTAAATTGATAGTATGTAATACTGTTGAGGTTAAATTGATTGTATGTAATACTGTAGAGGTTAAATTGATTGTATGTAATACTGTAGAGGTTAAATTGATAGTATGTAATACTGTAGAGGTTAAATTGATTCCACAACTGGGCGCAAGGTTCCGTGTATGTTGAAAACATTACACCCCGCCCCCTTACATAACCATCCAAGACGCCATGCTCCAGTTCCCAGGACGTCTGCTTTAATTACCTGGTATTTGTGTTTGTTGACGTTTTCACCAGTTTTTTGACCAGCTCCCCATTCTACGGGAACATCATCATCATGCTAATATCATAAACACAGAATGTACAATAACACCACAATGTCAAGGTGAACTACGTCATCAGAGCTCATTTACACCAGCTTTACTTCATTTACACACACCAGCTCAGCTTTACTTCATTAACACACACACCAGCTTTACTTCATTTACACACATCAGCTTTACTTCATCTACACACATCAGCTTTACTTCATTAACACACACCAGTTTTACTTCATCTACACACCATATTTACTTCATGTTCACACACAGCTTTACTTCACTTGCACTCGACTATAAAGATGTTCCATTCGCTCACGCATTGCGTGTGCAACGATTTTCGCTTTTTTAATTGGTCCTCACACCGGCGTTAAAGGGGTGGTGCGGTGAGGGGAAGGGGGGGGGGTTGCAAGGGGAGGTGGGGGAATTTATACCTCATGATAAGGTTTTTTGAAAGTTTGGGATCGTCGCAGTTGATTTAATTATTTACAATTATAAGAAGCCTTCAAAGTGTTTTTTTTTTTAATAAAATATTATTACCCCCCTCCCCCCCCCCATCCCCTGTACATAGGTAATGCGTCGGTACATTCTTGGTTACCAGATACATGATTCTAGCCACACCTTCTAAATACGCCCACTGAGTGAATTACGCATGTAGAGAGGGGGGAGGGGGGTGTAAGATCTTTTGGGGGTTTTCCCTCCCCCAGGAGCGCCTGCTGTGACCTACCTGTCATAGCGCACTAGTGAGTAACAGCTCCACCTGTACTCAATATTTATGTATTGTTTACTGCCGAGGTTGTCTATTAAGGACACAAAACAACAACAACACGGGGGGGGGGGAAGCCATGATGAAACATAAACAGTTGTCTGTGGGTGTGAATCACTTGACTGTTTCGTTAATCATTGAATCTTGAATTTATCAGATGCATGGCGCACCTTTAAACCACTGGCATACACACTGATGTATGATACAAACCGATGCATGATACAAACCGATGCATGATACAAACTGATGTATGATGTACACTGATGTATGATATACACTGATGTATGATATACACTGATGTATGATACACACTGATGTATGATATACACTGATGTATGATATACACTGATGTATGATACAAACTGATGTATGATACACACTGATGTATGATACACACTGATGTATGATATACACTGATGTATGATACACACTGATGTATGATACAAACTGATGTATGATACAAACTGATGTATGATACAAACTGATTTATGATACAAAATGATGTATGACATACACTGATGTATGATACAAACTGATGTATGATACACACTGGTGTATGATACACACTGATGTATGATACAAACTGATGTATGATATACACTGATGTATGATACACACTGATGTATGATACAAACTGATGTATGATACAAACTGATGTATGATATACACTGATGTATGATACACACTGATGTATGATACACACTTATGTATGATATACACTGATGTATGATACAAAATGATGCATGATACAAACTGATGTATGACACAAACGTATGTTTAACTTATTATACAAACGTATATTTAACTTATCATATGTTAACTGGGAAATGGCCTTCATTTGAATAGTCTTGAGTCACACTAGTACACAAATTTCAAATTTACGACCAGCTAGACGATTGTTTCCCGGAGTATTCTCTTCAAATTTACGATTGCCATTCAAATGGGAAAAACATCTGAAAATTATGTTCAGAGAATAAAAGAAAGAAATCGTATAGATATCAGCGGCATCGCTGGCAAACAGAAGATCATCACTCACTATGATCATCACTCACTATGATTAAGACGAGGCCATCTTAAAGAAAAATTTATTCCGCACTGAAAAGACCCTAAAATCCTCCACTCCTCCCCCCACACACACACAACCCTTCACGCTACGGGTCCTGGGGTCTCATATTGTGATGACAGTGACCAGCTTGTAAAACTAAAGATCTCTCAGCCCTAAAGCAGGGGGTCGGCAACCTACTACGGCTCGGGAGGCACATGCGGTTCTTTCGATGTATAGTTGCGGCTCTTTCGATGTCAAATTGCGGCCTTCCAGTTCCAAGTGCAGATAATGATTAATTATATCATTTTATATACCTAATCCTAATCAAATACTGTAATATTGAAACAACAATTTTAGTGGTTCTTTACAAACTGAGAACATTGAAAACTTATAACTTTTGGCTCTTCCGTCTCAAAAGGTTGCCGACCCTTGCCCTAAATGGTCATCAGGGCAGGTGAAGTGTAGAATTCGTCTCAATTTGTAACCTCGGCACATGAAGGGCTTGTGTGGTTAGCACAACGATCAGCCGCCTTTACTCCCCACCCCCCACCCAAATAAAATCAGGTACCTGTTTTAAAGCTGGGTGATCTTGAGGGACTCCAGCATGTAGGTAGTACAAAAGTTATATGTATAGCACATATCTAAGTTCTGCCCACCTATTTATTCTGCTAGTGGAAGTCTGATTAACTGTAGCTACTAAGTTTGAATCACTTATTTTCTCCTCTTTCATTTAGAGGCTTAAAACTCATCTTTCAGCGTGTTTGTTTTTCCTGAAGATAGCTTTTGATGTTATCACCCCCCCCCACCCCTTTACCGATGACTGAGTTGCACTTTTAAAGAGTCTCTCAAAGAATTTTTAATCTGATTGGTTAGGGAAATCGTGTAAACTCTTTTAGTCACGTGAACACCACGTGTGCGGCATTAATATCCATCACTCCAACTTAATGGAGAAAACTTTAACGAACATTTTTTTTTCTTTTAATATTCCAGAATTAAAAGTATAAATGTAATCAATCATTTATTGGGACACACAATTCTTTAATATTCCAAAAATCGATCCCGGTATGAACACTTTTTGCGTTATGGAAAATATTCTGTAATTACCTGAATCTGGCGTACGCGATTATTAATTTCATTTGAAGGTATAGTTTGACACCACTCCCTATCACTTACACTTAATGTCCATACAGTCTGCCTGGTATCAAAGACCGTGAGTGTGAGCACCTACCCGCTAATATCTCGTGATAAAAAAAAGTTTCCAGTTTCTGACCAGGTATGACCCCCATGTGAAGTGTGTTTGAAGATGAGAACTTCTGTCTTGATCCAACATACACTTATGGTAACAGTTTCTAACGCCCTTCCCTCTCCCCCCCCCCCCAACGTCCCAAATTGAGCATCTCAACCACAGGCGAGGATGAGACGGCTATAGATGTAGGAACTAAGGCGCCATTGGTGGGGGGA
>JAGDYQ010000162.1:737388-937737 GCA_021962125.1 Bulinus truncatus
TACTTTGGCCTAGTATTACAGTCATAAGAGTGACAGTACATAAACGAGTACAAAAGTGTACCGGCACATTGAACGATTTAGTTGAACTGCTTTGAACACAAACACATCACCCAAGATGCAGATATGATAGTGAGGTTTGCCGTCTGTATACAATAATTACTTTAATTTGTTAACCCGTACGGAACCATAAAATGTGATACAGAGACAGCTGGTAAGACAAAGATGAGTGTTTGTGTGTGTGGTGTGTGTTTATGTGTATGTGTGTGTGTGTGTCAGTCAATGTATGAGCTCCATTTAAAGCGAAACAAATCAGGTTCCACAACTCCCACGCCCTGGCGAGATCCGCCAAGAGTTACACAAATTACTTTCATAATGTCGGATAGTTTACATGCATTCTGATAGTATCTGGTCACGTGATACAGGATGGTATTTTTGTAAAGAATCATTGAGCCTGGTCTGCCAGCTAGTACGTACGTCACATCACAACATGACAGTATGCATGCAGAATGTATGTCTCAATGTCTGTCTCAGTGTATGCCTGCATGACAATCAGCATGTCTTATAGCACGAATCACTGGTCGCATAACTGTATCCATCAATCGTCTGGGTTTAGAAATCTGCATATCTTGTCATTCTGTGTCACCATTATGTCATTATTACGTGTCATTCATAATACGCCGTAGGGCAGATGGTAAATGCTGATGCTAGCAAGCTGAAGCTAAGTCTCAGCTCGCTGAAAAAACTGAGAGAGTTCAAAGAGGACACGGGGGCCGGTGTAATGGAAGAGTGGGGGGGGGGTGATGGGATGACTGAAAGTCCAGATAGTGAATGGTGGCAGGACCGTTTTCATGGGCGACATTCAAAGACACCCAATATATATATATATATATATATATATATAGTAGGAGGCCATGGGTTAACATAAATAAAACAAACAATCCGGAGTGGGTTCGATAGGAATTAATGCTGGCAGTGATCTCTTTGCCTGAGGGGTGGGGGGGGGGCGATCTCCTAGTCAGCCTGTTAATAAGGACAGTTGTGATTGTAGTATTGGCAATACAATCTAATGCCGATGGTTGGCTACACCAAAAGCGTTGGTATCTGATTTGTTTACAATGGCATCAAGATCCAAAACAAGAAAACCGGAGAGAGGGGGAGGAGGGAGCGTTGTCCAGGTGACAGGTAAACGGATATTGCCCGGCTGGCAGGTGGGTTCAGAGATAAACGTTTCCTGGAGGTGATAAGATTAAGGCAGCGGCCACGTGACAAGAGGACAGAAAAAACAACAACATGTAAATAGATACCAAAATACTATAAAGTCAATAGTAACAATATACGTTAGTAGTAACAATATGCGTCGACGGTAACACTGTAACAAGGCATGTTGTGACAGTAATAAGACATATCAATGACATGCTTGTAACAAACAAAAGCTTCTGTTTAACTATATAGAAAACCCTCTACTCCTCTAGAGTAAACTACAGAGTAAACCCTCCACTCCTCTAGAGTAAACTACAGAGTAAACCCTCCACTCCTCTAGAGTAAACTACAGAGTAAACCCTCCACTCCTCTAGAGTAAATTACAGAGTAAACCCTCTACTCCTCTAGAGTAAACAACAGAGTAAACCTTCTACTCCACTAGAGTAAACAACAGAGTAAACCTTCTACTCCACTAGAGTAAACAACAGAGTAAACCCTCTACCCCTCTAGAGTAAACATCTAAATAATAAATTAAAAAAAAAACAGGGGTTCAATTCTAATCTTTTTTACCGCCAAGTGGATATAGTGAGACAAGGGGAAGTAATTGGTTTTTGTGGTTAGTCTCAAGTCTTACACAGATAGGGTGACAGTCTCAAGTCTTACACAGATAGGGTGACAGTCTCAAGTCTTACACAGATAGGGTGACAGTCTCTAGTCTAAACCCCCCACCCCCACCCCACCCCACCAACCCCTCATCCTAACCAACTGTGTGTGTGTGTGTGTGAGTTCTATAACATGCCGCTGTTTAACTAAAGCAGCCATCTCGTTGAATGTTTTTTTAAATAGTTTTTTTTTTAAATTTCTATTTGCATGAGCGTAGATTCCACCAGTTTTAAACACCGTATGCGTTTATTCCACTACATGACTTTCACCGACTTGACTTCAATGGATCAGTGGCGTCATGGGGTGCCAACTGTCCCCCACCCCACCCCTGATACATGCTATAGGTTCGAGCGATCACAATGCCAGACATCTCTGCCTTCTGATTAACAACTTCCCCCAACCCTTCCCCTGAGCAGTGACCGCTGCAGCGCCAAGTGTATTCCGGCGGTACAGAGAACGTGAAGATTCACTTGACCACCCAGGTAGGTCGAGTCGAGTCCAACCCTTTCTAAGTAGCGAAGGCGTGTACTAGGAGGGCCGCGTGGGTAGGACGATGTGCAGCTGCATTTTACTTTCTGCACCCAACTGCAAGAGCGGGCTCTGGAACATTGATGGGATCTTCGCTTGGTCGCGAACACGGAACAGTCATGCCGACTAGCCAACTCTCCGGTTACTGGTCGAAAACAATATAAGTTTAGAAATCGGATCTGCCCGAAACAAAAAAATAACCTAGCCTACTGATCAAGCCTAAGGGGATATAACTCCATGCAAAGGTTTTGCAAGGTACAGCTAGTATACATATATATATATAATATTGATAACGAAGTGGCTACGGTAACATCAAGCGCCATTATATTAGGATTAGCGGGAGTACTCATTTTTTTTTTCGGGTACCGGCAATTATATTAGGGTTAGGATTAGGGATAGGGGTAGGGATAGGGTGTGGAGCAATATCTATTGATGTAACCCAGGAAAAAATACGAACTCCGTCTTGATGTTACCGTAGCCACTGCGTATTGATAAACGCATTTGATGTAAGATGCACGATAACGTCATATAGGGTAATAATATGCCAAACGAAAAATCCACCTGCATATAGGGCATACACACACACACACACACATATACAGTGCGTGTTTTTCGTTAAAACACGGTGTCTGTCGACCGATCCCAGTAAATGACCTTCACCGAACAGTTAAAGCCTTACGTCTGCATCGTATCTTGCTGGATATTGTGCTCTGCTGCTGGAGAATGGAAGACTTATGACGGGTGGGGAGGATGGCACTCTTCAGTGTGAAGAGGAAATTGTGTAAACACCCTCAGTCACTCAGCTTCTCTCTCTCCCACACGAACAAACACAATCACACCCACAGAACACACACAAACACACACAACCCATTCAGCTACAGTGATTTAAAAAAAAAGAAATGAAATAAAAACAAAAAGACAAATCACTGTCAGTTAACCATGGCAACAGGTTCCACATAACGTAATTAGTCGCCATCTTGGCACGGCCCACAGTGCTTGATGACAAGCTGCTGCAGTGGATTGAGCAACCAGAGAAAAAGTTTTTTCCATTAGTGAATCACCGTGCTGGCTAATGAACGACCAAACTGTACACGTTCAGCCGGACAGTGTGGGCGTTCAGCCGGACAGTGTGGGCGTTCAGCCGGACAGTGTGGACGTTCAGCCGGACAGTGTGGACGTTCAGCCGGACAGTGTGGACGTTCAGCCGGACAGTGTGGACGTTCAGCCGGACAGTGTGGACGTTCAGCCGGACAGTGTGGACGTTCAGCCGGACAGTGTGGACGTTCAGCCGGACAGTGTGGACGTTCAGCCGGACAGTGTGGACGTTCAGCCGGACAGTGTGGACGTTCAGCCGGACAGTGTACACGTTCAGCCGGACAGTGTACACGTTCAGCCGGACAGTGTAGGCGTTCAGCCGGACAGTGTACACGTTCAGCCGGACAGTGTGGACGTTCAGCCGGACAGTGTAGGCAGCGAGAGAAACAAAATTGTTTTAATGAGTACTTTGTACAACTCAGAGAGTTTTAGAACAAAAATAAAAAAATACACTGAGAAAAAAAAAATGACAATTATTACAAACTCTCTGCTCAAGCGAGATTTGGTTTTGGTCTACCAGAGCGACTACCTGAACACACTGTTACGTTTTATTTGTAAATACAAACAACGACAACAACGAAACCTGGGGGGTCGGGTTTATGGGAAGATGGACTGGACGCCTTACTGACAACGATACAAGCTGGCAGCATGTACTGCGGGGGGCAGGGTTTCGAACTCGTCACTTTCACTGCGCCAGACGAGCTCGAGAGCCTCAAAGCCGCGAATTCTGGTAACTAGCACGAGATGTAAACCATAGACGTAACCAGGCTATCAAGTAGCTCGCATGGTCGGAATGTACTTCCAGAGATGGGCATCAATAAATCCAAGTTAACAGACTCAAGAAATGTTGGAAAGTTCATCTCTTGATACTGCCAACCACTTCTGGAATGGTGTTAGTTGTATACTTCATGCACCTACGTTTATGCCACAGAAGACATTACACTCTAGTTGACTGCGCACGCTGGGGTTTGAACCGATACTCCACAGC
This sequence comes from Bulinus truncatus, assembly GCA_021962125.1. Classification (NCBI taxonomy): domain Eukaryota; kingdom Metazoa; phylum Mollusca; class Gastropoda; family Planorbidae; genus Bulinus; species Bulinus truncatus. The sequence goes on from JAGDYQ010000162.1 coordinate 741,863, forward strand.
TGGCATAACACAACCAAAGCGCCCCACAAAATCACCAGGCAATGAGATAAAAATAGCTCACGGATGTGGGTGGGTGTGCCCCCATTACATGTTGACACTTTTAAGATCGCGCGATTTATGGAAGATACACAAGTGCGCATGCGTCAAGCTTACATCGATGGTGGAGTAAGTCAGAAGTAAATATATTTTTATTACACAGAATAAACCACTCACCGGTAAAATCTATCACCCCATTAAAGTCACCAGGACTGATAAGTCAAGTGACCAACATTCTACCAACTATTTTAGTCCGTAACATATTCTATAACGAGGCCATTTATGTCCAGTTTTTTCCCCTCGAGGCGATTTTATTACCTCTTCACACCAAGTTTCATTTAGCGAGGTTCTACTTTTTAACTAATACTTCAAGTAGAGCATTATGTGCTATCGTGTGACAAGGATTTGTACAAAAAACTTCGAACTATTATTTTTTTTTTTTTTTAAAGTCTGTATGTGACTAACATGGTGAGGTGTTCTCCGATCGAACTTCAATAATCAAATCATTCATTCTGACAAAACCGTACCCTCGGGCATCTCTCTCAAACAGGAAACACGAGAAACCCCACCACCACATACACCCTTGCCCGCTAATGAAATCATTCCCCCTCCCCCCAAATACCATCAAGTTAATAAAAAAAATACAAGATTTTTCTTTTCTGTAAGGTCAAAGGTCACAGACAATCAGTTGAATCAATAAATCGAAGTCAGTAAATAAACGTTTTTTTTTTTTTGTATTGCTAGTCAGTTCAGACCAAAAAAAAGTGTACATATGATTACACACCCACCCCCCACCCACAACTTTCAAAGACTTCTAAAAAAAAATTATTCTGCAAATGTTAATAAAGTAATAAGCCCTCAGCTACGGCTAAGACTCTATCCCCCCCCCCCTTTCCCCTTTGATCATGTGGATATCGCTGTCACATGATGGTCACATGACGGTCACCTCCCAGTACAAAGATTTCATAAGAAAAAAAAACCAACAAAACAATACCACGAATCCACAACATCAAAACTCTCAATGAACGAACGCCCCGAAGGGGTGCTGCTGATGATGATGAAACGATTCATATGAGACTCTATCCGGGACTACGGCTTTAGGGTACAGACAGCTATTTCAAAAACACCGTCTCACAGTTTGTATGTGTGTCTCTCCCCCCCCCCTCCCGGCCGTCTTCCGCGGCCCGTTTCTCCAGAGTTTTTTCTCCTCTCTCAATTCAACGGTCTTCTTCCCTCGCTGTCGTGTTGGCTTCCGTTGATCAGTTTTTAATTCCGACCCCCCCCCCCCCGACAGAGATCATCACACCTGACAGTCACCGGGCTGGTACACAGACTGTACCGCAGACAGACTACAAGGCCCAGACGTTGGATGTACGCCCCGAGAGCGGAGCTAATTTTATCACAAGATATTAACAGATGTCCGGGTAGAGAGAAAATTCAGCTATGAAATGACCAATCAGTGATCAGCTGACCAAAAAAAAAAAAACAACAACTGTATTGGTGCAAAGCGCGCGACTTTCAGGATGGTCAACAGTTGGGAGATGAAAGAAGTGGGCCACCATATAACCCGTCACAAGGCGCTTTTTAAGATTTGATTTTTTTTTTAATAACCAGAAAAAAAATACAAAAACAACAACAACAACACATCCAAACGCCAGAACTAGAATCACAAGGGTCAAGGGTCAGCTGCTGCAGTGGCGAGAATAATTGACCATGATCCATTGGCGGCAATTATAAATAAATCAGACGGAGGAACATTTGAATAAATCAATCCTCTCCACACGACCTTTGCTCCCCCATCCCATCTCCACACATCTACATAACGGAATAAATCAAAATGAAATCAATCAGGAGAGTTGTTCGCAGTTGCCAATGCCCCCCATCCCCGCCCCACACACTCCCACACATCCCCACTCAATAATCCAGTTAACAATGTGAGTAATTCAATTCAGAACATCTGGATGATTCTTCACGTCATTTTTTAAAGATTCTTTTCTTTTTTTTTTGAGTTGCACGCTGAATCTTCAATATGTTGTTCAATAGATAAAAAAGAAATAAATAATCGATACTTGTAATTTGGCTTTTACAATAGACGTAATCAGGCTTGCGGAGCCGGAGCCGAGGAGCCGGGAGCCGCTACTTTTTGCTGGAGCCGGAGCCGAAAAAATCTGGCGGCTCCACGGCTCCCAAATGTTTTTTTTTTTTACAGCAGAATTTTTTTTTTTAGCTTTAAAATTACAAATTTGTTTGATTGTTTGCCTCCTACAATTTGAAATGTTGTCATGTTTTACGAACGCCACAACAGTAACACGCACATCACCACAAGAAATCTTTAATGGGGAAATGTTTTGTGTTCGTTTTAAATCTTGTTTACCATCCGAAATTTTTTTAATGGCATGTTATTTTGTTATATATCAAGATAAAACAGTTTTATTTCATAGAATAATTGTATCAATCATTTAAAAATAAATTTTTACTACGACAACAAATAGAACGCGTCATTTCGTGTATTTTTTGACCGCGAATTTGTAATAGACTAAAAACAAAATGGTAGCTTTCTGTATTTTACAATTTTATTATAAACAGAATATCTGAAATATAGCAGATAAATTTATAAGGCTCTGGCTATTCGGAACCGGGTCCCAATAAAATTCGATTGTTATTCGGACCCGTGGCAAATATACACTAAGCTTAGCTATATTTAAACTTTATTAGACGGAACCCGAAAAAATAATACAGAGTCCGCTTAGTGAAACCCTAGACACTGAGTAACGATTAAATCATACAATTCAAACAATTATAAAAAAAAATAAACAAAAAACAATACTAAAGTTTATGTACAGCTAAGCTAAGTGCATATTTGCCACGGGTCCGAATAACAATCAGACTTTATAGGGACGGGGTCCGAATAAAAATCGGAGTTTATTGGTACCCGGGTCCAGGCCCGTAGCCAGAGAGGGCTAGGGGGGCTGACCACCCCCCCGTTCATGACCTGAGCCCCCCCCCCCCGTGCATGATTTGAGCTTTTTGACAAAATTTTAATAATAACATCAATCATTTTGGTTCAATTTTGTTTTAGGGGCCCGGACTGAGCTGGCCAATCAACTTTTAAAAATTTTAATATCAGCACGGGGGCCCGTGTCACCCCTGCCCAGGGACCCGAAATTTCTGTCTGTTCGCAACCTTGTAATAGTTTTGTATATTGATATCTTCTGAGGACAACTAGCAACATAAATAAGTTAATAAAATAATATTGACTTCTGACTTCACTTTTATACATATGTATAATAAAATAATAAAGTACAAACTCCGTGATTTCTGAGTGATGTTATTTAATTTGCAAATTTACTCTTTAGCAGAATTAATTTTATTTTAAATTGAATAATTGCGACTGGTCAATTTGTTGTTGATAGATCTGTTCTTTGTTTTCAATATTTTATAAGAAATATCACACAAATAGCTAAGCTATATTCGTGCATCTTTGTCGTTCTTCCCGGGTTGTACGTTAAACAAGCAGTATAATAATATAAATCAGGTATCTATAATGTAACAATTGTGTAGCAGAACAAATGATCAATATATTTATAACAGGAATCAAAAATTGATCAGCCTCAATAAGTTTTTATCATTAAAACTCTTTACTATTTAAATGCCATGCATTATTGAAACGTAGTTAAAATTATATATTTCTAATTAATAGCTAAACAAACGGTACTAAAATGCACCATTCCAGATATGGAACTGCAAAAAATGTCTTGGGGAGGGGACTCACTGAGGTCCCCTCCCAAAACCCCTCCTCTCCGTTTGCAAGCTTTCGGCGCTTCGCACCTCCATCTTCGCCCCCCCCCCGAACATTTCTTCTACCCCACCAGGGGCGGAATTATGGGGAGGGGCCGGGGGGCATTTCCCCCCCCCCCTTCCGGTTATCGCAAGTTTAGGTAATACATCATTAAATTATCGAAATATTTTTTGTTCAAAGACCAATTTTCAACAATGAAAACAGTTTCTCCCCCCGCCGGGGTAAAAGTTTTGCCCCCCCCCCCCCGTCAAAGTCGTCTAGATCCGCCGCTGTACCCCAGAATCAGTTCTTCGGCACCCCCACCGCCCCCCCCCCGAAAAAAATTCTTCCTCCCTCCCAATGCAATAATCCTGGCTACGGGCCTGCACGGGTCCGAATAGTCACTTCGAATTTATAAATAATAAATATAAATACTGAAGTCTTTAAAATATTTTAAATAATGTATCAATTTACTATTGGCTAATTTGATCATTGAAATAACTTTTTAGTACATATGAAAATGGCGACTAGTGAAACCTCGATCGAAAATAATGATATGATTCTGGATGCACAGAAATGGTTTGTTTTTAGTAATACCGACAATGCGTATATTTTTCAAGTTTCTGACTATGGGGGTGAACGCGGCAAAATTTGCATAACTTTTTATCAGCGGGATGTTAGCGTGGAGCAATTACAAAAATTTTTGTCTTGTGTGATACTATCTTAATAGGGAGCCGGAGCCGGAGCCGTCAAAATTTGTGGGAGCCGGAGCCGAAAGAAAATATGGCGGCTCCGCAAGCCTGGGCGTAATATCGCTATGTGTGAAGTCCCTGTAAGGATGAGACGAAATCTCTTAGATCCTGTGAACCACTAATGGGAGGGTTTTTATGGTGCCCTTCTTTCATCCCCACCATAGCCGATAATGCAATGGCCATGGAGGCACCATGGGAGATATATCGAGAACTTGAGCCAAGACTTGAAAAATGTCCTTGGCGACTCCTTGGTCCTCACAGGAGATCAAACCAGGTACCTACAGGTCGACAGTCGAACGCTTTACCGCACGACCATCCGTTCACTAATATCGCTATAACATCAGACGAAAGTTTATTATTTTATTTAATTATTATTTTTTTTGCAGCATTTGTGATGTACATATATTTTTTTTTTTTTACATCTGTAATGTTTCCAGAGACCCAATCATCTCAACGCCATCTCTTCCCATGATGGCGAAGCGAAATTGTTACAAAAATAATTTTTTTTTTCAAAAAAAAACTATGTGACTGTCTGCTTTAGAGGAAGAAACATAACAACAAACAAAAACAAATTAAGTGAAGGAAAAACAAATATCATAAACGTACAGCTGTCACTCATAATGACACCTCCATTTGGTCGTCTGCTCGTACAAAGAAGGACAAAAAAACAACAAGCGATAAATGTATTACAATTAAATCGATTTGTTTACAGGAGAACTTGAAAATAACAACAACAACAAAACAAACTAAAGTTCTACTATTCTCGGTTTGTACTTTTGATCCGAATCACTAGAACTCATACATAGGTGCGAGTGGAGGTTTGATGAGCAATGCCACATTCGGAGAAAGTCACTTGGCATGTCATGACTTGTCATCTGAGCGACAAAGAAAAATCCGGCAACAATGACGCGCCAATAATATGCTCCCCCTAGTAATTGATAATCGATAAAAAACCAACAACAAAAAAAACCCAGTAACAACAAAATAAGACCCTAGATAAGACACGGGCAATCCACTCTACTGGACAAGTCTGGTCCGTTTGGCTAACTGAACCGGTCAGCCCCCCACACCCTTCCGCCCGTTCGAAGTAATGACGTCTACATTGGTCATCTCTTTAAAAAAAAACAAAAACAAAAATGCTCTTATTATCTTTTAGTTTGATCCCGAACTGTCAAATTTAAGAGCCCGGTGTATGTCAACCCCCGTACTCTAGAATTCATCGTCCTAAATATGACAGACACTTTACATTTAAAACACGACAAATGTTGCAGGTCAAGGGTAACTAGATAGTTACTGATAACACTATCGGACAATGTTACTGACATTTTACTCTTAAAAAAAAACATATCAAGACATGATTATTTCTCGATGAAATGACACGGGGGCGATGACACCTGTATGGCAACAATGTGTCATCATTTTCGCCGTGACAACCAATGCTGAAAATCTTTAATGATATTCATGCGTCGAGGCCAAAGGTTCCTGCCCTCCTTGAATGACGTCAACCACAAGCTTCAACTAAAGCCAAATTAGCCCATTAGTTCACGCGTACCGCCAAGGTGATGACGTCATTTCCTACTTTTTGTAATCCATATTTATTGTATATAAAAAGTAATTTCTACGTGTCGAGATTTGGAGGATGGTAATAAACATGTCACCTCTGGGGCCATTAGATATTTAATACAAAGAAAGAAAGAAAAGAAAGTCCTTAAGATAAGATAGAGGACATTTATTTCTGGATGCGATCATCACAAGACGCGGTTATCTCGACCAGCTTTCCTGACATGTTTGTTAGAGGTAGTGTCCCCTTGTGACACGTTCAGGTCACTGACCCCCTCCCCCCACCCCTTTACACTAGTCCGTCCGTTCGGTTTCAACACTTTTATCTTCGACGCAATGTTTTATGCCCACGTTAAAGAAAAGATTGTAAAAAAAAATCGCAGACAGAGTGATCAGGAGGGGGGGGGGGGGACAGAAAGATTGCTTAACAATGTCCTGTCCCTGATAGATTGTGGGCGATTTCGTCACAAGTTGTACAAAACTAAACTGGCAATGACGTCTCGGGAATAAGAAAATCAAGTGGCTTAATAATAAGAGTTGATATAATAATCACACGATGACGTCATTTTTACCAATACTACCAGCTGCACACTGCCAAGCCTTTACAAAATGTGTTTACCAATGTATGAAATGAACTCTTCAACTTTTGAGATTATCAATACATCTGTCCGATAGTTATTGATTGTTGACGCTCCAAAATGCAACATGTTGTAGATATTATTTATAATGGTAGATTTTTTTTTTTTTCAAATTGAAACACGCGCACAAACAGCCATTTAATATATTAACAGACATTCAATATTCTTGCTTTCAATTATTTGCATCAGAGAGCGATGGACTGACTATGTGCTGACGTCAACAAGATACATGTATTCAAATGGTTCATAACTTAGAACATATATGGACACACTCATTAATGACATTCAATAGCAACTACACATTGTGTTATGACGATATGACCTTTAACGGCAGCTAATATTGTGTTATGACGATATGACGTTTAACGGCAGCTACACATTGTGTTATGACGATATGACGTTTAACGGCAGCTACACGTTGTGTTATGACGATATGACGTTTAACGGCAGCTACACGATGTGTTATGACGATATGACGTTTGACGGCAGCTACACATTTTGTTATGACGATATGACGTTTAACGGCAGCTACACATTGTGTTATGACGATATGACGTTTAACGGCAGCTACACGTTGTGTTATGACGATATGACGTTTAACGGCAGCTAATATTGTGTTATGACGATATGACGTTTAACGGCAGCTACACATTGTGTTATGACGATATGACGTTTAACGGCAGCTACACGTTGTGTTATGACGATATGACGTTTAACGGCAGCTACACGATGTGTTATGACGATATGACGTTTAACGGCAGCTACACATTTTGTTATGACGATATGACGTTTAACGGCAGCTACACATTGTGTTATGACGATATGACGTTTAACGGCAGCTACACGTTGTGTTATGACGATATGACGTTTAACGGCAGCTACACATTTTGTTATGACGATATGACGTTTAACGGCAGCTACACATTGTGTTATGACGATATGACGTTTAACGGCAGCTACACGTTGTGTTATGACGATATGACGTTTAACGGCAGCTACACGTTGTGTTATGACGATATGACGTTTAACGGCAGCTACACATTGTGTTATGACGATATGACGTTTAACGGCAGCTACACGTTGTGTTATGACGATATGACGTTTAACGGCAGCTACACGTTGTGTTATGACGATATGACGTTTAACGGCAGCTACACGTTGTGTTATGACGATATGACTTTTAACGGCAGCTACACGTTGTGTTATGACGATATGACGTTTAACGGCAGCTACACGTTGTGTTATGACGATATGACGTTTAACGGCAACTACACGTTGTGTTATGACGATATGACTTTTAACGGCAGCTACACATTGTGTAAGGAGACGATAATAAACAGTACATGAATTAAATGCATGCCTAGTGGGTGAGTCTATATATGTGTGTATGTTGAAACTAGTAGCAAGATATCTATGTGTTAAGACATTTGTGCATGCATGTTAGTAAAACGATACCTATGTCTTCAGATACGCGTGCATGCTTTGGTTCGGTGGAACCAGAACAGAATACTCACATAGATATTCCGAGATCTCTAGAACGTACTTCCGATTTTTATAGTAGCACACACGACGACCCCCCTACCCCCACAATAGTAACCACCTACCTATAACAGTCAATTATAAATATGAAAAAACAATATTCCAACCGACCATCTGCCTGGCTTTCCAGTTTAGGAAACGTGCCGTCTGCTGTCTGATTGAAAGGTTAAAGGTCTAATTCAGCCCCAACGACGTAATAAAGATAAATCCCAAAATATACGACTACCCCCCCCCTTTCCCAACCACCCTACTACCCTGAAAAATCAAAATCAAATAGGTCTTAGTGATATGGATGTAGGCGGTTAATATTTTAAACATTTCTTTCAAAGGTAAAGTATCAGACAGTTACTCAATTAGTCCAGAGAGCATGAAGACCGCCAGAGGGAAATACAGCAATACTAAGACATTCTGTTATCTGCCTGTATGGCACGTCAGTGTGCACACGTATCCAGGGCTGGAGTGATAATAGTTAGGGGGGCCCCATACTCAAAACATTTCTTCTTGTGGACCCCCCCCCCCATTAGTAATAAAGTGCGAGATTGTTTTATGTTTTTTTTCAAAACACGCTGTATGAACCAGACGTGTGCTAATCAAGAAACCCTTTTCTTGTATGTGTGTGTGTGTGATGGGGACTCTTTGATATTCATGTCCCGTAACGTCGGCCCTGCACGTATGACACGTGACGAACACAAGGAGTGTGCGGCTGCAAGTTACTGATACATGGCACCCGTATCAGACGAGATAGGCCTCACCAGAGAATCAAGCTATTTACCGGGGACGATAATGATACGTTTGGTTTACATTACTGTTAACATGGCCTAAGTTTGTTATTTAGCCATAAAGCGTCTGGTCATCCCAAACGGGAGCTGTGTGCGTGGGGGGGGGGGAAGTTACGGCAGATTTAGGTGATGGCCTTCGAGGTGCCCCCCCCCCCCACTAACCACCCCGCCAAGTCACCCACACAAAACAAGGGGGAGATAAACCCGTATCGCCACAACCCGGGGATGATATCGCCGTGGAGACCTTCTGGCGGTACTAAAACAAGAACCAATGCACGCACGCACACACACTCATACACACACACACTCACACACACTCATACACACACACACGTACGCACGCACACACACTCATACACACACACGCACACACACACTCATACACACACACACGCACGCACACATAATCATACACACACACACGCACGCACGCACACACACACACACGCACGCACACACACTCACACACACAGACGAAGAACAACAGGTCCCAGGCGTACAGATATCCACACCGGACAGTAAATCAGGCCAGTAAACAAGATTACCGAAACTAAAACTGTTGTGTACTTCTGACCATGAAATGTGAGTGGACTTTGGGAGTAGAGAGACAGGTAGGGGGTGGAGGGGGGAATGGGATGAGTGGGCACGGTAGAATTTTGTGGTGTAGTAAACACCAACATAACTATCACCCCCCCTTACATCTTAAGATTGCCTGGGACAATACTCGTATGAATTACTTCTTCTTGCGTTTGATTTATAACAATGGATGTGTTCAGAACCTGATTTCAAATAAGATAATCGTGACATAGCGCTAGCTCCAAAGAAAGTACCATTTAAAAAAAAAAACTAACCCTAACCAATGGAACTGGCAGAAATAAAGAATAACTGCCATTAACCCTGCGGTGTGTCATACTAATAGATGAAAGTTTTCTGCCTCTGGATTCTTTCATTAAGATTATTTTTATATTGTTAAGGGGGAAATGGACTTTTGACAGAAAAACAAATTATTCTCAGCATATATGCAAGGACAATCCACCGCATGACTTACGTCCACAGTGGCTAGAATTACACGAGGACTGTTAGGTGGTAGAGAATAGTCGTAACCCTAGTTCTAACCCTAACCGGTAACAGAAATGTGTAATGTCCACCAGTATTTCAAAGATCAGCTACTGTTAAGAGTATGCACATCATATAGGGTGAATACGACACAAACATGATATGATACATATCACCAGCCTACAGTCAGTTCGACATCAATGTAGTGCTAGAGGCTGCTGCAACCTGTCCTACACAATCTCCTGTAGCGTTAAAGTTTGAAATGAAACTTCCAGACTCTTACATCGCGACATTGTTGTACACATGACTGAGCTGTGTGGGTGTATGCGATGGACGCGACATTGTTGTACACATGACTGAGATGTGTGGGTGTATGCGACGGACGCGACATTGTTGTACACATGACTGAGATGTGTGGGTGTATGCGACGGACGCACATTGTTGTACACATGACTGAGCTGTGTGGGTGTATGCGACGGTCAAGAAAAGGGGATAAGCTGCCCTAAGAGATTACCTCAAAGTGGTTGAGTGAAAGTACCCAGTGTCCTCAGCAAGGTCAAGACAGGCAGCAGTTACGTCAGTGTCAGGCACGTTAACTTACACAAACGATGAAACACCAACCAGACCCCCCCCCCCAAACTAAACAAAAAAAACAATACAAAACAAAGACGTGATGCAAAATTAAAAGAGACATTTTTTATTGAAATGTAAGAGAAATAATAGGTTGAATTTTCGTAAATAAACTCGTGTGTATATTAAATGAACCATTCACCCAGCGGTGGATAAAATCGAATTAGAAAAGAAAGACAAACAATGAGGAGTCTCCATGTGTCAAATGTCGGTGCGTGTAGGTCACGTGTCCCCGCCGGCAAAAGATAGATAATCTGATTGGTTGACGAGGCCGAAAACTAGAAGAAGAAAAAATGTCTTACCTCAACTAACGGGTGCTCGTGCACAGGAACTATATCCCGAGTCTAGAATCACTATTCATACACATATCCGCAAAATCCAAATTGAATCCACTTGCGTATGACAGGCGCGACTATCACAGATGCCATCATTTAATGAATGGTGTTGACCTACATCCACTCACCAATAGAAACTCAAACAGAGAGATTACTATTATTTTTTTTTTCCTTCAAAAGTTTTTACTTTTTGGGGTAAACGTCAGTGAAATCTTCCAATCCTCCCGTTTATTTCAATTGCATTAGTTTATTGCTTCACCAGTGAGATGTCATTAAGATGTCATCAGCTGGAGACAAAGACATAATGACAAAAAATTCTGTTTAGATTATTAAAAAAAAATAATAATATTAATATCACGGTAATAGCAGTAAGTGCTTATTGAATTAAGTAAGTGATACAAATCTTGATATCGAGTGACGCGATGGAATATTGAGATGGAGGCGATACACGAAGACATGCTCGATGAAACTGGTTTGGGGCGGCGAGTCAAAGACATACACGCAACAGTAAACAACAATACACCAGTAAACAACAATACATCAGTAAACAACAATACATCAGTAAAACAACAATACATCAGTAAAACAACAATACATCAGTAAACAACAATACATCAGTAAACAACAATACACCAGTAAACACCAATACATCAGTAAACAACAATACATCAGTAAACAACAATACATCAGTAAACAACAATACATCAGTAAACAACAATACATCAGTTAACAACAATACATCAGTAAAACAACAATACATCAGTAAACAACAATACATCAGTAAACAACAATACACCAGTAAACAACAATACATCAGTAAACAACAATACATCAGTAAACAACAATACATCAGTAAACAACAATACTAAAGTCAATTTAAGGAGTGGGGCAACTGAAAACGATAAAGTCGCACCGATCTCACACGACGACTATTTTTTTTTGTTACTTCACACTGAAGGAGTTTTCCCCGTCATCAGAGTTTAATATTGCCCATCCACACACACACACACGAATAAAAACAACGGACACATCTTCTACATTACGGGCGGTATTACGCAACATCTTAAAACTTGTAAACTTTTAATTGGTATCGTTGGTGGGGGTGGGGGCGGCAGGATTGCCATCAGCTCATCTTGGGCCCCTGACACTCTCCGGCAACATGGGCTCTTCTGATCACACCCACCCAACTAATGGCTGGATCATACTACGGGAGATTCCGGCGGTATTACTGCGTTGGTCATAAAGAAAGCTAAAATGGCTGAAAACTACTGAATGTATTTCTTTACGGGGAAAAAAAAACTGTTAGTAAACGAACCTAAACCCTTCGTGTAAACAGCGACATTGCCGTTGTTATGGGCAGACAAACTAGGCAAACGTCTGGGGCCCCCGACTTCAAATAGGGTCACAGCATGAATTACTTCCAGTCCTAAGGGGGCCCTAACAGGCCCTTTCCAAAATGACCCCCACATACCTCTGTAGATCTAGGACCACCCTGTATAAAAGTCTATAGTCATTTCATAACATACGCCATGTTTTCTTGTCATCGCAATGACGTCACTACCCCTCCCCCCCTCAAAACGTCACACAGACCCTAAAACGTGGCCCACAAGAGCCTGAGATTGATTCTGATGAATTTTACTGGATGTCGTCACACCATTCAAATCTGACATTAAAAACAAACATTCTTGTCATTAAAACTGGACCACGTGTCCATTAGCTGAAACAAATCATTTTTTTTTCTCTCTTTTCTCTCGTCTTTCTCGTTCAACAAATTTCATTTCCGTAATGCGCTGTGTGATCATGTGACGGTCTGGATCCGGCTTTAAGTTATGTGTGGAAAAAAAAACAACAAAACAAATGAGAAAAAAAAATATTTCCTAGTTATCTTAAAAAAAATAAATAAACTTGGTTTGTTTAAATTTTTGAAACGGTTTTTTTTGTGTGCGCGTGTGTTTTAACTTTTCTGAAAACGGAAATTAGGACGCGCACCATTCTTTATAATACAAGTTTATTGCGTCATGGAAGTCAGCTCCCGTGATTCTACCGAAGGGAAAACCAAAAAAAAAAAACATTCAGATGAGTTAGAGGGGAAAAATAGCCAAGTTCCACAAGTCGAGGCCACTAGAGGGCGCCCCCCCCACCACCACCACCGGCACCCAATAAAACGACCACACTGTGTAGGTCAACGGTAAATGCAATAAAAACAAATTGTTCTGTAAGTGCAGGCACAGCCATCGATTCAACATAAAACCGAGCCAAGACCACTTACCGGACAAACGGACGCACGTGTGAAAACGACACTCGGTAATCCACATAGTAAACACGGACATCGGACAAAAACAAACGATGTTATGGCCCGCCGGTCGCTAATATTTTGCCACAAATGATCTCTGAGGGATAGGCGCCCCCCCCCCCAATCCACCCACCCATGACAATCACACATCAGGTTGTTCTTTCTTTTGGCTGGCAAAAAAATAAAAACCAACAAGGGGGTGGGGGGGGGAACCCCATAGATGTTGCGGGGGTGGGGGAGGTGTTAGACGGTCAGTTGACCTATCAAAACCCAATTCTGTAGGCAGGAGCCATGACTTTCTTTTCTCCTTCATGCCAGGAGCCATGACTTTCTTTTCTCCTTCATGCCTGGAGCAAACTTAATCCAGAGAGTGGAGATCCAGACACAAACTGGGCGCAGGTTGAGCAATTCACTAACTGTCTCCCACATGTGTCTCAGAAGTTTATGCCCCCCCACACCCCCAAGGCGCCATACACCCCATAATTTACTCCCCTTAAGAAATAAAAAAAAAGAAAACATTTTGTAAAGAAATCGGTCGGTTGACACCTTTGTTATCACCATCAATAACAACAACGCGGTTGTCGCTAAATATGGGCACATTCATACCATCCACACACAAACACACACACACACAGCTATATAAACACAGATTCCCTTACCAGATTTTTTGTGTATGCGTGTGTCCTATTTAGAATTATTCACTGAACAGAAAGCTTAAAACAATAATAAACACGCACATGTTCACTCCACCCATCCCCTCCCACCCCCAGACACAAGAGTTTGTCCACTGATTATTATTTCACTTACAAAAACGTAATGCCTGTGGGGCCTGGACACAATTTATGCCGATGTTTTAAACATGAACTTTTATTTATATATACGGCATCGTCAGATAACTTGGTGACGAACAGCTGTGAGAGAGAGAGAGAGATGTGTGTGGGTGGGTAAGGGGGGGGGGGAGGAGAATACAGCAGTACACAGTCTGTACACGGACAACGTACGTAGTCAGTGTGGACTGTGGACTTATGTCGGCCAGCATTCTTCATTCCAACCCCCACCCCCCCCACCCACTCCATTTTTTCGCCCCGAGGACATTTAACCTCTTTTTGTGGAGGACAAATTGCTGACCTCAGCACATCAGCGACATGCGTAAATGAATCCAACCATTAACAAAGCGGCCTTAATGACGCCACAATATGGGGGCAATGATGGAATTTAGCACGTGACTAAGATTCCTTTAACCCCCCCCCCCCACCACCACCACCATCTCTCCACAACAAATGTGTTTATAATAAACATGGTTTTTTTTTTTTCAATTTTCCACTCAAAATAAAGGGAGTGAGAGGGTGTTGACAAAATGTCTATAGACAAATCGGTGGAATGCGATGACTGACGCTAATAACAAAAGAAAAGTCTACGGACAATTTATTACTTAGCTTCAGACCACCAACACGTGTGTGAGTGTGTGTTTGTGTGTGTGTGTGAGTGTGTGTTTGTATGTGTGTGTGTGTGTGTGTTTGTATGTGAGTGAGCACATCTGGTTTAAATACAAACAATTAATCACACTATGAGTAGCAGTCGGTATAGTGGCCAGATATTTACTTTTCCCCCCTGTGGAGAAAAATAATATAAGAATCTCTACCACACATAATCTCCAAGTTTTAGCAGTACAGAATAATTTGAAAGTTTCGCCATCACAAGAAGAATCTCTTGGGATTCACGCGGAAAGAAGACAGCATCGCATGTTCCAGCGACCGGAAACTCGCCTCGCACAGATACAACATCCATTTCAGATCCACCGGTGACCAAACAACACCAAGAAAAATGAACTAGGCGACAATGAGCAGAGCCTGAAGTAAACAGGTGGCCTTCTAAAAACCCGGTCAGGCCATTGTTTGAACATGCAATTTAAAAAATAAAAATTATAACTTACTAGTTGTACCCTGCAAAAACCTTTGCATAGAGTTATATCCCCTTAGGCTTGATCGCTAGGCTAGGTTATTTTTGGTTTCGGGCAGATCCGATTTTTTTCATGATTGTATTTTAAACTGGAATACTGTTGTATTAATTCTTTACTTTCGATTTAACGCAAAAACCCAAAATGGCTATTATTATATCATATGCCTGTTGCCGTAGTTGTGCTTTTTTTTTTTAATATAAAGCAGACAGAGTAATCTTATCCCGGCGCTTCTCAATCTTTTTCGCGACTGTACCCCAGAGGGTGCGAAAGTATGTCCGCGGGTAACCCTCACACCAGTGCCGTAGCGAGCTTATCTCGCGCCCTTTGTGAGTAGCGCCCGGGGCATGATGCCCCCCCTCCCTTTTTGCCCACCCCTCACTACGCCTCTGCCTCACGCGTAAGTTCGCGAATGAACGTACTTATTTTCATAATGAAATGAGTTTGATGCGATACCAGAGCACGTGGTTTGGTGGTGAGTCACGCAGCAAACTGGGGGACGTTCTTCAAACTCTTGTTTTAAAAAGAAAATTATACGTCACGTCACTGCGCAACCCCATCCCCCCCCCTTTCATTTTACATCTGCAACGTATGTTGATAATATGACTCTACAACAGCAGCGATTTCCACAAGACAAAACTAAAATAAAAATCAGAAACTGTTTTAAGGAAGTGATACGAAACGCGCACACAAAAAAAATGCACACATTCCGAATACGTGTAATAATTCCCACACGTCTTTTAGTTTTTATAAACCGAGAAGCGTTGCCCGTTTAAGAATGCAAGTGAATCACGTGCCATCTATAGACTTCATGAACTGGCCTAGATTTTTTTAAAGCTCCCGCCAACGGAAAAAAAACTGACAAGAAAGTAATAAGGCAGGTTCTGAGAATAGCCGAGGGCTAAAAGAAGGGAAGGGGGGAGGGGAGACAATATTCTCCCTCGTGTGCCGTTTTATTCTATTGTTGGGCCAGTTTTTTTTTTGCCTAGATTTAATTACCAGTTTGTCATTTTTTGTTGGGTGTTCAAGATCTCGGCCTTCGCTTCCTGGCAATTTGATGGATCATTATATCGGTAATTGCCACATGGTTAAAAAAACAGGCCAGCGTCATGCCACATTAACTCACGTTTTCTGATGGGGGGAGGCCAGACATAATAAAACAACAACAACAGCAACAACAACAACGAATAGCCTCATTGCTAATGTGGGTCAGTTATGGTCAGAAAATGGTAAAAAAAAATTGCCCGAGAAATCTGGCGTTTCATTCACGTCTGGGGCGTGCTTGTCCTTCTTGTGTTCATTTCACCGACATTTCGTAGGCAACGTCAGGAATTTGACGACAATACTCACAATTACAAGTACCTTAGGTTCAAAAATAAAATCTGGAGCGAGAAACACGTCTACGTATTGAAATGAATAAAGGGGACAGGGGAAGAGACCCCCCCCCCCACCCGCCCGGTGGTCTAGCGAGGGAATCGATCCAGTGACAAGTTACATTCCCCGTCTCTCACATTCCCCGGTGACAATGGGTGTTAACACTCACACAAACACGCAGAGTAGGTCACACTATCGCAGAGTAGGTCACACTATCGGTCACATTATTTGAAATGTACACACAAGTGCAGGGGTCGACAACCTGCGGCTCGCGAGCCGCATGCGGCTCTTTCAATGTCAAGTTGTGGCTCTTTCGATGTCAAATTGCGGCCTAATCAAATCCCATAATATTGGAACAACAATTTTAGTGGCTCTTTAAGACCTGAGAAAATTGTCAATGATAACTTTTGGCTCTTTCGTCTCAAAAGGTTGCCGACCCCTGCACTAGTGCATAAACTACTAATGGGAAAACACCGGGAAATACTAAATCGGAAATATTAGAGTTAGTGTGTGTGTGTGAGTGAAACGGAATTGGCGCAGGAATATAAAATCCTAATTTCCGATCCCTAGAAACCTATTCAATGATACTGACATTCCTGACAAAGATCATTTGTTCTATATATCAAGATAGGGAATTCAGCCAAGACGGGAAGTCTTTGGGAATATCGAGAATTGTAAAGGAGCAGGTAGAATATAGGCAATGTACCGTAACTAGCAGTTTCAACAAGAAAATTCCGTGTCGGAATCTCTCCATTTGATCAAAATTTATTTTGATTGAAAGATAAAATTCTGAATACAAATTGACAAGAAAAGATTCGACGAGTGATGCCAACAATCCGACATTCTCCAAGTGATGCCAACTATCCGTTATTCTGCAAGTGATGCCAACTATCCGAGATTCTGCATCCCATCCCACCACTTAAAAAAAAAACCCAACAAACTCACATGCTTCCACCCGCACATACAGATGGACGGGGAGAAGTGGCAATCCTCCTCCATTTTAGTCTCACTAGACAAAATTTTAATCAGGAAATTTCCGAAACAAAAAGTAAAAAAAAAATTATAAAGAGAAACAGAAGCTGAAAGAAATTCTTTATTAACCCCGGGGCAATCAAATTTTTATATTTCTTTCTTTTTCTTCACAAGAGGCTGTTAGGTGAGTTCTCAAAAGCCTTTTGGCGCGCTTTTGAGCAGACGATCGTAATGAACCCACGTGCCGGAAATGAGACTTGAGAGGAAGACGAGCGGCAGCGTATCAGGGAAGAAATATCACGTCATAGTATTTGACTTGCACAATGGGTGAGTCCCCCCCCCCCCCCCGTAGGTTCTCTCCATGACAAGAACTCTTAGGAAAAGGCGGGAGGGGGGGGAGCGGGGGACGAGGCGATGGTACTACGTATCCAAGTGACACAGCAGTAAAGGATGTACTAGTTAAGATTCTCAACAAAGGGGTCGGCGAAAAGTTTGGAATCGCGGCTCACAGAGAGTTCTTCAATCACAGAGAGGCAAGTCGGAAAGCAGTCAGCGGAAGGTGTTTGTCCTCTGATAAAAACTAAATGTAAACGTCATGAGATTGCGCAGGTTGGATGAAATAGCTAATCGTGACGTAAATGACCCGCGAGCCACCCCCCCTCCCCCCACGGGGTGCGAGGGATCGCGTTTCACGTAGAAGCAAAAAATTCAAAAGTACTGGTCGTACCGCGCTCATGTCTGGGTTAATACTATAAATGTACACAAGTGTGTCCCGTCTACTCACTCACATCTCATCGTCAGTCAAATATGTGACCAGCAGGGGGGAGGAAGTGGATACAGTGGGAGTGGGGGGGGGGGTAAATAACAGGATCAGCTGGCACGTGAAGGCAATCTGTCATCAAGGGCTGCACTCAGCTGACCGTCCACACAGTTCGTCCTTTCTTTTGGTTTCATCCATTCACTCTTCAGTGTATAACTGAATCAAACGTATCAACAGTGAAATTAACACAACATGTACACATCAAGTCACGGGGGGGGGGGTAAATGGCGGGGGGCGGGGAGGTTTAAGGTAATGAAATTTTAAGTTGGGATAAAAAATAAAATAAAATAAAATCAATAAATTAGTTAAAGTGGGACGCAGATGAAACACACTGGAACATGCAAACTGATGGATTCAATAGCAAAAAACGTCAAATCTCGTAACTTTAGCAACAAATACTCGGTTCAGGAATATCAAAACTTTTTAACACGCCCTGTATCTCGGGGACTAACGACGCTCCTGGTTTAGATTAAAATAGTCGGTTAAAGCTTAAAAAAAAAAATCACATAAGATCAATTATTCACTCACGTAAAATAACATAAATAATGCACACACACACACACACACACACACAATAGGGAAGAACAGATATACACACAAAAAAATCTACCTGGTTCGGACCACGCATGTTTCTGTGCAAGTTTATGGAACAAAATGAAAGGGTTCATTTCATTCAATTAAATGAATAAACCATGAATGCAAAATAGAATGAGTGGTTTGCTAAGGTTTCAAACTGCCTCCCCCCCTCCCTTCAATTTAACCCAGAATTCAATATGACTGGAATACGTCTTCACAGACCACGGACACAGACACACGCACAAACAAACAAACATTGCTGCACAACAGTTACTCTCAGGAACTAAAGAAAAAAAATCCGATTTCTTAGATTAATGACAAAGAATATTTAACATTAAATGTTTTCACTGCTTAAAAATCTGAGAACAGAGGGATCAATCTCTCTGAGTGATGTATTTATACATGGACACGTTTAGCCCTTCCCTTCACTCAGACCCCTGACGGAATTCAATAGAATCTTTCAAAGTATATTGCATTGTACGGAGTGTTCAGACTCCCATCTCGAGATTTTACAAGCCAGTTTTTATCTAACGATCTTTCTATGTTTTAAAAAACAACAACAAAAAAAAAAAACTCAATAGGAGAGGGGGAAAAAAAAAAGATTTCAATTAGATCTTAACACGGAGTGAGATGGCAGGAAGTTGAATAAAAAAACTGGAAGGCACTTTCGCGTGAAACAAGTTTATCACCCGGTGGATAGTTTGTGTGTGGAGTGTCCAATAATCTGAAACTCAATGCCATTAGGGTAAGACAGACTGAATATCTGCAGGCCATCCTACACGCAGATAATACACGTTATATAAATACATATTCGTCTAACCCGTGTGTCTCCCTTTCTCTTGTATTTTTCATCTCGTGCGGTGTATGCGTTATAACACTGTGTCTCCCTCGAGGGTAGTTTTCATATCGTGAGGTGTATGCGTTGTATTTCATACATTTCTTTGTTATTTCTGTTCATGGCAATAAAGACCACATGTTCTTTTCTATTGCAGTATTTCGTATATTTCTTTGTTATCCCTTCTGTCGGATTTCGTTCAGCCAGCTCAGCAGGCTTTTCCACTAGTATATCATAAGCGTATTCGTTATGTATCAAGATTGATTCTTATGGTGGGGCAAACAAAGTGCACCCCCCTACACCCCAATGATAAAGGAGACCCCCTCAAGTCCCCTAGGAGAGCCCCGTCAGATACATTTTTTCTACGTCCCCCCCCCTCGCCTTTCCAAACATCTCATACAACTTAGAAAGGCCCAGGAAGTATGTTAGAAGACGAACACACACACACAAGTTAATACATTACACAAACATTACTGAAGAGATATTTCACTGATCTTAAGTAGATTGCTGCTGATAATACTGAAGTAGATTGTTGATAATGCTGAAGTAGATTGCTGCTGATAATACTGAAGTAATTTGCTGCTGATAATACTGAAGTAGATTGCTGCTGATAATGCTGAAGTAGATTGTTGATAATACTGAAGTAGATTGTTGATAATACTGAAGTAGATTGTTGATAATGCTGAAGTAGATTGCTGCTGATAATGCTGAAGTAACTTGCTGCTGATAATACTGAAGTAGATTGCTGCTGATAATGCTGAAGTAGATTGTTGATAATACTGAAGTAGATCGCTGCTGATAATGCTGAAGTAGATTGTTGATAATACTGAAGTAGATCGCTGCTGATAATGCTGAAGTAGATTGTTGATAATACTGAAGTAGATTGTTGATAATACTGAAGTAGATTGTTGATAATGCTGAAGTAGATTGTTGATAATACTGAAGTAGATTGTTGATAATACTGAAGTAGATTGTTGATAATGCTGAAGTAGATTGCTGCTGATAATGCTGAAGTAATTTGCTGCTGATAATACTGAAGTAGATTGCTGCTGATAATGCTGAAGTAGATTGTTGATAATACTGAAGTAGATCGCTGCTGATAATGCTGAAGTAGATTGTTGATAATACTGAAGTAGATTGTTGATAATGCTGAAGTAGATTGCTGCTGATAATAGTGAAGTAGATTGCTGCTGATAATGCTGAAGTAGATTGTTGCTGAGAATTCTGAAGCCTATCGTTATGTGTTTAACATTTAACGAACACATATTCTTTGCTATGGTCAAGTAATAATCATTATTGTTTGGCTCGAAAGTCGCCATCTTTTAGAACGCCCTAAGTGTGTTATAATTTGGCGGCCAACTTAACAGGGCGAAAAAAAATAATCGATCCAATCAGTGAAAAGTTATGGGTCACCATCGTTAACCAATCACCTGTCATTATTTCTTTCCAGCAACAAAATGTATGCAAATTGACCCACTCCATTTTGACCCACTTTTCAACTAGCATGGGGATGGGGGGGGGGGGGAGGAGGAGTAAATCACTTCTCAACACAAAATGGACAGACATGTCCAGCAGTGAAAAAAAATAAATCAAACAACAACCATCGTTGTTACGTTGGCGCCGTTGAGAATGAGTGCGAAGACCTTGACCTAATTCACGAGTAGTTATCTTCACCTTAATGTGAGTTTCATATAAAAAAAAACAAACTTATCACAAACAATTAATGCCAGAAATCGATAAAAACAATAACAACAAAACCACAACAGCATAAAACAAAAACATTCCATTGGCTGAGCCACAAATGATCAGAGAATGTATCTCGTGTCTCAAAATGGCGGGTGAAAATATTCCATCATGTGTATACAGAGCAGGTCTTCGTTTGTTGTTTTTTTTTTTTACGAAGCCCCAAGGCAGAGACTTTTAATATATTTGGGGGAGAGGGGTGGAGGGGCTAGGCCTCTAGACAAGGTACGCAACAAAGTTCAATGACAGTCACCGATCACGCTCTTTAACTCTCCCCCCACCTCCCACCCCCACGGAGTTTATTTTCTAGATTCCTTCCACACCAATGGGCTTCAGGAAATGTGAATGGTGGTCTGTGATGACATAACCCCCCCCCTACGCTAATACATTGTGCATCAATATATAAGTACTCTCTGTCTCCCTCTCTCTCTCTCTGTCTCTGTCTATAAGCATGTGAAACAACAATAACAACAACTGCATTTACAAACCAAACGACGTCGGGGGTTCAATACTTACACCCGCCCCACCACCCCCTCCCCCTAACACACACGGACGCACACAGCACCCAACGATGACAATTTGTCCGGCGACTTTATTATTAAACCAGCCTCCCTACCGACTTTTGTTCTATTCCTGGAACAAACACACTCACACACACACACACACACAGATTGTTTATCTATGCTGTACACAAACAGACACTGACCTGGTAGCATGCAGCGAACAACAATCGCCATCTTAAATTACCGCAGATGTTTGCCTCGAAGATGGTTCTATCCTTTATATAGATATTTTGTAAAAAAGCTGTCCAGAAATAATCTATTGACAAGAAAGACGATCGTCATACAAGACAGACGTCAGTCATTTTGATAGTAATAAAAAGAAAATGTCAATTAAAAATTGACATGGTCATTTGTATTCTAGGACAAGATGATGTGGAACTAAAGGATGATAAACACACACACATACAACTAAACACATAAACACACAAGCAAACACAGTAAGTGTGTGTGTGTGTGTGTGTGTGTGTGTGTGTGAGAGAGAGAGAGAGAGAGAGAGAGAGAGAGAGAGAGTGGGGTGGTGGTGAGAGATACATGGGTAATTGTATTTGCTGACAATTGTATTTCTTGATAAATGCATTTCTTCATTTAAGGATTTTATTTCTTGATTGATATGATTGCGTTTCTTGATTGATGGATAATGATATTTCTGGGTAATTCTATTTCATGGTTATTTAATTTCTTGACATCCAATATCTGGACGATACAGATCTTTCAAATTTGGCATCAAAACCAAACAAACAAGACAATGAACTGATTTATCTTAAAACTTTTAATCGATTATTTACCACCGCCCATGGATTAAGGAATATAATTATTGATGAATTGAATGACATTAGCAGCTGGTTGTAATACTTCACAAAACAAACATGGATATGTCCTGATAGTTAAAAAAAAAACATTTTTGAGAGAGAGAGAGAGAGAGAGAGAGAGAGAGAGAGAGAGAGAGAGAGAGAGAGAGAGAGAGAGAGAGAGAGAGAGAGAGAGAGAGAGAGAGAGTATTTGTTTGCAATCTGAAATTATAAAACCAATTCTTCCCAAATTAAAACGTCAAAAATTTTACTATTTGATGATTTCTTAAGTATGAAAATGTCACCAGACAACTTGACTTTCTTTATTTCCTCTACTGTCAAACATTCATGGAATACGATTTTTAAAAATATTAAAACTTTCAATTTCTGTGGTGACAGACAGGAAGTACTCATATTTACCAAGCCAAATTTTGTACTTTATTTTTGTATCCCTTCGTTTTCGTTAACTTTAATCTTACAAGTGGAGGTACGGAGTTGTGATCACTGGCGGCGGAGCAGGGGGGGCAGGGGGGGCAGCGGCCCCCCATAAAACTTTTAAGGGGGGGCGGCGCCCCCCCCTTGAATTTCCAGTCTGCCCCCCCTAAAATTTTAACTTATTAAACTTTGTAATTCATTTTAGTTTATATGTATCATTTTCATTTTCATAATTCATTTGATTTATTTCTTAAATTTAATATATGAAAGAAATGATAATTAATTGACATTTTACAGTAATCACATTATTGAGAGTTGTTGTGGCATATTTTAAAATTAGTTGCAAGTACCCGGCTTTGCCCGGGTTTAAAATAATGTTTTCTGTTTATTTAAGAAGCGTAATTTGACGTTTAATTAAGATTTAAAATAAGACGCGTAAAAAAGGTTTTTTTTGCATGCAAATTGCAATAAAAGGGTACATTTATCTTAAAGCAATGTGCTACACAACATTTTTGGCAGTTCCTCTCTCTCTCCCTCCCCTCCCCCTCCCTCCCTCCTCCCCCCTCTCTCCCTCCCTCCCTCCCTCCTCCCCCTTTCTCTCCTCCCTCCCTCTCCTCCCTTACCTCCCACTCTCCCCTCTCTCTCTCTCTCTCTCTTAGGCATGACTGTATCAAAAGATGACAATTCCTATGGATGAAGGAATGGAATGTAATAATATAGTAAGTAATGTGATATTTGGTTCCCCGTACCGATCATATTTATAGTAAGTTAGCTATGTGGGAGAGAAGCTCGTAAAACCTGAAATCGGGGAAAAAGTTTGCCAATTTTCATGTCTTTGATATCCAAAATAATTAATCACAATTAAAGTACCCATTGAGATGGAACGAAACCTGTTTAAGAACATTCCCCATGCAATTTTGTGTACGTGTACCCAGTGGGCGCAACCAGCAAAAAAATGCTGGGGGGGCTCATATATTGAAAAAAGACAGTTTGACAGTCTTTTAAGTAACTTTATAACGTAAATTATGTATTGATGATTTGGCCTGGGGTGTGGCTCTAGCCACCCCTGCCCCCCTTCCGGTTGTGCCACTGCGTGTATCACATTTCACGTTATTTGGTTGTCTGGATCTTGAGTTTTAAGGGAACAGACAGACAGATAGCAAATGCGTCTTATAAGTATAGAGAAGTACAGGCCCGTAGCCAGAGGGGGGGGGGTGCTGAGCCCCCCCCCCCGTGCATGACCTGAGCCCCCCAGTGCATGATTTGAGCTTTTTGACAAAATTTTAATAATAACGGCTATAAAACATCAATCATTTTGTTCAATAAATCAAAAACAATAAAAACTTAAAAGTTTATATTTTGGCAATCATTCAGGCTATTTTTCTTACATATATAGCTTATCTAATTTTTGGGCATAAAAGATTGAATCTTATTGGTATTTGGGGCTTCAACAGCCGTGTGTGAGAGCAGTTTCTCAACCCTCACACGAATGCTCACCCCCATATCGCAAATCAAAGTTACAAAGCGTCTAAATAATCTTTTCCTGCTTACATTTGAAAACAGACAATCTGAATGCTGAAACATTTTTAGGTAAATTCAGTGCTAAACCACGACGTTTGCAAATTTGAAACGTATTATAATATAAGTTCGCAACCAATGCCGACGAGTGTGGGGTCGGGGCAGGGGGGAGCCAATGCCCTGGGGCCCGGCGAGTTTTAGGGACCCTGACTGAGCTGGCCAATCAACTTTTTAAAATATTAATATCAGCACTGGGGCCGTGTCACCCCTGCCCAGGGACCCGAAATTTCTGTCGATGGGCCTGTTCGCAACCTTGTAATAGTTTTGGTATATTCTGAGGACAACTAGCAACTTAAATAAGTTAATGAAATAGCATTTACTTCTGACTTCATTTTTATACATATGTATAATAAAATAATAAAGTACAAACTCCGTGATTTCTGATTGATGTTATTTAATTTGCAAATTTACTTTTTAGCAGAATTAATTTTATTTTAAATTGAATAATTGCGACTATTGTTGTTGATAGATCTGTTCTTTGTTTTCAATATTTTATAAGAAATATCACACAAATAGCTAAGCTATATTCGTGCATCTTTGTCGTTCTTCCCGGGTTGTAAGTTAAACTAACAGTATAATAATATAAATCAGGTATCTATTATGTAACAATTGTGTAGTAGAACTATTGGTCAATATATTTATAACAGGAATCAGAAATTGCTCAGCCTTAATACATTTTTATCATTAAATTATTTTTAACAAAACAGCAACATGCCATGCATTATTGAAACGTAGTTTAAATTATATATTTCTAATTAATAGCTAAACAATCGGTACTAAAATGCACCACTCCAGATATGGAACTGCAAAAAATTTCTTGGGGAGGGACTCACTGAGATCCCCCTCCAAAAAAACCCCTCTTTTCCGTTCGCAAGCTTTCGGCGCTTTGCGCCCCTCCATTTTCGCCCCCCGAACATTTCTTCTACCCCACCAGGGGCGGATTTAGGGGAGGGGCCGGGGACATGCCCCCCCCCCGTTATCGCAAGTTTAGGTAATACATCATTAAATTATCGAAATATTTTTTTGTTCTAAGACCAATTTTCAACAATGAAAACAGTTTTGCCCCCCCCCGGTCAAAGTTGCCTAGATCCGCCCCTGTGCCCTCTAGGAACATTTCTTCGGCACCCCCCCCCCCGAAAATGACTTCGCCCCCCCCCCAATCCAATATTCCTTGCTACGGGCCTGGAGAAGTATTGCCATCTACCGAATGACGGCAAATGTAATTTTTAAAGAAAATACAATTATTTATTATCTTTTCATAAATTACTTTTTGTTTATTGAGTTTCCGGTTTCATATTCATCATCATTCATGATAATTATCAGTAATTTTCTGATCTAATTTCACTATTAAATTTGTAAACAAACTGACATTACGAATCAGTTGACGACAGAAGTGCTCAATGTTCATTTTTATTTTTTTTAATATATTATTTTTTAATAATATCGATTAAATACTTGCTACAGAATTACTATATTCTATTTTAGAATTAAGGGGGTAAAATTTGTCTTTCGGTCATATTTTGTCTTGCCCCTCCTTAAATTTTCAAGGGGGGGCGGCGCCCCCCCTTGAATTTTGGCTTGCCCCCCCTTAAAATATTTCGTTCCGCCGCCGGTGGTTGTGATGATGTTGTTGTGATGGAGTTGTGATGATGGAGTTGTGATGATGTTTGTTGTGACGGAGTTGTGATGATGCAATGTTGTTGTGACGGAGTTGTGATGATGTTGTTGTGACGGAGTTGTGATGATGTTTGTTGTGACGGAGATGTTATGATGTTGTTGTGACGGAGTTGTGATGATGTTTGTTGTGACGGAGATGTGATGATGTTGTTGTGACGGAGTTGTGATGATGTTGTTGTGACGGAGTTATGATGATGTTTGTTGTGACGGAGTTGTGAAAGAAGTTTGTTGTGACTTTGCTATGACAGAGATGTGATGACGTTGTTGTGACGTTTTAAAATAGGAAACAGAAAGTAAATACGTCGGGAATCTATACAGTCAACTATTTATAGGCATATTACCTTCACTGGTTTGATCACAGTGATGATAGTAATGAAAGGAAAAAAATACACTTGGTCAACATATTGTCCAGGAATAAAATGTCAAAAACACACACAAGCTTTATCCGATGTCAAGGTCAAGCGGTATCCAGGTCATCAAACTGTCACACACACACAACAGTGACACACAACATACACGCGCACCATGGATGTGTCGTCCATCCGTCAGACCCACGTGTTTACCCGCAGTAGAGTACACACAGAGAGTTACATAACGTGTCGGTGACTAAACAGACAAGCCAGATAACAACAACAACAATAACGGAGGAGATAAGTCGCAGAGCAGATAAGGCGGCGGAGACGGACAGAAGGAGAAGTGTGGAGGCAGGGACAGATAGACAGACAAGAAGAGTAAGGGTGGAGTGGAGTGAAATAAAAATTGGTATGATGACATTTGTAGGTCGTTTTAAATGGCGTGCAACTGGGGTGTAATTCAGGCTACCCAGGGGGAGGGGGTGGGGGTGGGGGGAGAGAGTTTCCGGACTGACCTCGATAGAGGAATGTCATGCCATGGAATGTGTCTTGGTTGGGAAGTGGGCAGATCACAGCCCGCGGGCCAAGTGAGGCACATTCGGCCGTTTCTACGTTAAGACCTATACATGTACCAAAAAAAACCAACTGCTCTGGGTAAGACTCCGTGAAAGAGCCTATCGCGTCCCACGATTCAGAAAGTTTGCCTACCGCCGGTCTATGATAAAACTATAAATAGATTTGGAAAACTACATGAAACAACCCGACAACATATATTCTCATTCTGTTTTGCCTCCCTGTTAGGGGTTGTCGGTTTTTAAAAACCGGCGGCGAAAAACCGGTTTTTTGACGAAAGTCGAAGCGTTCGACAACCGGTTTTTTTGGCTTTAAAAGCCGGTTTTAGCTTAGAGCTTAACAAATTGCAAAAAATGTTGAAACTGTGACTTTCCAATGAACTCCCTCCTCAGTCCGACCTGTGTACATTGGCATTGATAGAAAGTAACTGTTGAGCGATACAAAAGAGAAGGCGTGCCCAAGTGGTAAAGGGGTAACTTGAGGATTGGATGGAGGGGGAGGGGACGGTATATACACATTGAGAGATTTATTGCATCCATTTCCTCGACCTGGAAAGAGGGCTAAATTCAAGTAGTTAACTAATTCCACAAAACAACCGATGTTTTTTTTTAGCGCACGAATTTACTGTTGACTTGCGGGAAGTATACAACTTGAACCGGGGGGTGGGGGGTATATAATTGGTGCCTCCCTAGCTCATTACTAAACAAAAGACAGAATGGGGCTATTTTTTTTTTTCAAGTTGACTAAATTATGTTCGCCATCCAACACCTCCACCACCACCACCAACCCGTCTAACCTAAACAAGGCATTCACATGGCAGGACCGTCGTACAGCCGTTGTAATGAATAGTGTAACTAATACATCTCAGGGATGAGAGGGGGTAGGTGGGGAGACAATTGTATGAAGGGAGGGGCGAGGAGTTCAACATTGGAGGAATGTTTTTAAACGGGCACTCGATGTGAGTCCATGGAGGTGCAGGTGTGTTTGTGTACTGTGTCACATATATAGATAACGTTAGAAACTTATACAGAGGATGAGTGAGAGGGGGGGAAGGAAAGGCAGAAAGTGAAGACCAGACTAGAAAGAGAACCGTAATATCTATAGACTATATACATAAATAAGCTCTATACTGAGGTCTACATCACAAAGGCTGATTTCAGAACTGGTCTGTGTGCGGCAAACCAAACCTCTTGTCTTTGACAATATAATATAAATGAAACATGAGAAACAAAGGTCATGATAGAAATGTGTTTAGTTATAAAGCAGTTTAAATGAATATATAGGTACCCAGTAGACAGTAGTAGTATTTTTACTGTCATATTGATATTTTTTTTCTTGTATTTATTGTTTTACGTAAAAATTAGTTGACTTAATTACATTATCCTTCATTCTTTCTCATACATGTTAATTAAATACTACATACATTGAAAATAATTATTGCTAGAATGCTTAAAATATCCGTTATTTCACTTATTTTAAAGTAAAACCGAAAACCGGTTTTCGCCGGTTTTTTGAGAAATTGACCTTCGACAACCGGTTTTTTCAAAAGTCGGTTATTGTATAACCCCTACTCCCTGTGTTCCGTCCGAGACTGTGTTCTGTCCGAGACTGTGTTCTGTCCGAGACTGTGTTCCGTCCGAGACTGTATTCTGTCCGAGACTGTGAATTGTGTGTGGGAGGGTGTCTATGTGTGTGTGTGTGATGTGGGGTGGGGGGGGGTTGATTTCATTTCTATTATTATTTATTTCTGGTTTTTTGTTTTTCTCTCCAAGGACATTCAATTCAATCACTGACATATGTCATCTCCTAGACATAGCCGCACTGACACATACAACAACTAACTAGGGGGAATTAATCCAGCGCAGTTGACAGTTATCATGTCATTCACAACAGTTTTCGCATTATCCACACACACCCCACAACCCCCCCCCACCCCATTTTTTCTTTTTCAGAACAAAAAGAATGTACACACGGACACACACTCACACATATATTGAAACATGCCAGGGACGTTCTTGAATACTTGAGGGGGGGGGGAGACCATTGGCAACACAAACTACCAGAGACTGATCCTAGGGATAATTACATTCTCAGCAGGAAAATCTGAACATATGCCAACGGCCCCCAAAACTTTTAAGGGAGGGAGGGTGCTGATTTACAGCGTGGTGTAGAGACTTTGTTTACACTCGGGATAGCAATCCAAAAGCCAACAGGTGGGTAAACTGCGTGACCCTGACGTTAAATTGTTAAGAGTAACAATGACAAATCAACTGCGATTAAATAAATAAATAAAAATAAAAATCACAGCCCACCAGACTTATATAGCACCGGCTAAATGTACAAACAGGCATGTCTTAGGGCCCCCCCCTCGGCCGCATGGAGCAGATTGCGTTAACAAGAGGGCCGCCAACAGCAAAAATTTGACATGGCTGTGAACAATTAGGTTAAAAAAAGTTGTGGATGGGGAGGGGTGGGGTGGCTATAGTCACTGTGACTGTCAGATAATGTGTGTGTGTGTGTGTATGTGTTGATAATGACCAGTCACATGTTAAAAATCGCAAGTGATAAAAAGAAATGCCCCCCACCCCCCGTTTAATGATAACAATACGTCTACATCTGTGAAGAAGTTTTTATAGAATCGCATTTATTATTTATTGAATTGATTATAAAAAAAAAATGTTTTATTTAACATTGATCAGCTACAACCAGATCTCCCACTATAACAAACTACAGCCACAAAGAAAACATGATACACCCCCACTCCCCCCCCCCAACGTGCTACATAATATGTGTAAGCTGCAATTCAAAAGTATATTAAACATATACAATATATATAGTTTCAACAATTGTATACAGTAAAATTAAACCATTAGATAGACTCAATAGATTTATATTCACGGCAATCAAATTCTGGGACTGCAAATGGTCAGTTTCGGAGAAAGAAAATACAAAAGAAAAAAATTGCTGACCAATGGTCACGTCCTGGTCCAGTACCAAGAGGGGGAGCCAATCAGGGCCTCTTGGGTGGTTCAATACTTGTCAATTACCGGATGGACTATTTCGGACACGGCTGCAATTGATCAGTACTTTATCTCCATCCCGCGCTCGTCTGCGGTCACTCCATCGCCCTCGACCCTAAAGTGAAAGAACAATGGAGGTGGGGGGGGGGGCAGGGTGAACGTGCGCCATTGTTCTCACCCCCCTACCACCCTCTCCCTCTGCACACTTCATTACGTCCGCGTTCTTCAGAAACCTCCAAGGGGAGAGAAGGCACATTATCAAACTGCCATTATTCCTGGCCCTCACGTGAAATGAGTTTTGTCCCTTGAAGAGCCCTTTGTTAACACTGCAAGCGGACTAAACCCGCTTCCGTTTCGCAAATGGAATCCGGAAAAAGTGCAGAGAGAAATAGGTTGATGGTTGGGCTGTGCGCGCGCGCGCGTGTGTGTGTCTTCCCCCCTCCCTCCACCAACCGACCAGGGAACATTTCCTATTTTCAAATTCCTCTTCACGCTCAGTGTTCATATATTTATCACCATAAAACATGACATCACCATTGTACAGGTGTACTTATTTATTCAGGAAATAACGCTTTGACAGAAATTGCACAAGGGTCGATCCCAGAATGTCTACATTAGATGTTCTCATTATGAAGCCTGCGGGACACTGGTGGGGGTCCACGAAGCCATTCCGAGTGTTATAATATTTATACACTAGATGTACCCTGCAAAACATTTGCAATGAGTTATATCCCCTTAGGCTTGATCGGCAGGCGAGGTTATTTTTTGGTTTCGGGCAGATCCGATTTTTTTTTTCATGATTGTATTTTAAACTGGAATACTGTTGTATTAATTCTTTACTTTCGATTTACCGCAGAACCCCAATGGCTATTATTTATATATATACAGTCGATTCCGCTTAATTGGGACACATCGGGACAGAGGCATTTTGTCCCAATTAAGCAAGCGGCCGTCCCAATTAAACATACAAAATTTACTATTGGCTTCTTGGTTTGGTTTCTTTTGAGATTCGTCCGAAATAAGCGGCTGTCCCAATTAAGCGGCTGTCCCAATTAAGCGGAATCCACAGTGCTCCACGAGAACCGCTGCTCTCTACTATTATAAAAAAAATGTGTTGTGCTGTAAACGTTGAATTCTTTCTTCACATTCACACAATCCAGTGAGTCTCGGCACGATCTGGTCTCAAATCTAGGACAAATTCTACCAACTCACGCCCCCCCCTCCCCGCCACCAGTCCTTGTTAACCAGACCCTACAGCTCGTTCATAACTTTCACAATATCATTACCCCCCCCCCCCTCACAGACGTTGTATACACAGACTTCCAATAGACCAGTCTCATCCACTCTTCTCTTAAAATACAATTTCTGCTTGGCCAGGTTTTTGAATTTCAGGCAAGTCATATTTTTTTAAAAAAGATAACATGAAGATTTATAAAACAAAAAATCTGGCTCAGTTTTGAAACACAATTACTAGTAATAAATATATAAATATCAAGAAAAAAAAAGCAACGAAACATAACCGAGATGTTTTATTAATTAGATTTAATCGAAAGACTGGGTTGTTTTATAATAAACTGACAAGTGAGTTGATGAAATATGACTGTGCCGGTCAGATACATTCAGTGACAGTGTTTCCACTACCGAGCTAGAGCGATTGGAACTAACCCCCAGCCACCTACACAAAGTCAATGACCAGGATCCCAGTAAGGGTGAAATGTTTATCTCTTAGATACTACTAACAGACATAGAAGGTTTTCTTATAGTGTCCTTCTTTCATCCCTATCATAGTTGATGGTGCAAAGACCATGGAGGCACCGAGGGAGACATGGAGGGGAAAATTCAAACATAACCTGAAAAAATGGCCTTTGGTTCTCACCGAAGATCGAACCCGGAAACCTCATATCGACAGCTCCACGCGACCGCCCGTCCCCGCAACACAAAAAGCCCGTGACAATTATAATTTTCATTTACCAATGAACCACATTTTACTATTCCAACAGATGAAATAAATACGTAAAAAAACAGTATAGCTTTATACCATTACCGGGGTTCCGGGAAATCGGAATCTGATTCTCTGAACATAAATGTTTCAAGTTTCTGCCAGTCTCTCGAACTTTTTTTTTTAAAAGCTCGTTAGTAAGATCGTGAAAAGTATCGGAATCGATACAAATGGAGGTATCGTCATCATCATAAATGTATAATGCCCATGTTCGCAGTGAGCAATAGATCGAAAATTCTAAGAGAACTTCGAGCGACGCAAAGAAAGAGTTCAATTTTTAAAAAAGAGAATTAGCAGGAGAAGATATATATAATGCACAAAAATAATTATCGACCTCCCCCCCCACACACACTGATTTAAAGCGGAGAATTGCATCAACGTACTTCCGGATTCCTAAACTGATTCTCTGAACATAAATGTTTCAAGTTTCTGCCAGTCTCTCGAACTTTTTTTTTTAAAAGCTCGTTAGTAAGATCGTGAAAAGTATCGGAATCGATACAAATGGAGGTATCGTCATCATCATAAATGTATAATGCCCATGTTCGCAGTGAGCAATAGATCGAAAATTCTAAGAGAACTTCGAGCGACGCAAAGAAAGAGTTCAATTTTTAAAAAAGAGAATTAGCAGGAGAAGATATATATAATGCACAAAAATAAGTTAATGCGAACGTAAATCAATTGTCCAGTAAAAAGGGAGCTGGCGGAAGTCTCTAACAGATGGCCTGGAAGCGCTACTTCACTGATATCCTAACATTAAAAAAAAAAACAAAATTAATGTCCTAATCGACACAAGTGTCCAGGAAGGCGGTATTGGGTCAGTGCAGGGGAGATAAATGTCTGAAGTTTTTTTTTTACAATGAGCGGCGAATGGTAGACGACGACACACAAGGAGGGGCAACAACTCTTGCTTAGCTGGAACTGGAGTGTGAAATAAATAATTCAATTGCGGTTAGGTTTGGTAGTCTCCCCACGGCACAAGTCAGTTCTTAGTGTCTTTTATATGGGCCATTCCATCTTCAAGTTATAAAGTGTGTTTGTGTGTGTGGTGTTAGACAGAGAGTGAGAGAGAAACAGAGAGAGAGAGAGAGAGAGAGAGAGAGAGAGAAGAGAGAAGAGAGAAGAGAGAGAGAGAGAAGAGAAGAGAGAGAGAGAGAAAGAGAGAGATGAAGTTTTTTGTAGCCAGACCTTTTTGGCGCGTCCAGTTTTCTCTAAGACATTTTAGTTCGGCCCGTCTGGACATTCCCCAGGTCACTAACTGTCAGACTACGCCCCTGTGACGCCCCATGGGACAAGTACCCAACAAAAAAAAATCTCTCCACCTCTGCGGCCCATTTCATGTTCCTTCTGTTTGTCTCGCTCATTAATTTAATCTGCCTTGACATTACAATGGTTGTCATGTGTCTCATCAGATGAAACTTTGGTATAATTCACTGATACGTGTCTGGATGTAGTGCCCAGTTAGCATTTCCTTACATCCGGTCACCATTGGTAAATCTGGCTTAATGAGATTCGATCTATATATGTACAATGTACACACACATACACACGCCGCGCGTATTTATGCCATTGAACAACTTAATATTGATTTAACTGTCGTAGCAAGAAAAAAAAGTGATTTTACACTTTCATAATTTGATTTCTCAATCGGATTTCTCAGCCGTTTTACTGTTTCACTGGTGGGCAAGACAAAGACAAAAGTCTGATGTCAGTGGGCAGAGTGAGACATACAACTGCCCCCCCCCCTTCCTTCACTGACAGACAAAAGTTAAATCACGCGATCAATGACATAATCAAATATTCACTCTAGGTAGCTCTCTGTCAATACATATACACAACATGGTCATGTCAGAAGAAAAGATTTCACTAATCCTGCTATGGTCATGTCAGAAGAAAAGATTTCACTTATCTGCTATGGTCATGTCAAAAGAATAGATTTCATTGATCTGCTGGTGGTCATGTCAGAAGAAAGATTTCACGATGAACCTGCTATGGTCATGTCAGAAGAAAAGATTTCATTTATCTGCTATGGTATTAAAAAAAAATTTCATTGTATGGTATGTAAAAAAATAGATTTCACTGATCTGCTATGGTCATGTCAAAAGAATAGATTTCATTGATCTGCTATGGTCATGTCAGAAGAAAAGATTTCACTGATCCTGCTATGGTCATGAAATTTATTATTGTAGTAGTAAAAAAATTAATTATTGTATGGTATGTAAAAAAATAATTTCATTGTTATGGTATGTAAAAAAAAGTCGTTATAAAAAGTATAGTTTTCAATTAATCTGGGTGTAAAATTGATTTATTGATTGTGTGCTGGTGACGTAATATCCAACTACGCAGACAGTCAATATACCACTGTACAGTAACTGTTCACCAGTTGTGTTCTCACTGTTGCACTAGTCTCGAGGCGGTGGTGAATTAATAACGACGAAAGAACATCTCCTTACAACCTTCAGAGTTCACCGGGGGGCTGTTTACACAATCGGACGTATCGCTCTACCAACATTTCTGACTGAATACACCGAGATCAACTGAAGTACAGTGCAAGGTTTAAAAAAAAAAACAACAACGTCAGAGAAGCAGGCCACGTCATGTCAGGGCTGGACGAATGGAAAGATAAAAAAAAGAGGCTGACCGCTGCTGACCTCAATCATGACCTGTATGGTGGACGATGACATCCTGTCAAGTGTTGTACATATATATATATATATTGTGTACAGGCACTGAGTGAATTCTACCAAATGATTCAAAATAATGGGATGAACTACGTATACACTAGAGAACTACGTATACACTAGAAAACAAGGCGTTCTGAAGGTTGTTGTTTGTTGATTTCAAAATTGGTAATTATTTGCGTACCAGCGCGTATGAGTGTGTGTGTGTGTGGGAGGGGGTGAGTGTGTATTTGTGTGTGGGGGGTGAGTGAGTGTGTGTTTGGGGTGAGTATGTGTTTGGTTGGGGGGTGAGGGTGCAGGGAATAGCCGTCGTCCCAGGCAACCCTATATATACTGCGCTATTTTTCCCCAATACACAAACAAATTATGGACTTCTTGGGACAGACACATTTCTTATTAGGGTTTAACAAGGTGGGATCAGGAGCCGCTCTTATGAAAGGCAAATGAGGCCACCGCATAGGGGCCCCCTTCCAAATTAAATGTAATACTATAGGGGCCCCCACAGATATTCTTCCCTTGGACCTCCAGAGACCTTGCAATCCCTGCCTGGAGTCCCTCAGAGCATACTTAGCCTCTGCCTAGACCCCATATATCTCTAGGTCCCTGCCTAAAGCCCCCAAAGAGGCTGGATGGGATACGCCACTACGTGCTCAACATTTACACCCATAACTCGTAAGCTGCCGTCGAGTTGATCCAATTACCGGCCCTGTCGGTACATTCTACTTTGGCCGTAATGTTTATTGGAGTTTGTGACAGTAAAATAAGGGAGACCACTGCGACAGCGTGTATCAATGTACACAAACACAGGGTAGCATTGGTTCTTTACCCCTTTCTGACCTATTTATCGTGTCATTTTTATCTGTCACGCAAATAGAGATATATGGAGAGAAAGAGAGAGAGAGAGAGAGAGAGAGAGAGAGAGAGAGAGAGAGAAAGAGAGACGGGGGGGGGACGGCGAGGGGGGGGGAAGGTGGACAGGGTCAGACTCGGAAAAAAAAATGTCACATAACGATCCAGTCATTGTGTCTGTTGTTGCCCTGAGTGTCTCTATACTTAGCCCGTTGCCTCCTGTCTCCACCCCCCCCCCCAGCCATACCTGCTGAGCTATTGTCTCACATCCCAGCGATCGATAGACCTGGAGCTTCAAATGTGAGCACGTTCGGTTTTTTTTTTTGTTTTTATGTGCGTGCGTGCGTGTGAAGGGACGAGAGCACGCCACACTGGCACACTGCAGTAAACCTTTCAACATCATGACAATTTTTTTTTTTTGTAAATTTTGTAAATACAACTTTCGCTTAATCAGCTAGCGCCAGAAGCTAGCACGCATGCGCGCGAGAAGTCTTAAAAAAATGTACATGTTGAATGAGAGAGGCGAAATGATTAAATGTCCTGAGAAAGTGACCAGAAGAATGGGACAATGACGCCAAGTTAATTTAAATGAAACATAAGTCATGCCAGATGAGTGGTACATTTTTTAGAAATACAATTAGTAGAGAAATCGAACTGACGAACAGATACCTCTCAATTAGTAACGAGACCGATTGGGCTCATGACAAATTCACCCTCCGCTGTGAATAATAAATCAGTGTTTATTTATGTTTCTATACCGGTAGTTAATGAATTTTAGACACCTGACGATCACAGATATGATTTACGATCACTTAACAGGTATACTTACGATCACTTAACAGATATGATTTACGATCACTTAACAGGTATGATTTACGATCACTAAACAGATATGATTTACATTCCACTTAACAGGATATGATTTATGATCACTAAACAGATACGATTTATGATCACTAAACAAATATGATTTACGATCACTAAACAGATATGATTTATGATCACTAAACAGATATGATTTATGATCACTAAACAGATATGATTTATGATCACTAAACAGATATGATTTATGATCACTAAACATATAAATCACTAAACAGATATGATTTATGATCACGGAACACTTATGTGTGTATCTCCAGAAAAAGAAAAAAAAGTTCAATGAAGACTATTTTAATTTCTCCAGTATTTTTAGTACTCAGAGATATTTAACACCAATACTGTGACTAGTTTCAATGTATTTTTATAAAAATATTAACTATTTGAAAACTACAGGAAATGGGGGAAATGTATATCAATCAAAGATATATCAATCAATCAGATTCTGTCATCGGTTATCAGTCAGTTTTTATTCATCCGCTATTAAACTCTCAACTAAACAAATCATGTTTTGAGAGTGACTGAGAGAGAGAGAGAGAATGAGAGAGAGAGAGAGAGTGAGAGAGAGTGAGAGAGAGAATGAGATAGAGAGAGAGAATGAGAGAGAGAGAGAGTGAGAGAGAGTGAGTGAGAGAGAGATTGAGGGGGGGGGGAGGGAAGTAGGAAATTGAAACACACGTAAAAAGAAAGACATCGATTTTAAAATATCGGGCATAGATTTCACTGACGTTTATTAAAGACCCTGCAATTGCTTGCGGTCAGAGCCACGCTGCCCAATGTCCAGTGTATGTATATATGCAACACGGAATCAATCACATTTGTCATACGATGCCGCGTGCATGCCTGAGATGACCCTCATGTGACGCAAACCACTTCCTCCCCCCCCCTCACTAAACCCTTCCTTTCCTCCCATCTACAGCTAGGATTTCCTGCATTAATGAGTGCATAATAAAACGTTCCGGGAGGAATAAAAAAAAGAGGAGGGATTGGAAGAGGGGAGTGGGGGGGGGAGTCGGAAGGGACTGTAGTTCAAACGGCGTCTTCAAAAGATGTTCCTGTCATTGCAGACACACACAGACGGGAAATATTCTACACTGTACAGTTCAGTGCGTGGACACAGTACAGTTCAGTACGTGGACACAGTACAGTCCAGTACGTGGACACAGTACAGTCCAGTACGTGGACACAGTACAGTTCAGTACGTGGACACAGTACAGTTCAGTACGTGGGGGCAGAGAACATTTTGATTCATTTTTAGTTTTCCATTAGTTCATAACTTTATTAACAGGCAACAGTAAACTTTCACCATCTTTTTATTTAAATTCAATAAATTCAATAAATGTGAGGGTATGTCGTGAGGAAAGGGGGGGGGAGGGCGAAATCTTAACAAAAAATGAACTTTGAACTTCGATGTGATGCTGAATTACACAAGACTATTTGAAAATAATAATAATAAAAAAAATCTCTACGTGACATTTTAGAAATATTTCATCCTGTTCTAAACATCAGGGTGGGGTGAAAGCGACCATGAAAGATGAAAGTTTGAGCTAAAATTAGAAATATATTAAAAGAGTCATTCCAATTTTCAAGAGACATTCCCCCCGCAAACAGGCGAACAGGGATTTAGTTTTAAGAGGAACCGTGCTGTGTGAGATAGGTCAGAAGTAAACATTGATAGTAAACATTTTCGTTTCGTCTTTAATGTTTTGTTACAACATGTACTAAAATGTACATCTAATGTAGGGTGTTATAAATGTACACAACAACAAACAAACAAATAACACTCAATGTAAATAGATAATCCCTGCAAGTGATACCAGAAATAAAATTCTTTCATTATATATCAACAACAGTATCAGATGATATGGAATCAATGACCAACACTAGCACTGTTCCCTAGATCAATGTCCAATACAGCCACTGTTCCCTGGATAACTGATCAACACTACCACTGTTCCCTGGATCAATGCCCAACACTACCACTGTTCCCTAGATCTATGTCCAACACTACCACTGTTCCCTAGATCTATGTCCAACACTACCACTGTTCCCTGGATCAATGCCCAACACTACCACTGTTCCCTGGATCTATGTCCAACACTACCACTTTTCCCTAGATCTATGTCCAACACTACCACTGTTCCCTAGATCTATGTCCAACACTACCACTATTCCCTAAATCTATGTCCAACACTACCACTATTCCCTGGATAGATGCTCAACACAACGACTGTTCCCTGTATCACTGTCCAAGACTTACAAGTGTTCCCTGGAACACTGTCCAAGACAACAACACTGAAACTTTGAATCAATGCCCTAAGCCACCACTGCTCTTTGTGCCAACGTTCAAATGTAGCAGTGCTCCAACCAATGCCTAAACACTTCCATTGCTCTCATTGGATCGAGTAGGGTACATGAGCAGCTTGCTAATGCGGAGGAAATTTTTTTTCCAGTCGAGGTTTTCCTCAATTCGCAAATTTTAATTGGCTCCACAGGAACTTTCATGACTCGCGAGGATGATTTCCCCTTGGGGGTAGACGACCATCGGTGACGCCAGCCATGCGGGAGTAGTTCGCCGTACAACAACACACTATTCGGTACATTCACGAGCTAACTTCAAACAACACTGGCCTAGTTACATAATGTTTACAACAATGTATCTCGTAACTTTGAACTCTACACAATGGACACACAGTCAAAACAACACCTTTTTAAAGTTTAGGTAACAATTAAACATTTTTCAGCGTTTTTTTTTAAATTTTATATGCCTACATCTGAAGTCAACAAAAGAAAAGCAGAATTTTCGTATCGCAAAATTTGAGATTGTCTATCAACCAACACTATCGAGTCAATGTTGTTGTCTATCAATACGTTGGTAATAGTCACACACGTGACGCAGTAGTAGTTTTTTTTTTACGGAGTGGCTATGGTTCTGTCCCTGTCAGAACCCGTATTTTTTTTACTTCGGGTACCAGCCATAGATAATATTGCTCCACACCCTACACATGATACTCGACCAGGGTCCAGTGCACTGCGCCCTACCCGTTCGTAAAGCTGCCCCCCCCCCGACATGTATATACAGAGATAAGTGTAATTAGATCGATGGCTGTGTGTATGTGTGTGTGTGTGTGTGTGTGTGTAGAGATATAGAAGAGTGGTGGATTACACGTGTGGGGAGGTATATACATATGTGGGGTGGAATACATGTGTGTACAGATATATATATATATATATATATATATATATATATATATATATATATATATGCTTGGTGCAGTAGATATGTGTAAAGGTATACATGTTTGTGGAAGTATACGTGTGTGTGTGTGTGTGGAGGTATACAAGTGTGTGGAGATATGTGTGTGGAGGTATACAAGTGTGTGGGGATATGTGTGTGGAGATATGTGTGTGGAGGTATACAAGTGTGTGGAGATATGTGTGTGGAAGTATACAAGTGTGTGGAGATATGTGTGTGGAGGTATACAAGTGTGTGGAGATATGTGTGTGGAGGTATACAAGTGTGTGGAGATATGTGTGTGGAGGTATACAAGTGTGTGGAGGTATACAGGTGTGTGGAGAGATGTGTGTGGAGGTATACACGTGTGTGAAGATATGTGTGTGGAGGTATACAAGCGTGTGGAGATATGTGTGTGGAGGTATACAGGTGTGAGTGGTGACATACAAAACTTGGATGAAGCGGGAGGGAGCTTGAAAAAATAAATCATTTGTTTATGTAAGTTCTACATCGCAAAACTCGTTCAAAATAACCGGCATATTTAACACACACACACACAGATATATATATAAATTTATATATACCAGCATACTTAACACAATTTTATATATTTTTTTTTAATCCAGCAGACAAAAACAAATTCAATAAATTTAGCAGCTGTCACATCATCGGAAACAAAATACTTTGTCAGTAAACAGACAGCATGCCCGGACATTGACGTTAATTACACAGACTCACATAGTAAGATTTTGGTGTGTAACGGGGGGGGGGGGTGTGGAGGTGTTCTCATCGCTAGTCATCTTTCAAATGTCCCGGGAATATAAACGCATTTACTGATTACATGTTTTTTTTTTAAAATCCTGTCAGTGTAATGGATCAATGAAATATACACACCCACTGACTTTTTATCAATTTACTCAACAGAAAATAAAAGTGTACAACAATATGAAATAAGAACTTTAGAACTGTACATAAACTGACACCAAGATCGAACGGCTGCAATGGAAGTGACATCATCAAGAAGACCGATGAGAAGAAGCTAGTGGTGACTGGTGGGACGGACACAAAATACTATTGCGTCATTAGACAGTGATGAATGAGTGCTTTTTATGAGCTAAATATATCGTCGCAGTTGTTCGATTATGCATTACAATCTTAAACATCTGTTAGTTTGTATTTTAAAAAAAAATCAATTTAACGCGCGGAGCGAAAAAAAACAACAACTTCCGCCCTTTGTAAAAAAAACTGTTGACACTTTACGACACACTTAGAGACACACTTAAAGACACAGAAATAAACCCAACACAAGTTGTCATACGCCTCTAAACCATAACAATGGTGTCATTATGTTCCGACATCATTCACACTTACGCCCACGCGGACATGAACCATTGGCTGAAAAAAAAATAGCACCAATATAACAAGTCAATGTTTGACTATCGGAAATAATAATAATAATAACAAACCAACTCAAGTGTTCCACTATTCATGAAAAGATTTACCGCGACCAGAGAAAGCGGGGATAAGGAGGAAAGATTGATGCTATTTTCTGCCAAAAACTTCCTTGCCTGATATAACTCTATACGTACGGGGTTTATTTTAGCAACGAGTAATGATACAGTGAGGGTGAAAAACGGCTCAGACCAGATATATCTATCTCACAGTGTGTGTGTGCGCGTGCGTGTGTGTGAGTGACCTGGCACATTGATCCAGTCAACTGCCACTTGTGTCAGGAGACTGACAGTGACATTACTTTAAAAAAAAAACTCTTCACTACGGACGGGCAGACGTTATCGATGTCAGGCCGCACACATCTGCAAAAGCTGAAGCAGAACCAACCAATCAAACGAAAAGGGGGGGGGGAAGGGGAAAGGGGGTGGGGGTGGTGTAATAAGAGTCGCGAGGAGTTTATCCTACATTGCTGAAAATACCTTGACTCCAATTGGTTTTGTGTGTGTGTGTGCGCGTGTGTGTGTGTACATTCTCATATTTTCAGACATTTAGGGGGGGGGGTCTTTAAGTAACCTCCTACACAGCAGTCACAAAATACTGACCGGGCATAAATGAAGAAGACCCCGGTACCGTAAGTACGAAGATGTCAGCCGTTTCAGTCAACACGGACACAGAGAGTTGACATACATAAAGATACCCCCCTCCCCCACAAATCAGTCACCTCTGACGCAGTGAAGTACCTTGAGCAGGGGGTGGGCGAACTTTTTTAACTCGCGGGCCAAGTTAGGCTTGTAAATTTGACCGTCGGGCTGGACCAACGGGTGATGGAAGTAGAATTAACAGGAACTAATATACATTAAAAGGTCAGCACGGGCCGTAGAGTGCCCATGACTGACCTAGAGTAAGGCTACGAGGGCGGTCCGCGGCGGGAGGTAATTACTTTACCATGGGCGGCATCTGTTGTGCTTAAGTACATTTTTGACATGGTAATGGGGGAGGGCATTTTCAAAGTCGCAACGGATGTTATGTTTCTTTTGATGTCCGAAAGGTTGTGTGCGGGAAAAGATGAAGACTGTGCGCGGCAAAAATTTGCGCGCTCCGTAGTAATGTGTACGTGCGCACATATGCGCAGAATTTAGAGGGAACGCTGCCCGGGGCGCCACAAAACGCTAGTCCCGACGCCATCATGACCAGTGTCCTTTAACCGGTACAGAAAAGATTTAGCTTCTTACGATATATATAGTAAGTATATATTACAGTCGACCGCGCTGTAAATTTCAACGCCGCTTTGATCTTTAGCCTTTACATAGTGCTACTATTTTAGATCTACATTTAGTGCCCACTAGCGCAGGAGCGTTACTGAGGGTTCAGTGACCGCACAGGGCGCCAAATAGTGCGCTCTTAAATGTTTTTTGCAATTTTCAGATTGGGGGGGGGGGGGAGGTCGCCAATAAAAAAAAAGAAACTTGCCCACGGCGCCACAATAGGTAGCTACGCCTCTGGTTACCCACAACCTTTACTCACGCGCTCTTCATTCATACAGGGCTTGATCAAATGACGTACTCACCATTACATTTTGTGTGTGTGTGTGTGTGTGTGTGCGGCGCTATATTTAAAAACTATGCCGCGAACGAGAGCAATAATACTCTGACAACTTTCTCAATAAATCTGGATGGATCTGTTTTAAGTACAGATGTCATGTAAATACCAAGTGCGGGTCACATGTCCTTCAACCAAATGAAATACAGCAACACGACATAAATGGGAGAAAACGTGACTCAGACTGGAAATAGCAAAAAAAAAAAGATTTAGCCATGACATCAGTGTGACAGTGAGAAAGTGAAACGTGAATTTTAGTACTTTACTGATTTCTTCACATGTTTAAACACCGTGTTAAATACAGGGGTGCGGATTTAAACGGCGGGCACACATGGCACGCTCCCTGCGCCACTATTTAAAATTTTACAAACCCGACCCCCCCCCCTTTCAATTATACACTTATTTCATTTTTGCTGTCATAGTCTATATAAAGTGCGGCCCATTATTATTATTATTTACTTCTGGGCACGGGGGGTCCACACCGACCTTGACCGCTTCCGGCTAAACTGAAAACATTGACCATCAGTTCATTACACACGAGATACATTTTTTTTTTGGTCTAGGATGGGCGCGTGTGTGTGAGGAAGATTTTCGACAATGTTATCACGTGCTTCATACTGACGTTTGTAACAAATTTACGATTTATTAAACACCATGTTCCGTTCAATTGTTCCTTTTTTTATGATTTGAAGTGAATCATTATGGTTTCCCATGTGATAAACATCATAATACAAGTTATCGTATGGAGAGATATAACATATGTTTACCTATTAGCCAATGAAAACTGTAACACTTGTAAAAATGTAACAATCTGATAACACTTATAACTGAGTGGCGAGAAAGAGAGAGAGGGGGGTAGAGAGAGAGAGAGAGAGAGAGAGAGAGAGAGAGAGAGAGAGAGAGAGAGAGAGAGAGAGAGATGGACATAGAAATCGCACAGGTGTTACTACTACAGTAATCAGCGGACTCTCCTCTGTAGAAATTCCTGCAGCGAGACGATGTTTTATAAAGACGCGAAGTAAACTGCAACACCTTGATTGTGGCCGCTTCAGTTGAGTGCACAAGACACAGATGATTGTGTTACACCTCATCGGCTGAGAGACTCCACAGTCCAAGTCTGAGTTCGATATAAAAACAAACCGATCCGCGGACCAACCGCCCACCTGTTGCTATCAATATAACATTCCATACAAATGTTATACCGATATTTCGCTGTTTTGAACTGAAAACAAAAAATACACCTCCAGATCATTTATCTTCGTTTTAAACCCAAGGCTTAAATTACTACAGGGATTCTCAAACTCCTGACGATTTTAAACCTATTATGAAAAGAAAATCATTCAACGAGGATTGAAATACAGCAACAACAACAATCCAACTGGCAGACGAGTATTTCAACTGTCAGCGGTTCGAACCAGAATCATTTCAATGGCTAGAAAAACTAGT
This sequence comes from Bulinus truncatus, assembly GCA_021962125.1. Taxonomy (NCBI): domain Eukaryota; kingdom Metazoa; phylum Mollusca; class Gastropoda; family Planorbidae; genus Bulinus; species Bulinus truncatus. The sequence continues at coordinate 786,660 of JAGDYQ010000162.1, forward strand.
TGACTGCATCGGGTCTCCAATGCTAATGCGGCTCTTTCCTTACGACTTCCTATATAATACGATGCTCTCAGGACCCCGACACGTTCGTTTGCATTGCCCTATCAGACCCAATGATGGGTTTTACTTGTGTGCACATCATTATTATCAGTACTGTGTTTGGTAACGCGTTTTGGAGACCACACGAACATTTTGGGATCACGACTCGCACTTTGAGAACCTGTGCAACATCAGGCGCCTACAATACACTTCAGCCCAGTAAATGAGAACCCGTGCAGCAGCAGACGACTACAAGACAATTCAGCCCAGTAAATGAGAACCCGTGCAGCAGCAGACGACTACAAGACAATTCATCCCAGTAAATGAGAACCCGTGCAGCAGCAGACGACTACAAGACAATTCATCCCAGTAAATGAGAACCCGTGCAGCAGCAGACGACTACAAGACAATTCAGCCCAGTAAATGAGAACCCGTGCAGCAGCAGACGACTACAAGACAATTCATCCCAGTAAATGAGAACCCGTGCAGCAGCAGACGACTACAAGTAAATGCCCAGTATTTTTTTTTTAACTCGACCGGTGCTTCACTTTTACAGCCTCCCACAAAACACGCGCATGTGCTCGCAGGAATCAGAACAAACACACACCCACAAACACCCACCCGCGCGATCTGTCATCACCCTTTTCATCTAGAACATTAAAAAAATAAATAAATATGTGAATGAAACGAAAAGAAAAAGAAAAGAAAAAAAAAAGCAAACGAACGAGATTAATTATTGTCAATTAAGAAACTGAAAGAGATGGGTTGGCCCCGGGGGGGGGGGGTTGTCGTCGTGAGGAAGATGAAACCATATTCATAATGATGACTTTATTATATTTTATTTAATCAAAGCTTTACTACTAAAGAGAACAGCACAGGGTGGGGGGGGGGGAAGAGGGAATCACAGATCAGTCGAGATATTTCAATCATCTGCATCAAAGATGGGTGCGTTGCTGTTGTTCGCTTCCCCCGCCCCTCCCCCCCCTCCATCTCTATTCCCCATCATCAGGTTCAGGGAGCCTTTTTTTCTCTCATATTTGTTTTTTATTTCTCATACCGAGTCAGATGTGTGACCACTTTTTGATTAGACAACGAAAAATGGCTGCCAACGTTTTAACGAGAAATTATCCAGAAAATAAATGAAAACACATCAAAGTGTGTGAGTGTTTGTTTTTATATGTATGTGTATATATATATATATATATATATATATATATATATATATATATATATATATATATATATATATATATATGCATACACATACAATACATAAAATAGCAAATAATTATAACTATATATTGAACTGAAAGAAAGCAAAATCTAGATTTATTATACAACATTTTTTCTTATTTCTAGATGGCTTCAAAGTTGGCAGTCCTGCAACACGAAACATTTCAAGGAAGATGGCGTATTTAACTTTTATTTATATTAATATATTTTTTTTTAAAGTTTCAAATAAATAACAATACCCAAAGAAAACAAAACAGATATAAAGACTTCTACTGACGGGTTGGAGTTTAAAGTGGGCTAACAACATACCAGCACAGCACATTGACCAATGACACCCTTCCCTGATCTACGTGGGACATAAAACAACCAGTGTCTTGTTCAACAATCGTGAGGACGTTACCGGCACGTGCCCGGGCTGGGTCATAGGTGAAGATGTACATGTTTTAAAAAAGAAAAAAAAAGAGGGGAAGGGGCACACAAATATACACGAGCCTCAGTTCAAGAATCCTCTTCAAAGAAATAAAGTATTCCAATACTTGAGTGAGAATTTCAGAACTGATGCCATCACAGCCAATCAACACGTGGCATCTGATACGCATGCCTATGGCTACTGATGCGAAATAAATCCCACCCCCACCCCCACAAACATATAAATAGACATACGTCTGCCTTCTGATGGTGCACTTTCAGTTCACATAAACTGGTCACGCTCTATATTTAAATAAAAAATATTACCGCGAGCCAAATTCGATTATTAGCACTATACAGAAGTTTAAATTATATATTTTTTTGTCTTTATTATTTTTATGCTAAGTTTTTAACAAAGCGTTTGATGCCTGATTCAACATGGATGAAATAGTATCTGGCTGGAACCAACGCTCTTGCTATTTTTTTCACAGGCTTTTTTAGAGCATTTTCGAAAAAAAAAAATGCTCTATTGTCCCCGTTTTGTCTGTCTGTCTGTCATCACCCTAGATCTCAACAACCATAAGTCCTAGACCCATGATGTATATATCATTTTGTAGGTCTTGGCCTGCCAAGAAATGACTTTTTTCCATTTCGCGATCTGACCTCTCAGGGCCGTAAAAGGGGCCTTATAAAGTACCGTTTTTTACTATATAAGCTATATTAATAATGGACCGCCCTATATCTCAGCAACCATAAGTCCTAGACCCATGATGTATATATCATTGTGTAGGTCTTGGCCTGCCAAGTGTACATCGAAAGTCCATTCCGCGATTTGACCTCTCAGGGCCAAAATATAAGAGTTTGATATGTACCGTTTTGCTTATATTTTAAATATAAATAATAAAAGCTAATCAAAGGGGCGTAATCATTATTTATTTTTGTAACAGTTATTCAACATGACTTACTTGTCCTTTTAATATCTTTTTTCAGATATATGCATTACACAATTGAATTTATAAACATTTCCAAAATTTACAAATATTTACAACATGAAAATGCGCTAACACGTCCTGTGCCCAGAATGGAACAGGCTTAATTGCTTGTTTTTTTATGCAGCGAAAGAGAGTAACCGTTTTTGGGAGGAAACTTCAATTCATGCGCTGCACACAGAGAAATAAAGGACAACTAAGTGACTATTTCATGCGCTGCACACAGAGAAATAAAGGACAACTAAGTGACTATTTCATGCGCTGCACACAAAGAAATAAAGGACAACTAAGTGACTATTTCATGCGCTGCACACAGAGAAATAAAGGACAACTAAGTGACTATTTCATGCGCTGCACACAAAGAAATAAAGGACAACTAAGTGACTATTTCATGCGCTGCACACAAAGAAATAAAGGACAACTAAGTGACTATTTCATGCGCTGCACACAGAGAAATAAAGGACAACTAAGTGACTATTTCATGCGCTGCACACAGAGAAATAAAGGACAACTAAGTGACTATTTCATGCGCTGCACACAAAGAAATAAAGGACAACTAAGTGACTATTTCATGCGCTGCACACAAAGAAATAAAGGACAACTAAGTGACTATTTCATGCGCTGCACACAAAGAAATAAAGGACAACTAAGTGACTATTTCATGCGCTGCACCCAGAGAAATAAAGGACAACTAAGTGACTATTTCATGCGCTGCACCCAGAGAAATAAAGGACAACTAAGTGACTATTTCATGCGCTGCACCCAGAGAAATAAAGGACAACTAAGTGACTATTTCATGCGCTGCACACAGAGAAATAAAGGACAACTAAGTGACTATTTCATGCGCTGCACACAAAGAAATAAAGGACAACTAAGTGACTATTTCATGCGCTGCACACAGAGAAATAAAGGACAACTAAGTGACTATTTCATGCGCTGCACACAGAGAAATAAAGGACAACTAAGTGACTATTTCATGCGCTGCACCCAGAGAAATAAAGGACATCTAAGTGACTATTTCATGCGCTGAATTGTCACGTGCAACTGTCCTACACCCTTCTTCAGTCAGGTCTGGCACACTACCACCCTGCGATTCACCATCAACGTTCTAGCTTAGCACAGACACCTGCATGTGGCAAGCAAGGACGACTTTCAATAATGTGTGACATTTTCACCTCAAATCAAATCACTTTCATCCAGATATTAAACCATCAGAAGTGTTCTATCAATACGACTAAACGCGCTTCCCCCCCCCCCCACCCACCACATTCAAACCAGATCCGGTGCAAGTAAACATAAGGGGTGGGGAAGAACGATCCAATCAAAAGACAACAGCGATTATATCGATGATCATAAAGTACATAATGAAAAAAAAATTCCTTCACCAAGTGGAGATTTCAAACACAGAAACTAAATTGCCAATGCTCTCTGGCTGTGACGACATCAAGCAGACGTCAAACACCTACTTCTATAAGGATAAACTGAAAATATCTACGGTGAAATGTCTTGTGGGAAGGGATAAATATGGATTAGAAAGGTGATGTCTTTTTTTTTTATTTATTTTGTAATTGTACAACAAATTCAATGAAATGAAGAAACCATGAGATGGTTCAGCCATCCTCACATATGCGAGACATGTACAGGAACTGAACTGCACAGAATTTTGTACAACCATATTTTCGCTCTAACTGTTCATGCCGTTTTAGTAGTTTTTAATTCTGTGGTCTTGAGCGGAAAATAAATTATGTACAAGCTGGTAGACACATAAACAAAAAAAAATTACATTTCTTTCCCTATTTGTCAGAATGAACCAAAAAACATCGGGATAATTCTATTGTTAACCAACGATTTGATAACCACTGCTGGGCCGAGCATTGGTTGTGTCTCCAGCAGAGGTGTGCGGATCTTGAAATTTAGCGTCCGCGTCCGTCCGCGGATTTCTATCAATGATCCGCGTCCGCAGAATCTTACAACATTGGTCCGCAGTCAGTTCGCGTCCGCATTGCTGAAATTTAGCTGTTTAAATGGCTTGAAATTTTTTATGGTAACGCCAAAGAAGATCCACGTCAGTCCGCAACTTAACCATACGAAGCGTCCGCTGTCAGTCCGAGGATTCGGAAAAGTCTGCGGATCTGCGTCCGCAAGCGGACGCGTCCGCTGTCCGCTCATCTCTGGTCTCCAGCGCCAGGGTGAAAGTATTTGAGGTCCTTCATTGCTGCCAATATCAATGTGTTCAAGGGAAATACAGGAAATTGAAAAAAAAAACACACATCAAGTTGATTCATGTTTTGTTTATGTTTCCGTTATTTCATTAATACGACACTTAGTTTACATTCTCAGCTGATTCTAAAGAAGAAAAAAAAACCCAAAATACAATAAGATTTTTTCAATCACGACAAACCGGAAGCAATAGAATCATAACAGACACACTGGCGTATATACAAATACACACACGCGCATTCAATACTTGGCAGCCATAAAAACAATCATAAGAAATAATGGATCGATGTCGATATTTCCGCTGCACTGACCACAATGGACATTTTTATGAATATTTGGCCGACTGGCTGTGTGTGTTCCAATTTCAGTTGTTAGACAAAATGTGATCTACGTGTTTATTGTCAAGAGTTAGGCAAACGTTTTCTTTTCTTTTTATGAAATAATCAAGTTAAGAATGTTTGTGAAATGAGATCTCTGGTTGATTCCACATAGAAAAAAAAACACGCCAGAAAGAAATTAAAAATGTTGTTCTCGCTGAAATTCGAACCCGTTACTTGTGCCACACACATTTAAGTTTCAGTAATACTTGCACCACACACATTAAGTTTTAGTAATACCTGCGCCACACTCATTTAGTTTCAGCAATGCCAAGCAAAGATTAAATAAAAGCGAAAATTTCGCAGCGAAACAAATAAATAAACAATAATTTTCGAAGCCCACGAAGGGTTTGGGCCCCGAACAAGTGGTCGGGTTGACTCCCTCGCCCTCCCCTCCTTACGGCGGACCTGTTAGATAAGAAATGTGAAGGTTAACCCACAGTGTGCCGAACTTCAACAGTCGGCATTAACCAAACTACTGACATCTTCTAAATGTATATCTGGAATACAAACAACCCAACGAGCTAAGGGAGGTCACGGTTGAAGCGAACTGTTGGTGCATCTTGTACATTAAGGTGAACAACGATTGAGACAATTTTACGTCGAGCCTTTTTTATACAGACACATCAACTTTCAGACGAGGAAATAAAAAAAACAAACAATTAGACCATTTTAAATAACATCATCCGTTCACCACACGTCAAAAAAAAAAAACGGCAGATGGGGTTGTGAGCTCGAGTCTGAAGGAAGGGTCAAGCGGTCTTTGCGAACTAGGCCAACCACCCACCCCCTCCTCCTAATGAGATAGCGTGGGGAGGAGGGGTGCGATGAGAGATTCTTTTGTTATCTGACTGTTACAAAACGGAACTCTCGGCCCCCCGGGGCACGATGCTCGCCCAGGGTCAATGCATACTCTGCTCCCTAAGCGTAAGGCCGCTTCTGAGTCGGTCAGAATGTCAACTGACCAACCGGACATTCGCTTTGGCCACTGAGTCTGCTCTACGGACATCATGAGCAGGGTGCAACCACCTCATCATATGTAATAATACACACAAGAACTAGCCAGAACTTAGGCAAAATAGATTGTTGCTAAAAAAAAAATTAAATAAAAAAAATCCCACTGAAGCTTTAGAAAAAGAACTGCACATAAAAGATTACAAACAATCAGAACATCAACAATAACAACCGCCATATTGGCATTTCTATCTCCTAACGTCACATTCTCAAAATGCATAAAATAATTTTTTTTTTTTTAAAATATGATGCAGAGATAGTCTGAAAAAAAAAATTGCATTTTTAAATAACAAGTAATTAGGATGTTCAGATTAGAGGCATTAAAAAAATTAAAAAAATTACGAGAGTGGGCATAAGAATCCCTACCCCCTCCCTCCTCCCCCCCACACACAGATACAACCTGTCTGTGAAATCCGGAAACCAATTAGCTGTGAAAGATATACCGAAAAAAAAAATAAATTACCGCCGAGTTATCTGAACCGATGCTATTTTTAGCTGAGAATAAAATGACGGACTCAAATGGCTCATTTTCGGAACAACTTGCAACGTGGACAACGGGAGAATTATTTTTTTGTTTTCAACTGACCACAACAATGGTCAGTGCGGCCATCGGGAACATGAGATTCTCCTCTGGGCTAATGGCGGACAAATGACGCCATAATGTGCAACATAAAGTTATTGTCTGCTCGGTCCATGTTTCGTTCTTTAAAGTCGCCTTGAAAAAAAAAAAAACGATTGTGATGACGTTATTCTTGTGTACAAAGGCTATTTAATATGCCAGTTGTAATGGGAGATGGGGATTTTATTCACGGTTCCAATTTCTTCTTCGAGGCCGTTGGCATATTTAAGTATGCCGAACGTAGCCAGTGGTCAAACGTGAATGTAGTTATCGCTAGGGTAAATAATGATGTCAAGATTCATCGGAATGAGAAATTGAAGTTGTCGAAAATTTTTTTGGGGAAAACAGAATCGGCAAGTAAATTTAAAATGTCCGATTTATTATCCGAGTAATAAAGCAAAAGCTAACCTATTTTCGAGCAATACATATAAATGTATAGTTCTTAATAACGAAATCAGTGATTACATATAAATGTCTAGTTCTAAATATCGGAATCAGTAATCAAATGAAAAATAGTAATAATGTCACAAGTTACAAATTTTGAATCAGGGCCGTTCTTAGGCCTTGTGTTGGGGGGGGGGCGGGAGGGCATAGGCAGAGACGTTTAGAGATATTTTGGGGGCCGTAAGCTTGAGTACCTGGGAAAGGCCGTCGCCTAGTTTGCCTACCCACAACGAGGGCCCTGTTTATCAATCACTTGTGTTACCGGAAGTCCACAAAACAAGACAAACATATCTTGCACATTTATAAATGTGTGACGATGATTGAACGCGTGTTGGAAAATAAATGTTTGTAAAAATTAATGTTTGTAAAAATTTTTTTTTGTAAAAATATACCTTCCACAGTGCTCAATATGTTTTGTTTTTTTTAAAGTAAGGGATCGGGAAAGAAAAAAAAAGAATTTAGTGGAATGGATAAAAAAAGAAGAGTTAAAAATTGTTGGAAATTTGTGAAGAGTGCGGCTGTATGTTTGCTGTGTCAAGTTCCATTCATCATTTCAACGCCTGTCATTGCCAGAATTAATTGAAATGCAGCACTGATATTAAAAAAAACTGGATGCAATGCTTGAGCCAGTGCAAGATTTTTAAAGTACAGAAAAGCCTTTTTTTTTTGTTTTTAAGATGGGGGTGGGGGGGGGGTGACGGAGAGACATTATTCAAAAACTGGTTTCGTGCTACGGCAGTTGTTGTTGTTGGTCTTGTTTTTTTAAAATTTATTAACACTGTTTCTTTACTTGACCAATGATATGACACGGTTGTGGGGGAGGGAGGGGGGGGGGGAAGCACGAACCAATGTAGGCTATACATTTCAATTCTGTTAGCTCCATCTAATAAATCTCTAAAGACAACCTAGACAGGTCTGTGGTTACATTCGGTCAATTAGTGTAATTTCCTGTTTTCAACTTGTGGGTATAACAGAAGCAGACAAAACAGTGTCTGGCACTGAATAAGACTAACGTCACGAGTCTGTTTACAAAGAGTCAGACAAGACAAGGGACGCGCTAAGGGAAGATGTAGACGGCACGTAAAAGGTTGTGGGAGTGTATGTGGGTGTGTGTGTGTGTTTGTGGGGGGGGGGGGGAATCGTGTCTCTGGGTGTCCTCCGGGACAGCACCGGCGACGTGAGAGGTGAGCGGAGGGGGAAAACTATCAACCAATTAAAGTTGACGGCCACAAAACGGCGTTATAAGTTACCGAGCGTAGATCGGGGCTTTGGGAATAGATACACTGTCGTCGTTGTTTTTTTTTTCTTAGAAAATTGAATTTAGTTGGGAGGATAACTTGAAAAAAGGGGGGTGTAGGGGGGGGCGATGAGGTATGGACGGACAGAAGAATTACTCATTAAATAGCCCAGTTTTAAATTTATCTCCAAAGTTTTTGTTTCGACGAGGCATAAGTGTTTTTTTTTTTTTTTCTTCTTCTTATTTGTTTGTGGCTAATTTCCTTCTCCATAAATATTCCTGACATAATTAAACATTTTTTTTTTAGAAATGGTGGTTACAAACAAACAAACAAACAATTCAATTAGTGACCAGCATGAAGTGTGTACGCGGACATTCAACCAACTGTGGTAGTTGATGATGAACTGTCTTCAAAGTGGAAGACATCAGCTATAGAATTTGAGTGCTTCAACGGGTAGGTATTGTTTTAATTGTAAATAGTCACGCCCCCCCCCCCTTAATACTAGATTGTTGTCATATGTTTCGGTAGCCGCGCCACACACAATAATACATAAATAAATAAGTCAATAAATAAATAAGTCAATAAATAAATAAGTCAATAAATAAATAAGTCAATAAATAAATAAGTCAATAAATAAATAAGTCAATAAATAAATATGAATGTCCAGCCTCCTTTACTTCCTTAACTCAAGGTCAGGTAACCCATTTCAACATTTCAATCTGGTTGGAAATGACGGCCATTTAACCAACTTTCACCAGGACATGAAAAAGTTCACTTCGTTGTTACCGATGATCGAGCCCATGACTCCCAGGTCGACAGTCAAGCGTTCTACACCGCTGGCCAACACGGCATATCAAACAACATAACAATGCCCTATACTCCAAGCCCCCGCCCCCCCCCCTGCTAAAGAAATAAAAGCCCCTTAAAATATCACAGTCGTGCATTCCGTATCAATTTCCCCAGCTCTGGCTCTAACCAATTAACTAAGGAGCTTAACTTATGACGAACTTCAAACACCTTTGAACAACGCAAAAAAAATTGACGGAAGAAATTTTTAATTAAAGGTTTCCTTGTTGAAACAACAACAACAACAACAAATCGGTTGAGGCCGGGGGGGGGGGAGGAGAGAGAGAGAGAGAGAGAGAAAGAGAGAGAGAGAGAGAGAAAGAGAAAGAGAGAGATAGAGAGAGAGAGAGGTGAGTGCCACTGAGATAAATTAACTCACCTAAAGTCTCATGTCAAGACACGTGACTGGCGGTACCGTCAGAAGATTACCCCCCCCCCCACCTGCCCGTCTCCTCAGCCCCTACCCCTTCAGTTCCAACCTCCACTGCCGTATCCGCCTGAGGGTGTCCAGTTTCATTAAGTATCAGCTGCCCGTCGGAGCTGCCAGTCTAACATGGACCTCACTTCTCGATTAGTGTGTGTGTGTGTGTGTGTGTTTGTGTTTTGGGGATGTGTTTGTGTGTGTGTAATGTTTTTATTTTAAATTACGTTTAGAATTTGACACAGAACAAATAATACAAAAACTACATACAAAGTGATAATACCATACACTAAGTCATATACACCTGTATGTCACATATCAACCCATACACCTGTAGGTCACATATCAACCTATACACCTGTATGCGACATATCAACATATACACCGGTATGTCACATATCAACCCATACACCTGTATGTCACATATCAACCCATACACCTGTATGTCACATATCAACCCATACACCTGTATGCGACATATCAACCCATACACCTGTATGTCACATATCAACCCATACACCTGTATGTCACATATCAACCCATACACCTGTATGTCACATATCAACCCATACACCTGCATGTCACATATCAACCCATACACCTGTAGGTCATATCGTATCAAATTCAACTTCAGAAACAATTAGTTGTTCTCTGATCCTCGACTGCTAACTGCAACACCACACACACACACACACACAAATACACACACAACATACACACACACATCAGTGACAGATCGATACCAATATTTTTACAGCTACCGATTTCAATCGCTCAGTAGATTAGCCCCGACTTTCTATCTGAGGTGAATACCAAAGATGTTTTTTTGCAGGTCATTGTAAAAGTTCCCTCAAAGTCTCCCGCGGTGCCTCCATGGTCATTGCACTATCGGCTATGGTGGGGATGAATGAATGTTCACATTTTTAAAGCAATGTTAGCGACGCCATGTTGGTCTGCGGACAACGCAACCTATATAAAATAGTTTTAAAAAAAACAACAACTGGTGATGCCGTTTTTGACCAGGAAAGTCAGACTCCGTGAAAGAAACAGACCATGTGTATGAAACAACTGAATCGTTGTACTAAACTGTGGTAAATGCGTATATTATAATACAATTCCTGAACCAACCCTTCGATAATCTGTAGAGCCCGCCCATATGCTGATGTAATCGAATGTATAAAAAAAACGCAGTGGCTTCGAATACGACCGGGTGTGTTTCGTATTTTTTTTTCCGAGACACGACCGGCAAACTTTGATGACGTCAGTAAACAGATAGAACTCTTATGATTTAAAGTTATTTTCTTTTCGCGGGAACGAGTAATTTTGTCTACTTATACATTAAAATTGCAACTTTGCTTGTGTGTCTTCCTGGCACAGTGGTGAAACCGTTTGGTCTGGGACTCATTTTTATGCTGACTATATCCAGGTTCGATTCCTACCTGAAACATATCTTTTTTTTATTGTTTTTTTTCAGAATGTATCCTTTTAGTTGTTTTAATGAAAATTATCTGACTAGATATATTTGACATTTTTTAAAAATTGAAATAATTTATATTTTAGGATGTTGTAAAAAAAAGAAACAACAACTAATTAGGTTTTTTAAACTATTTCATAACTTAAAAAAAAATATTTTGAAAATATGTATCAAAGCTGAACACAGAGGCGTAACAATTTTAAGGGATGGGGGGTCCAAAATCGAAAGTCCCGCCGGGACTAGGAACATTAAATATTAAGAACATAATCTCATGTCATGGTATCGAATGTCAAAATGCAAGGCCCCCAAATCCTAGGTTCGGCAATGGCTTTACAATAGTTTATCTTCCTGCAAAGGCTTTGCAGGGTATAGCTAGTCCTAAGGCTAAATATTACATAACTTTTCCTTACCATCATTTTTGCGTCACACTTAAAAAAATTCAGAGAAGCCTACATATTTCAAATTTACTAAATAATAATAAGATTAAGAAACGAAAATAGAGGGGATGGGGAAGCATTTATATCCGAGAATCGAACCAAATACTGACGGAGACGAATTGACCAGTGTTAGCTTTCTGGAAAGGGGGGGGGTACGATAGATACTAATTTAGCGCATAATTTTTTGTTTTATTCGTCCGACTTTATTAGGCTTGGGCAGATCCGAAAACTATTAGTCTTAGACATATATCCTGACAACTAAAATATATAATTCAAAGCCGTATTTATTTAAAAAAAAATATTATAAAAATATCTCCGATTATTAACAGCAAATGACTTTATTTATTAGGCTTGGACAGACCCGAAAAAAATTAAAGCCAAATATAAAAATATCTCCGATTATTAACAGCAAATGACGTCATCAAAGTCTGCAATAAATAAGACTTCTCATTCATTCTGTTTACTGACGTCATCAAAGTTTGCTGGTCGTGTCTCGGAAAAAAAAAATACGAAACACACCCGGTCGTATTCGAAGCCACTGCCTAAAAAAAAACTCCTACGCCGATACCCATAAGAACATCGACATTTCCGATTCCACCCCATATTCCAATGTATCACCCACATCGCTGACATATATACATACTCGATAATCAAAATAACCAACCGAATGTCGTCTTTTTTTATAATTTTTTTTTAAAATAATTTTTTGATCACACACTCGCACAAAACGTGACGACCAATGAAATCGCTTGTTGACTTGTTGGGGTGGTTGGACGTCACGGTTGTTTATGAATAACAAGTTGGTTGCAAGTCATTCATCACTCACAAAACACACACACACGCACACACACACGCATGCGCAACTACTCTGGCACTCCCCTGGTGAATTATGGATGAGGCAGCATATTATAATCCTTCAACGACAGCTCGTGGGCTCGTGTGGGGGGTCTTTTTTCTCTTCGAGAGTGAGCCACTTGTTTACGGGTACTGCTCATGTTCAGTTTAAAGTCCAAACACGATTGGGCGACTCCATTTTCAAAGTTAGGGAATGAATTATATCCAAAAAAAAAAAAGATTTTTTTTTTCTTCAATGGCACGTTTACATATAGTTGCTACCAAGAAACACGCCACACACCACCACACTCAATATATAAGAAGATTAAACAACGTTAACAATACACTCTATTTTCTTTTAGGTCGACGGGTCTCGAAATGGAAAAGGGGGGGGGGAAGGAGGCACAATGCAGATTAAAAAAAAAAACTGCTGTAATTTGCATACGGAAAACACTCTTCATCTGCTTGACTCTAGCAGAGGATCAAATGGTACAACCAAACAGATAAATCTGCAGAGTTGTCAACACGTACATTTACGAGACGGAACATGTTTCCCGTTTTTATTTTTTCCCATATTGATCTGACCTGATGATAACAGGGCTGACAACTGTGATTAGTTGAAGCAATATGTGCTGCAAGTTGGTTAGCGGCTTTGGACATTGATTTCAGCAAAGAATCTTCAATATGGTAAGTATAACGTATCAGGGCAGGGAGCCCGGTGGGGGGGGGGATGTTTATGTTCAGGCTGGAGATGTACGCCCCCGAAACTCGTTTTCTTGTTTCCTCAGACTCTGTCACTCTAGTGTAGAGATGGGAAAATTAAAATAAATAGAACAAACTCTGAAGATTGTAACGCATCAGTGAATGTTCCATTTCAATGGATGGAGGATCTTAACGTTGTAGTTGAGCACAATCAATATAGAATCAGGGTGTAGGGGAGACTGACATTATGATGGAGCTATACCCCCTACACGGGGAGGAAACAACTAACCGGGAAGGAAACAACTACAAAGGGAGGGAAAAACCACACGGGGATGAAACAACTACACGGGGAGGAAACACCTACACGGCGAGGAAACAACTACACAGGGAGGGAAAAAACCACACGGGGAGGAAACAACTACACGGGGAGGAAACAAATCTATGATCAGTGTTAATGGATTTAATGCCAACCAGCTGTTAAACGATACAATGTTTTCTACCTTTTCACCTTCAAACACACAAACATCCTCTCTCCCTCGTCCCTCCACGACACATCTCTCCATTTCTCTCTCTGTGATGCATAGGCGTTGAAACCACATGCATTACACGGGCTACACACATAACCCTCCTCTTCACAAGTCATGGAGTTAATGGAGGGGGGGGGTAGAGACTTTGTTCAGTTAATGTTTTCATTTGTATATTTTTTTGAGGATGGCTGTTTATCAAGCAACATTACACACAGCTTACGTTTTATACTAGGAACATTAAGTGATCAGCCTCCACCCCCTTACACACCCGCCATCCCGAAACCCAGGTTTGAAACTGCTGCGACATATGTAAATGGCATCACGAACCAAATACCGGCCCCAAATACAAGGATCACAACTCCAGACGCATGAACGAGGCACGTAGACACATGAATGAGGCACGTAGACAGACACATGAACGAGGCACGTAGACAGACACATGAACGAGGCACGTAGACAGACACATGAACGAGGCACGTAGACAGACACATGAACACGGCATGTAGAAACATGAAAGAGACACGTAAACACATGAACGAGACACGTAGACACATGAACGAGGCACGTAGACACATGAACGAGGCACGTAGACGCATGAGCGAGACACGTAGACACATGATCGAGACATGTAGGCACATGAACTAGGCACGTAGACACATGAACGAGACACGTAGACAGACACATGAACGAGGCACGTAGACAGACACATGAACGAGGCACGTAGACAGACACATGAACGAGGCACGTAGACAGACACATGAACACGGCATGTAGAAACATGAAAGAGACACGTAAACACATGAACGAGACACGTAGACACATGAACGAGGCACGTAGACACATGAACGAGGCACGTAGACGCATGAGCGAGACACGTAGACACATGATCGAGACATGTAGGCACATGAACTAGGCACGTAGACACATGAACGAGACACGTAGACACATGAACGAGACACGTAAACACATGAACGAGACACGTAGACACATGAACGAGACACGTAAACACATGAACGAGGCACGTAGACACATGAACGAGGCACGTAGACGCATGAGCGAGACACGTAGACACATGATCGAGACATGTAGGCACATGAACTAGGCACGTAGACACATGACACAAGGCAGGCATTTGATGTTAAAAGACAAACCGTCAATAATGCAATTTTAATTGAAAATGACTGTAATACTAAAAAGGGAGGAAACAAAAGTTATGGGGAGGGGGGAGGAAGAGAGAGAGAGAGAGAGAGAATTATTTTAATGTCTACAACTCAATACCGTCAGCTGAGGCTATTTTTAGATTCGAAACCAGAGCAGATGACCTGAGTAAATATGATATTTTATCCTGAAAAATATGAAGTCATAAAACTTGATTTCAATTAAAGTTACGGTAGAAACCCAATCAGGCCGACTTTGATGGTGGATGTGTCTAATTACACGCCAAACTTGATTCAATCAGTGGACTTTTGAAAAAAAATCATTGACTTTTATTGTGTTCAGACTTTGTCTGCCTTTTTTATTTTTTGCTTTGTTTGTTTGTTAAAATAGATAAAATGATGAGTTCATATGTCCGTAAAGGTGGACATATTAATTCATGTCCGTAAAGGTGGACATATTAATTCATGTCCGTAATGGTGGACATATTAATTCATGTCCGTAATGGTAGTAAAGTTCCCTTAGCCCTAACGGGCCATCGGGGCAGATGAAGTGTAGAATTCATCTGTTTCTATAACCTCGGCATATAAAGGGATTGTGTGGTTAGCGCAACGCCCAGCCGCCTTTACTTCCCCAACTTAAAGTCAGGTACCCATTTAAAGCTGGGTGAACTTGTGGGACGACTTTGCACCAAATTCACCTGGAAAAATTCCAAGGTCCTCACCGAGGATAGAACCCAGGACTCTCAGGTCGACAGTCGAGTATCTACACCACTCGGCCATCCGTCCCACTATGTCCGTAATGGTGGACATATTAATTCATGTCCGTAATGGTGGACATATTAATTCATGTCCGTAATGGTGGACATATTAATTCGCCTGCACTGAAATAATGCTCTGGTCGACAAATGGCGCGCAAACGTCCACACAGACAGAAACAAAATGGTTACACCACACACAGTTCAACGTGAATTAAATTTAAACGTCATATCGACATGGGCCAATGCCGTGCTTCATTCTGAAACGAGCTGAGCGCAGCCGGCCGGATTGAACAAGTTTGGCGGGCCGCAATGGGCCCACGGTTGGGCAAGATTTTCTCCCTTGTTCTACTATGCAAAAAAAAAAAAAAACCAACACATACAGTTTGTTTTTTGTCTTTAACGGCACGTCGTTCCGTCTGGTGGTGACGATTGATGGCGTCATAATTCAAACTCCAGACATGAACGATGATGACTGAAATGAGTTGGTCCGTAAAACGTTTATGGAGAAGGGAAATCCCCTGTTTTCACATGAAGGAGGAAACATTTTTGAGGTTCGGGAATTCCGAGACTGATCTTTGAACTTGACTTCTGTGCACTACATGGAAACTCCCAAACATGTTTATTTTTATTTAATACAGTAGAAATGTAAAAAAAAAATATGTTACAGTTTTACGTGAATTTTAATTTTTCAAAACTTCCAGAGTCAAAAAAAAAAAAAAATTCATTGGGGAAAAGGAATTTCAAGTGGCCAAAAAAAAATAAATAAAACGCTTTGAACATTTTGTTATTGCTTGTAAAATAACAAGCTAATTGTAATACTACCAGCTTCTTGTAACATTACTAGCTACTTGTAATACTACCAGCTTCTTGTAACATTACTAGCTACTTGTAATATTACTTCATATATATGAAGATTGTATTGATCTACAATCCCCAAGCACTAATTTTCGATAGTTTTAGACCGACTGGAACCAAGCTCATGAAATTAATACTTGGGGCCGCACTCTATGTCAGGTGGCCGTTTTTTGTCCTCTCGGCCCTGGCATTAGCCCTACACAATACAGACTTTGGTGGATTGATGCACAGAATAAACAGGTGAGTGACCTTGATTTACTTCAAGTACTTAAAAAAAAACAGTCACGAGTTAGACGTGTCAGTTTCTTCAGTCAACGAGGAAAAAAAATAATAACAACCAGGTAGTAAAAAAAAAAATAGTTTCATTAAAAGTCTGACTCACTCCCTTCACTCCCCGGCCCAAACAGAACGCTCGTGCAATCTGTAAGTGAGCTGAAATACTCCCTTTTCTACGACGAACCCCGGGGGAAGGGGGGGCAGGGTGAATGATAGTGTGGCGAGACAGTGCCCGTAATTAACGTTCGCCGTCCGGTTTCCCCGCCCCCCCTCCAAACCTCCTCATTTCCCATAGTACGCCAGAAGTATCGTCGTCACTGCCAACTACAACAACAACAACAGGAGTGTAGCCGGAGCTAACGAGATAATGACAAGGTGGCAGGCAACAGGGGGCGAGGAGGTGAGCGGTGATGCTGCTATCTCGTACAAGTGGGTTGTCCGTCTCTGTGTGACCAGGTAATACTGACAAAATGAACATATGAGCTATACTGCCTTGAGCAGACGTGGGCACCCCATGTTCATTTAGACACCCCATCCACATGCTCTCGGTCAGGATCTTTGGTCACATTTAAGGCCCTATTGTTCAAAAATAGTTTCCCACCTCTGGTCTAGTGCCCGAAATATGAGTTGGCGAGAGACAAGGCCGTAGGTAAACTCACAAAATGTCTCTAAGGGTATTGAGGGTCTGAGTGAGTACAGGACAGACCTCACGTCGATTGGGGCAACGCTCTTGATCAGATCGATCGCCTGAAAGGGAAACCACCCTCGAATGTTGCCACACATATCAGAATATATTTATAGCACCAAAAGTTCATGGGCCCCTCAATTTATTAGGCCGACCCTGAGTATGTATGAGTGACGAAATAACAGTAAGTCAAAGTGGACCTGTGTGTGGGTGCAGGAGGTGGCGCATCACCACCCTGTGTGTGGGTGCAGGAGATGGCGCATCACCACCCTGTGTGTGGGTGCAGGAGGTGGCGCATCACCACCCTGTGTGTGGGTGCAGGAGGTGGCGCATCACCACCCTGTGTGTGGGTGCAGGAGGTGGCGCATCACCACCCTGTGTGTGGGTGCAGGAGGTGGCGCATCACCACCCTGTGTGTGGGTGCAGGAGGTGGCGCATCACCACCCTGTGTGTGGGTGCAGGAGGTGGCGCATCACCACCCTGTGTGTGGGTGCAGGAGGTGGCGCATCACCACCCTGTGTGTGGGTGCAGGAGGTGGCGCATCACCACCCTGTGTGTGGGTGTAGCACCGCGGTTCTCAACCTTTCATTTGCGACTGTACTCCAAAATTAGTTTTATTTTTGAAACGTAAAGTACATGTCATCGCGCACCCCCTGCATAACCTTTCCCGTATCCCTCGGGGTACGCGAACCACCGGTTGAGAACCGCGGGTATATGAGGTGGTACATTACCCAATGATATGAAGATCATGTACGGCTATAACAAGACATTAATGGACACACTTTGAAGTTAAAAGCCCCGCGGAAGTAGGACACCCTACACAGACAAACAGGTGGGGGGCGGGGGGGGGGAAGTGACGGGCAGATAAAAAGCGGGTGACCGGAGTCTGACCAGGAAGCTGTCAGTGGACATCAGAGTGTGGACGGAACCTGAGAACTTGACCAGGGGGACAAGAAGTGCTTTTATACACGACACCAGCTTTTTGAGGAGGAGTTTAGTAGGAAGATACAAGTAGGAGGATACCAGTAGGAGGATACAAGTAGGAAGATACAAGAATAGGGATACAAGTAGGAAGATACAAGTAATAAGATACAAGTAGAAGGATACAAGTAGGAGGATACAATTAAGAGGATACAAGTAGGAGGATACAATTAAGAGGATACAAGTAGGAGGATACAATTAAGAGGATACAAATAGGAGGATACAAGAAGAAGGTAGAAATAGAAATTATCTCTGTGTAGAGTCCACATGTTACGGCCAAAGTCCAGTGCCGGCCAGTTCGCGATGTGACCGGCCTAATTGAGAGGAATCGACTCAGGCTGACATTAAGATATTCAAAGCGATGACTGCCTACTGAAAAACACCAATATAACTAAACAAACAAAAAATGTTTTGCCTAAATTAGACAAAGGTAAAGTGTTGGTCCATAAAATACGTGAAAAAGTGGATACAAATATCAAAATGTTAATACCAACATCCTCCCTCCCCCCCATTATTATTCTACACCAGAATGAACTAGTAGCCACACAGAAAGTTGCAAAGAGTCAAACAAGAGTTGTGAATGAAATGATTGGAAGAAAATAACAAACAACTGACCGCATGGGAGCCACATTGAACTCAATGAAGAGCCACATTGAACTCAATGAAGAGCCACATTCTACTCAATGAAGAGCCACATTCTACTCAATGAAGAACCACATTCAACTCAATGAAGAGGCACCAACCAATGTTACAGTGACCTGACATAAACCTGTCCTCACTCTGACTAAACAGTTTAAGAAATTTTCTGTCTCGCCACATTATTTTTCACTTAACTTATTTTTTAACTAACGAAACTCATTTTGAAGGTTGTTGTTTAAAGAAAAAAACCTAGACACTACCAACTCCCCCCCCCCTTTCCCCCACCTAACTAAAATGTTTTTTTTTGGGTCCCTTTAAAAAAAACCCCGAGTGGATGCTTTGTAGGAATACTGGAAATAGATTGTGAAATAAAGACTCCAAAGTTTACTGGTGTCGAGGATACTTTCAAAATAATGTTCATAACTGTACATAAAACCACACCAAATTGTTTACAAGTAGAACTGGATCATTTGAATTCCTTACCTAAGAAAAGTTGAACCTAGCCATATATACATATATATACCAGCTATATTAGTTCTCATCAATCCACAGACCAAAACAAAGATAGATTAAAGACACTCAAACAATGAACTATTGACTCCAAACGCTTTTAATGAATCCCCTATACTAATTTTATTATAAACGCAAAGCTTACATAAATGCAAACAATTAATCTTGAAAGCAAACTAAAGCATTTAACCCCCTAACCCCCCACTCTATTTTTTTTTTGGCTAGCAGTCGAAGAAACAATTTCAGCCAAGAAATTTTTTTTAAAAAAAGTTCGTCTGTCTGTTAAGCTAATAACTAAACAAATGTTCATACCTGAGTGACCAGTAAATCCACTGACGCTGTGTGAACCATTTAACATGATCCTAACTTCTTTCATGTACGGATTAAATCCCAAAAGATACGGATTAACTGATTTTACAAATCAATCGAAGCTCTGAATAATTTGTCCTTGTGTATATATTTTAAAAAATATTCAATACCCAAATGGGTAGGTGATACAGACTTTCGCATCGAGTCACGCTGAAACTAATCTTCAACCTCAAAACTGCAAACACAATGAGAGAGATAAATAAATAAATAAATAAAAAGCTGCCACCATAGCTCGCGTCGTTCTCCTCGCCACTCACACTCCGACTCAAACCATCACTGCTCACGGTGGAGTTTTGACTCGCCACCGGTGGAGCCGACACATAAACTGGAGGAGAGCGGGGTGCTACTGGGCACCCACCAACCCCCCCCCCCGACCCAGAGGTATCGAGGATGAGAGATGACGCGTGGAAGGGAGGGGGGTGGTGTAACAAGAGAAAAAGCCAACGGCAATTATGACGATTTAGAAGTGTGTCCGAGATGATATATATTGGAGACATTAGGAGAAATGAGTTGAATATTGTATATGAAGCGTGTTTAGTGTTTACGAGCTATGCAACCGACTGATTCATCTGGTCACTTCATTTACTACATCTGGTCACTTCATGCCCAACACCTGGTCACGTCATGCGCAAAACCTGGTCACGTCATGCGCAAAACCTGGTCACTACATGCACTACATCTGGTCACTTCCTACACAACATCTGGTCACTTCATGCGCCACACCTGGTCACTTCATGCGCTACACCTGGTCACTTTATGCGCTACATCTCTGGTCAGTAAATGCGCTATATCTGATCACTTCATGCGCTACATCTGGGCACTTCATGCGCTACATCTGGTCACTTCATGCGCTACATCTGTTCACTTCATGCGCTACATTTGACTCGGCCACACAGTACCAATGGCGAAGTCGTGCGTTAGCTCTGACTCCGCCATCTGGTTACTCCTTACATCGTATCTGTGCAAGCCACTGGACCACTTCATACATTCCATTGAATCAATTCGTACATTACATTAACCTGTCAACCAGACATGTTTATCTATCTATCTATATATAACCTCTAAGTGTAACGTGTTTCTATTTAGCCCCAACCAATCAGGTCACATTACACACACACACACAACTAATAGCAAATTTAAAATGACACTCACCTACACACACACACACACACAGAGAGAGAGAGAGAGACAGAGAGAGAGAGAGAGAGAGAGAGAGAGAGAGAGAGAGAGAGAGAGAGAGAGGAGGAAGGTAGGTTTCACAAAATAATTTATTTCTAAGAAGTCCAAGAAGAGACAATCTTTATCGGTTGTGGTTTAATAGGAAAATTGAGACTGAGAGAGAGGCAGAGAGCGGGTGGCATATTAGAAGCGGGGAGGGAAGGGTGGGGGGTGGGGCTTAAAGATAGATGTGACATACAACACCAGGCTATTTATATCCATAAAGTACTCCCATCATTGGCGTCACCCGTGAGTTCAACTGTGTGAATTAAGGGCAAATGTGTGTGTTTGTGTGAGTGTCAAGTGGCGTATGTGAGTGAACGATGCCATATGTGAAATTACATATATAGCTGGATAGCTGGGAGGAAGGGTTGGAAAAAAAATTGGGGGGGGGGGGGGGGGTCTTCAGATCTGAGGTACGTGAAATGGCTGACAGCACAGATGTCATGTGATGTCCCCACTTTGCGGCCAGGACACTGTGGACAAGCAGCAACCTCATCGTCAACAGCCACGTGACCACTTCTGACAATCTGATTGGAAGATAAAGCCGGCAGTGACGTCAGCAGGCTGATTTTCAAAGCAGACGATTATGGATGCCAATAATGCTCGATGAGGCGGAAGGGCGTATAGAAGCAAATTATTTATGTATTATTTTACAGGCAGCAGTTGAAACATTTTTTTCTTCAGCTACATACTTACGGTTGTTTAGATCTCAAATTAAAGAAATGCGGCCCAACTGGTTTACTTGTATGAGACAAAGACAGAGCTGTATTTCAACCGTGGTAAAAATAAAATGTTTTAATTAGGGGTCAAGCCCAGAGTCAGAACTGAAACATACAGTGGAGTTCGCAGAAATCAATCAGCACTTTGTGATTGGGGGGGGGGGGACACAAAATCAGTATAAAAATAAATTTTGATAACGTATCCACACAACGTGTATCTATCTACGTATCGAGGTTTTCTTGAATTACTGTGATCCGCATGAGAAGTCTCGTACAATTTCTTTGCACCAATAGTGTCACAGCCACGCTTGACAAACTGGCGGTGCATCTAGTGTTGTTTTAGTCCCAGGTCATATTTTAGTTTCAGTTTTTATTTAGTTTTTTCTGTAATAATTTTAGTTTTCGTCTAGTTTTAGTCTTGCTTCTAATTTTAGTTTTAGTTTTAGTTCTCGTTGACGAAAAGTCAACATTTTCGTTAACGAAAGTTTTAGTTTTAGTTTTCGTGAACGAAAGCAACACTATATTTTAGTTTCAGTTTTTATTTCGTTTTTTCTGTAATAATTTCAGTTTTCGTCTAGTTTTAGTCTTGTTGCTTACTTTATTTTTAGTTTTAGTTCTCGTTGACGAAAAGTCAACATTTTCGTCAACGAAGGTTTTAGTTTTCGTCAACGAAAGCAACACTAGGTGCATCCACTGGTGTCTACAAAAACTCTTTCAGCTGGCTCTGCTGGTCGAGATTCGGTGTCTTGGGGGCGTGGTTTGAACTGTTGAGATGAAACGGTGTGGAGAGGAATGGGGGGGACTGCAATAAAGCATAGTCGCCAGCTAGCTACCCGACTCGTCTGACCAGTGGTCCGCCAAAAAACGCCCGCACTCGAAAAAAAGCACTGGATCTGCCATTTCGTGAACCTCCCCCCGCGGCACGGAGGGTGGGGAACCGGCGAAACTGTCAGCGTATTACGGTAATAATGGACATCAGAATTCGAACGTTTTCCGCCGATACCAATGTAAATATATTTCGTGCAAACATTTATTGCATTGACCAATTATTGAAGGTCACGTGGTGACTCACGTCTCGGGTTACACACTGTCGCGTTACTTCTTTACTATTTATTTTACAACACTTAGTGTCAGGGTTGTAAGGAACTGTTAATATTGGAATGATGATATATTCTGGATGTTGATGAATGGCACAGACTTGGAGGCGTATGGTCTCATGGTGAAGACTGCCATGTTAACACCAATGTTCATAACACTTCATCAAATAAGAGTCTTAACTGCATGGCTCGAATTATTGATACATTTATTTACAACGACATTAAGGTAACAAACATGTTGAATGATAAGACGCTGTCGTGTTAAGTATTTAATGAACTATTATTTCTTAGTCTAAATCAAAATCAATAACTACCTCGAATTAGATCTCTAACAAAAAAATGTCCCTTTATCAAGTTTCGTCTCCAAGTCAACTACTATCCCCCTGTGACGTCAAATAGCAACCAATCTAAATATTACACCTCACACTTCATAGTGGGTGCACAAACTCAGGATTAATAAAATAAATTTGTAATTAATATTACATAGGGGTGAATTCTCATCTCATTCTGCTCTCGTTTTGTTCTTCATGTTGTAAAATGGATATGAAACTTTTGTGTCTGGCCAAAACCGTCTGTGTGACTGGTCATCATCTCTGACTGTCAGGTCAGTTGTAGCTTGATGTATTCATACAGGAATCCTGTCACGATGACCTCCAGGTAGATGGTTTGAGCAGAATGGTCTACAGGTGGTAAAATGGCCTATGACCTGATTTTTTCTTACACAATAAGATGTTTGTAAACAGTTTTCCACTTGACACCCGAGTTTCAGATCACCTGAACAGACAAATTTTTTGAAATGCAGAAAATATAACAATATCAAAGATGGATACAAGTCCACATATTATCTCGTTATATAACACAATGTAAATAATAATAATAAATTGTGTTTGATTTTACCATAAATTCATTAAATTTCATTGTTTGAAAAGTCGTCTCAATTGACTTTAGACCTCAGGTGTAATATATTTTAAATTCCGAAATGTAAATGTTCAATAATTCATTTAGATAATATTAAGAAATAAATATCTAACTCAGGCTGTTGACTTAAAGAAATATTAATCTCAACATTTAACATTTGAATGAAAACTTAGTCTCCACAATTTCTGTAATTTCAAAAGTTAAACTTACCATTAAGTTATTTATTATTTCAGTTGGTTGAATTTCCAACTTCTGACATTCGAATTATTTTTTACTCCGTAAATGTTTTAGTATAAAATGTACTACATTCTAGCAGAATATATATTTAGATATTATGTTTATATTTTAAATATTTATTTTACTCCAAGTGTTTCTCTATTAATCCTGTCGTCAGCTACCGCTCCGGCCGCTATACCCCCAATCCTCAGCTAAAAATAAATACATTAATATCAGGTATTATGCCAAATTGTATTAATTTCCATTAATAAATAATTTATATCATTTGTAGCTTATCATTTTCAGTAATATCGAGTAATGACCGAGTATCTGTCTAAAGGTTAAAGATAAATAAAAATAACATTGGAAACACCTTATATTTCAAGTAGATGTCTGAATATTGACATTTAAACAAAAATGATTGATTCTTTTTCAAAAGAAAATCTTAGCATTTTAAAATTGAGATTAACTATTTATGACAGCTAGCAACACAAAAAAGTAGACATTGAAAGTTTAACCAAGTAAAATATTTCAGCTTATTTTCTTCCAACATTATTATTTGTTTTCATGGCCCATTTTTTTTGACGAAGCTGCAAATTGTTTTAATAACATTTTCAATCATAACATAACATAAATTATTCAATTTATTTAAACCTTAAAAATTGCATGATAGATTGATGTTCCACGGTAAAACTGGTTTTTCAAATATATTTTGTTAGTCAACTTGACTCATCCGACGTTACATTAATGAGACATTTTTTATATTCTCTTTTAAAAAAAAATTAAAAAGATAAATGTTCTTATTTTCACATACAACTTAAAGAAAATATAATTAGACATATTCTTTTAAAGAGTTTTTATATCTATAAAGAAAAATCTCTACACTAAACTTATAAAGTAACTTTAAAAAAATAATATTAAGTGAATTAATAAATCAAAAATTGAAAAGAGATAAACACACTTAAAAAGCAACAGTAATATTTGAAATGCCTTATGAACCACTGATTTAGATATTTATTAAATAAGTGAAATTCTAATGCACGGTTATGAACAAATTGTAATTATTAACAAAATTTAAAGTGGCTTTGACACAATTGGGAAATGCAGGGTGGAGCGTAGTATCGTATTTACTCATCTATTATGGAGACAAGCTTTCTCAAAATTTACTATGTACATTCTTATTTAAAATAACAATATATATATATATATATATATATATATATATATATATATATATATATATATATATATAATATTATATTATTATATACGAAGAAAAACTATTACAGCTATTTAATAAAATAATTTATAAAATAATATAAATTTTCTAATAAATAATCAATAATTAAAAATTTTATTAAATTAAAACAAATTAAATTGAACAAAAATTTAAAAATAAATTTTAATCGTCCCACCACCCCAATATTATTTTTAATTAAAAAAAATAAAAAAAAAATTTTTCTTTTGTTTAGACAATACAATCTATATTATCTGAAATATAACTTTTTCCAAAGGTTTGTAAGAGCCTTGATTTCTTTAGCATGAATAATATTTTTCTGTAATTTTCCGGTGAAATAAAATAAACTAATTATTTCGAGTGATAAGCCATAATTCCAGTCAGATTCAAGAATTATTTTAATATGTATGACAAATATGCAAAATTATTAGTAAACATTATTTTTTTAATTTGTAAACTTCGTATTATATTGCCAGATTGTAGATAAATAACTGGGAACATGCTCAAGTAATTGATAAAAAATGCCATGGTAACTTCGCTGAAGAACAAAAATTAAGTCTTATTGGAGCGGATAAAAACTAAAGTTAAATACATGCTTGATTAAATTGCCACAATTATGTTATAACATCTGTTAAATCTAAATTTAAGGAAAAAACTATCATTTAACGTAACAAGCGGGGTTCATTCGATATGGCAGATATAAAATGTTAGAAGATGCTAACATAAAACGAACTACTTCTAAATTTAATTAATACAGTCTGCTTCTTTAAAATTCTAACTTAATAATTAAAAATGGAGAGCGTTTAAATGCCAATTTATTATTATTTTTCAAATATCACATTGAATTGTAGAAATTAAATACACAATAATAGGATATAATAACAGATTAAAGCAAGTTAAATTGGCATCAAACCTTCGTCTTTTGATTACAACCAAATAGAACAGTAATGATACATAATAACATATTATTGTCTGATTTTTTTATGTTTACATTGTATTAAATTATTTTTATATTTTATTGAAAAAGCAGTAATGCAATGCCATATCTGTGGTGTTTCTATTATGACACTATAAATTATAATTACCAAAACACACTATAAACGGCCATACTCATTATATTATAAAATAAAATTCTGACTGCTTAATACCAATATCTTTAGCTTCGACGAACCAAGATCGATATATATGACCAGTATTCTTCAACTTAATACATTTATCTTTATATACTCAATCATCTTACTATTAATCCTGCATGTTGAAAAATTAAATAAATATTTTAAATTTTTTGTGAGGCTAGAGATACACATAATGTTCACGAATTACGGATACCACTATATATGGTGTAACAGTAAACTAGGTAAATTTCCCCGTATTTCCATACCGGGTACTGGGACCGTGGCCGACTAACCATATTAATTAGGATTATTTAACGTTAAGAGTTTTGTTAGATATTGACAATTTTGTTTTCTTAAAGTTTCTGATTGTAGTGTAACAATCTATGACTGACTCAAAAGAATGTTTTCAACTGACGTAGCTTTCATAGTCCTATAAATATACGGTACTTTCCATTTTTAATATTCGGTATTCCACAAACATGATTCAATACGTTAATTTTGTGAAATTCAATTAGAATAAAATCTTGATTCGATTAAAAAATTGTTACATTTTGATATCAGCAGTAAAAATAGAATTAAAAACTTGAACAAATTTACAAAATTTCCGACCTCAAAATCACGCAGACAGTGTAATAATTAGATAAATTGCCAAGTGAATAACGACGATCTAACTATCGTCAGAATGTTACCTGCCTGTGTTTTTCTTTATTATTGCCGTTGACTACTAACATATTTTTTTTTAGAGTTTTCAGTTTGTAAAAATGAACTTGTTTTTGTTCTTTATACTAAAGTCACAGAAATGCAATCGGACCGGCTTGTGTGGGCACGCACTTGAAAATGGTGATAAATATTTGAGTTCATAAACACCAATACAATCTTGTACTCGAGGTCTCCAAAGATTACACTGATGGGGATGTTTTGATTTTTATATAATATTAACGTTTCGGAATCAGTTTTTTGATGCTGATTTTGAATCTGTAAATATTTCCACCCCATCAGCTCAAATTCGTTAAGATATACGGTTTTGTATGTGCCAAAACAGGAATAGGGACTGCCGACGCACTCACAAATGTGCGTATGCTGCAGTCACACACATGTTCACAAAACACATACCTCGTATTATATACGGTATATTAGTAATGTTCCTGAGCCGATGTCAGATGTTTCGTAGGGTGAGCAGCTGATTTGCAGCCGTTAGAATTGCTATTGTTGTCTTAGAGTTGATTATTGCCGTTTCAGACTTCATAAAGGGAGTAGTGAATGTGGCAATTGCAAGATGGCAAATTGCAGGATGTGTAATTACGGATCTAAATTTTGTTATGTGCGTACATTTCTCATGCCGTTACGAAGAAAGCATCATTTTGATCAGCAGTGGATTGGGTGTCGTAGGCACCACAGTTCAGGTTGTCTCGACACCTGCATGGTTGATGAGAAGCCAAAGAAAACAACAATACGGCGTGAGTTGGAAGAACATTTCCAGCAGAATGTTATTTTTTATTTATAAATATCAATGACTTGTATTAAAACCAAAGCTCCATCAGTTTCAAACCAATTCCACACGATCCTGTCATTAAATCCAGTTCAATGTCGCAGAACACATGTGCCAGACGAAGAGAAGGATGAAGAAAGTGATGTTCCACGACTCAGACTCCTGATGCCGGAGAAGGAATTATTTGATGGAACTTTGGTGACCTGTAGTGAGGATCTGGCGCTAATAAGCTGAACTTGTTCACGGCAAACTTCGTCACTTGTATAAACAGCTTGTTCAACTTCTTGATGTGACTGGCAGATTTTTTCACCATATGTTGACGGCCTATGAGAGTCTTGGTGTTGAACACATTGAGGATTATTGACTCGTCAGCACCAAGCTTAAAGCAAATGTTGCATGATGGAAACAAATATGCCAGTTGATATTTGCCTAATATAAAGAGTAATATTACGAAAATTTCGATTATGCCGGAATCGTTGAAACAATAGTGCTATCGCGCGTGTACAATTGGTTATAGTGGCGCAATAACTAGCTTGACGGGAATGCAGCATTAGGCAACAAATTTTATTGTATGTGTTTCCATAGTGCGAATAAATACCGAAGATAAGAAGTACCACTATACAAAAATAATTCGTCGATCAGAATAGAATGCACTCAGGGAAATAAAAACGTTTTTCATCAACCGTTGGTTGATCGTCAAAATTACACCGTTTCATATAAAATTAGACCGATGAAGAACTTAAGCAAGGCATAGATCGGATGCATTTATATACATATAAATAAAGCTCCGGTATTTATTAAAGTCAGCGAAAGGCAGTTTTCATAGTCCACAAGTCAGCTGTAAATACGGCCGATGAGCCTTTCAAACATTTAAAGTCATCCTGAAAAAAGATTTACGTGGGTGGCAATCAAGTCAGTCGTAACCAATTTTCTGGTTCGTCGACTATGAAAAGTTGTAGTTAAATGTATTCATGCCTAAACAGCCTGGGATATTCCTGAAAATTCATTTGCTGATCACATCTGCATTTCTCCTTGCGTCTTAAAAAGGTGCTCGAATCATGGCGAACGCTTTCCATTATTTGCGGGCGGTCAGATTTCAGGCCGGTGGGCAAAGCGATGTTAGACTACTGTTGATGCACGACGGTTAAGGTCGCATTAAGGTCTTAAATGGAATATATATACATAATTTTATTAGTTAGAACTGATTTCACGCTTGTGTTTTAATATTTTTTACATTAACTGCAAAAGAGAATATGTAAAAAATTTATTTTTATTGAGTATTATAATTATAATAAAAATTAAGATTGCGGATTTCTGTGGAGGCTGATAGAGAATAAACGGCTTGCATATTCCGTAACCGCGTGTGTAATTGAGTATGATTACGAGTTCACGATAAATTATTTTTGTTTTCCAGTGTTATTATTAATTGTAGAGAAAATATTTAAAGTATAGGGAACACTTAAAATATCAAGAATAAATGTTTTTATTTTATATAGTTCAGCCTAAAGAAAATAATCATCATTATATACCACAATGTTAATCAGTTATTATCTTCGATAATTAAACTTATCCTGTTCAATCCATACAATTATTTGTGCATACAAAGCACCAAAATCTAAATTAACCATAGTATGAAAGGACTCTTTTAAACATTCTTCATTTTGTGTTTTATCATAAATTAATATATGGTAATAAATAAAAAGGGCGACGTATTTCGCCAGTTAAGCGATTTTCCACTTTCGTAGTAGTACTCTGGTTTTAGCATCGTTACTCGTAGCGAAAATTTACAAAGAAAAATAAGATTTTACAAAGTAGGGGTTATACAGGCAAACTTTAATAAGCAGAGCAAATAAGTAGAGTGTTGCCGTCTCCGATGGCGTTTCTATTGTTAAAACTAAATAACATTTGTTTTAATTAGTTTACTTAAAGACATACCGTTTTAGAGAGCAGCAGATCAAGAGGCAGTCATATACAGCAGACGCAGAACAGAAGCCAAAATATATCTATTAGTAAGTTGTGCCACATCAGGTTGGTAAATCTGGTTATTTTCATTGATCTGATTCACTGTTGTATTGATGTATGCAGATTAAAAGCCTGGGGTTGATGACACAGTTGGAATACGCTCACAATATTCGAAGTCAAAAACATCCATGGACTTTTTGTTGTATTTTTCAAAAATTTCTAGTACAGATGTAGATGTAAAATATTTATTTTGACGTGATATTTTTTCCTCGCCCGTAAAAATAAATGCTTAATAGTTGATGAACTCTGATATTTTATATGGTAAATAGTTGAAATAGTATTGACCTGACCTGGATATATTTTTCTATATAGAGAGACACTGATTATTGCCTAACAGGTTTTTTTTTATTATAATTTCCACATAGCATCCCCACTGTTGTTGATTGACCACTACACGGACTTAATATACCATTCAATCAATTCCATGATACAGCACTAGATACAGTTTGAGTTTTTCCCTGTCATATAATCACTATCCTTCGAATTTACCAAGTGTGTCACACTTCAGACATAATTCTTCAATAATCCCTAAGCAGTAAAAATAAACTTCAGATATAACTCTCCTCATGTGTCACACCCAGACTTCTTCTCTCAATATGCCATAGTGTGTCATTAATTCAATACATTTGCTGCCAATAATAGTTAAAAAATATTTTCGAATTTTCATCAGCAATACAGAAATGTTCATTTCGTATGTAATTACTTTAGTAAACTGAATCCAGTTCATTTATACTTATAACATGCTGTTATGATTATATACTACTTACTACTTATATCAGAAATACTTTCGTCAAAAAATTAATAAAATGTTATTGTACATTCCTTAGAAAGGTTAATTAACTAATTTTTTAATGATATAAGAAAATATAACATATCGATAGCTCATCAGACACTTGCAACCACTCACTTTCATAAATTATCAAATGAAGTCGAAAAATTGTAATTTTCAGGACTCCGTCATTCTATCACTACCACTTATGGACTAGCTGACTAGATCATAGTCCTCTGATATAGCACTTCCTTAAAATTGGATACAATTTTATCCCCTTGTTCCTTCTTATCTTCTTCTGTTCATCTGATACAGCTGTCACATAGCAACAATAATTTATTTAGTGATTGCCACACAGGATACGGCGACAGTACCACATCTTCATGTTATCCCCTCCCCTGGCAGTGATTAATTGAAATATTTTAGGAACGTATCTTTCAAGTTAATTAATAACCCACTAGTCAAAAAAAGGTAATGGTACAATTTTTTTTGTAGGAATTTATAGTCAACAAATTTTGTGAAAGTACAAAAATTGTATAATTGTTTTCAAACATTTTAATTGTAAATATTTGGAAACTGGTATGAAGTATTAAGCAGTTATAAAATATATTTCCCTTTAAAATATTTGGTGATAGATTAACAAATTAATAGCGGATTACAAAAAAGTCTTCATGATTCAGAATATCGTGACATAATTCTGTTAATTACACCAAAGCTATAAGTTTGGTTATGTATCACAAATGTATGCCTCATTAATCGAATGTAGCAGACAGGCCATAAAACACCATAATTAATGTGATTGTCAGCGATGTATGGGGGGAGGGGGATAACATGAAGATGTGGTACTGTCGCCGTAGATACGATGTGGCAATCACTAAATAAATTGTGTTGCTAGCGTGGATGTTGTGAAGGTCAGAGATGATAAGCTGTATCAGATGAACAAGAGGGGATAAGTTGTATCAGAGGAACAAGGGGGATAAGTTGTATCAGAGGAACAAGGGGGGGGTCACCTCTATCAGAGGACTATGATCGAACAACGTGGAAACATTGTGGTAGTCAGCAGTAGTCCAAAGACAAGTGGTAATTGATAGAATGACGGAATCTGAAATACAATTTTTCGACTTCATTTTTGATAGTTTATGTAAAGCCAGTGGTTGCAGAGTGTCTGATGAGGCTATCGATATGTTATATTTTCTTATATCGTTAAAAAGTTGGATTGTAAATTAACCTTTCTAAAGAATGTACAATACAACATTTTATTATTTTTATTTGACAGAAAGTATTTCTGATATAAGTAGTAAGTAGTATATAATCATAACAGCATGTAGAGTATAAATGAACTGGATTTAAAATTCAATTTACTAAAGTAATTACATACAAAATGAACATTTCTATTGTGCTGATTATTCGAAAATGTTTTTTGGCTATTGTTAAACGTAAATGTGATTGAAGTGTGACACACTATGGCAGGGATTGTTGAGAGAGAAGAGTTATGTCTGAAGTGTGACACACTATAGCAGGGATTGTTGGGAGGGGGGAGTTATGTCTGAAGTGTGACACACTATACTGCAGGGATTGTTGGGGGGGAGTTATGTCTGAAGTGTGACACACTTGTTGGGGTATTCGGGGATGAATGAAGCATGACACACTATGACAGGGAAAAATAGGCTGTATTCTGAAGTATATGATACATACTGTATCATGGAATTGTTGGATGTGCGTCTAAAGTCGGACACTCAGTGTCATGGAATTGTGGGATGCTTGTCTGAATTATGCGAGTAAGTCAATTACCTTTTAATAAAAAAACCTGTTAGGCAATAATCGAATGTCTCTATATAAGAAAATATATCAAGGTCAAGGTCAATACTGTTTCAATATTTACCATATAAAATATCAAGTTTCATCAATATTAAGCATTTATTTTTACAGAGGAAAAGCTTCTTTATCACGTCAAAATAAATATTTTACATCTACATCTGTATAGAGATGCGACATGAGAAAATACAACAAGTCCATGGATGT
Source organism: Bulinus truncatus (assembly GCA_021962125.1). Lineage (NCBI taxonomy): Eukaryota > Metazoa > Mollusca > Gastropoda > Planorbidae > Bulinus > Bulinus truncatus. The sequence goes on from JAGDYQ010000162.1 coordinate 819,534, forward strand.
TTTGACAAGGCTCGAATATTGTGAACGTATTCAACTGTGTCATCGGATCGGCTCACTTACGAACTTTAATCTGCATACATCAATGTTTTTCACAGCAGCAGTACTACGACAACAGTGAATCAGATCAATTAGAATAACCAGACACACCCGAATAATCAGCCTCTGATATTTATTTCTTTACTAATAGGCTATATATTTTAACTTCTGTTCTGCGTCCTTAACTGATATATGACTGCCTCTTGAATCTGCTGCTATATAAAACGGTATGTCCTTTAAGTAAACTAAAGGTAAAACGAATGTTGCATTTTTTAATAGTTTTTGTAATAAAACATGCATCGGGTTGACAATATTTTCGGCACGATATATTGTACACAATGTGTATTTAGTCTGGCCCCCTCTGCTTATTTGCTCTACTTATTAAAGTTTATTACCTGCCCCCTGCTATTGCCTGCCCCTGCTGTAGAATGCTTGGCCACTGCTGTAGAATTTTCACTTTACGGTGCTGATATAAGTAAATAAACCAAGTACTATACAAGTAGAAAATCGCTTAACTGGCAAGTACATACGTCACCCTTTTTATTTAATACAATATATTGAACATGATAAAACACAAATGAAGAACTGTTTAAAAAGAGTCCTTTAAAATACTATGGTTGAATTTAGATTCATCAATGATTTTGGTGCTGTGTGCACAAATAATTGTATAGTTGGACGTTAGATTCAAAAGTTTAAATTGTCGAAGATTCTTCTTGTTAACATTGTGTACCTATAATGATGATTATTTTCTTTGGGCTGAACTATATAAAATAAAAACTTTATTTGATGTAATAAACAAGTGTCCCTATACTTAAATGTATTTTCTCTACAATTAATAATAACACTGGAAAACAAAATAATTTATCGTGGATTTCTTGGTACCCATCATCTAATCATACTCAATTTACACACGCTGATTTTGAATATGCAAACCATTTGTCTCTATCAGCCTCCAATTTTAAGAAATCCGCAATCTTAATTTTTTTATTATAGTTATAATACTCCAATAAGTATAAAAATGAAATTTTTAAACCATATATTCTCTTTTGCAGTTAATGTAAAAAATATTAAACACAAGCATGAAATCAGTTCTAACTAATAAAATTATATGTAAAAAATATATTCCATTTAAAGACTAATGCATATGTAAAATGTTTAAAATGTTTATGGTTTGAATTTTCTTGGCTGTGGACTTCCGCTTGTACTGAGTACTTGGCAAGTCACGTTGTAGAGTCCAACAGTAGTCAGCTAACATCGCTGCACCCACCGGCCCTGGTAGCGTGACTCCATCACAGAAATGTCCTGGTGGAAGCGTTCGCCATGTTCATCGCTTACTGCGCCTAGGTTTTCTGGGAAGAAGTCTAGATGTGAATCGAGTAAATGAATTTTCAGAGACATATTCCATCCCAGGTGTTTGTAGGCACTAATGCATTTCTTTACAACTTTTTCATAGTCGACAGACTTCTTTATTTCCAAGAAAATTGGTTACGACTGACTTGATTGCCACCCACGCATCTTTTTCAGGATGACTTAAAGTGTTTTGAAAGTCTTCATCGGCCATGATTTTTCTTATTTGTGGACCTATGAAAATACCTTCCTTGACTTTAGCATAACTGAGCTCTGGAAACTTGTTGCATATGTATATAAATGCATCCGATTTGCTGTCTAATGCCTTGCCAAAGTTCTTCATCAGTCCTAATTTTATATGAAGCGGTGGCATGAGAATTTTGTCACGATCAACCAACGGTTGATGAAGAACGTTTTTGTTTCCTGGTGCATTCTGTCTCTGATCGACCAATTCTTTTTTGTATAGTGGTGCTTCTTATCTCGGCTGTCCCATTCGCATATGAAGCTACATACATGTACTTCGTGTACCCTGTCTGCATTCCCCATCAAAATAGTTATTACTTTTAGATCGCCGCAGATATTCCAATTGTACACGCGATAACGTATTGTTTCCAACAGTTCCGACATGTTTTCATATGTCTCTTTTATGTGGGCAGAATATCCAACTGGTACTGAAGCATATTTGTTTCCATCATGCAACAATACTGCTTTTAAGCTAGTCTTTGACGAGTCAATGAACAGTCGCCAATCTTCAACAATGTGTTCAACACCAAGACTTCTCATAAGGCCGTCAACATCTGTGCAGTGGCAAATACTGCCAGTCACATCAAAGTATTGAACAAGCTGTTTATGCAAGTGACGAAAGTTTGCTGTAGCTGTACCTGGTGCAAGCAAATTAAATTCATTTAACCGTGAACCAAGAAGTTCAGCTTGGCCTTTTGTTAGCGCCAGATCTCGCACAAGGTCGCAAAGTTCAGCATAATTCATCAAATGAATTCCTTCTCCGGCAGCTTTGTAGTCAGGGTCTGAGTCATCGGCACAAGATGGAACATCACTTTCTTCATCCTTCTCTTCGTCTATTGTGTATTCTGCAGGCGATTGTGGTACTGGACTAATGACAGGATCGTGTGGAATTGGTTTTGAAACTGATGGAACTTTGGGTAATTGACAGTTGTACGAGTTTTATTACAAGTTTCATTGATGTTTGCCAAACAAAAATAACATTCTGTGGAGTGATTGCTTTTGCTCACGCCATATCATAGGAACTCCGAATGCCATGTGGTTGTTTTTCTTTGCCTTCCTCATCCAACCATGCAAGTTGCATGAACATGTCGAACAGATGAACTGTGGTGCCTACGACTTACCACAATCCACCTTTGAGTCGTAAATAAAGTTGATAAGCTTTCAGTAACGGCGTGAAAGTCTTCTGATGAGACTTGTTTGTGAAAAAGCCGCACACATAGCAAAACAGATCCGGTGTGAATTTACACATCCTCTGGTTGCCATATTTTAAAACAACTTGCAATTGCCACATTCACTGCTCCTTTATGAAGTCTGAAACTGCAACGTAATCCAACTCTCTAAGACAATGCGCAATTCATAACACAACTGCAAATCAACACTCACCCTACAAACATCTGACATCATCAGAAAAAAAGAACATTGCCAATATACGTATATAATTACGAGGTATGTGTTTTTGTGAACATGTGTGTGCGCGCAGGTGCGTGCGTTTGTGTGCATAAAATTATGCTGTCAGCAGTCTATTCCTGTTTTGGCACATACAAAACTTTGTTCGGCAATATCTTAATAATTTGAGCTGATAGGAGCAAAATAGATTTACAGATTCAAAATCAGCATCAAAAACTGATTCCGAAAACGTTAATGACATATAAGAAATCCAAAACATGTTTATCAGTGTAATCTTTGGAGACACTCCGAGTACAAAGATATGCTCAATTGATTGTTTATGAGCTCAAATATATTTATCACCATTTTCAACTCCAAGTTCGTGCCTACAAGCCGGTCCGGGTACCGGGCCTCTGTTGACTAGTATAAAGAACAAAAACAAATTTCATTTTTACAAACTGAAAAACTCTAAAAAATATGTTGAGTAAGTATTAGTTTTAGTTAGTCTAACGGCAATAGTAAAGAAAAACACAGGCAGACAACATTCAACATGTTGATTGGTTAGATAGGTCGTTGAGTGTTGTGGCTTAGTACATCGTTCACTTGGCCCAGTATGTGATAATTATTACACTGGTCTGCGTGATTTTTGAGGTCAGAGTTTTGTAAATTTGTTCAAGTTTTTAGTTCTATTTTTACTGCTGATATCAAAAATGTAACTGTTTTTTTTTTAATCAGGTCAAGTTTTTATTCTAATTGAATTTCTAAAATGCTGTATTAAGTCATGTTTGTGGAATTACCGAATATTTAAAAATGGAAAGTACCGTACTATTTATAGAACTATGAAAGCTACGTCAGTTCGGAAACATTTCTTTTGAGTCAGTCATAAGATTGTTACACTGCAATCAGAATAAACAGAAAGAAGTAACAAAATTGGTCAATATGTTTAGTCTAGCTAAGGTAAGTTGTAAAACTCTTTAATAAACAGTTAAATAATCTAATTAACTATGGTTGAAATTATTTTTGGTCCTAGTTTTAGTATAAATACGGAAATTATAGTTTGCTGTTCACTCATTGTTGGTCACTATTCTATATAGTGAGTATCCGTAATTCGTTTAGTTTGAACATTATTAACTTATCTCTAGCCTCACAAGAAAATTTAAAATATTTATTTAATTTTTTTTCTTTTCAACATGCAGGATTTGATAATTAAAGATGATTGAATCATACTAAAGATAAATGTATTAAGTTGAAGAAATACTGGTCTTATATATCGATCTTAAACTAAAGATATTGGTATTAAGCAGTCAAGAATTTTATTTTATAATATATTGAACAGCGTTATGGCCGTTTATTAGTGTGTTTTATTTCAATTATAATTACATAGTGTCATAAACAAACACACCACAGATTATGACGTACATTGCCTTTTTTCAATAAAATACTCAAGTAATTTAATACAATGTAAACATAAAAAAATCAAACAATAATATGTTATTATGTATCGATACTGTCTATTTGGTTGTATCAAAAGACGAAGGTTTGATGCCAATTTGACTTACTAATCTGTTATTATCTATTATTATTAATATTTAATTTCTACAATTCAATGTGATATTTGAAAAAAATAATAATAAATTGGCATTTAAGTTGCTCTCCATTTTTAATTATTAAGTTAGAATTTTTAAAAGAGAAATTACAGACTGTAATTAATTAAGTTTAAATGGTTCGTTTTAATGTTAGCATCTTCCTGGCTACATTTTATATCTGCCACTATCAGATAGATTGCTTGTTGCATTAAATGATAGTTTTTTTTTCCTTAAATTTTAAGATTTAACAGATGTTATAATAATTGTAGCAATTTAATCAAGCATGTATTTAGCTTTAGTTTTTATCCGCTCCAATAAGACTTAATTTTTGTTAATAACTTCAGCGAAGTTTACCATGGCATTTTTTTTTACATCAATTACTTTGAGCATGATTACAGTTATTTATCTACAATCTATCAATATAATACGACAGTTTTAAATTAAAAAAATAATGTTTTCCACCTAATAATTTTATATTTGTCATACACTTTTAGTCATAATATTAAAATAATTCTTGAATCTGTAGTTGCTAGTGCTTGACTGGGAGTATGAGCTTATCACTCGAAATAATTAGTTTATTTTATTTCACCGGAGACGCAGAGAAAATATTATTCATGCTACAAAAAAAGAAATCAAAATATTTGCAAATACTTTTTAAAAAAGTTAAATTTCAGATGCTATAAGATTATATTGTCTAAGCTTTTAAGAAAAAAGATTTTTTTATATTTTGAATTGAAAATGTTCATTGAATATTTCGCCAGTTCTGACTTGATTAAAATTTATTTTTAAATTTTGTTCAATTTAATTTGTTTTAATTTTATGCAAATTTTTAATTGTTGATTGGTATTAGAAATTTATATTATTTTTATAAATTATTTTATTTTTTTTTTTACAAAATTATTTTCTATTTTATTAAATAGCTGTAATAGTTTTCTTCGTATATATTAATATAATATTATATATATATATATATATATATATATATATATATATATATATATATATATATATATATTGTTATTTTAAATAAGAATGTACATAGTAAATTTTGAAAAAGTAGCTTGTCTCCATAGTAGGTGAGTAGGAGACAAAATACTTGATACGCTCCACCCTGCATTTCCCAATTGTGTCAAAACCCACTAGAATTTTTGTTAGCAGCCCACAATTTGTTCATAAACCGTTACATTAAGAATCACTTATTTAATAAATATCTAAATCAGTGGTTCATAAATGAACATTTCAAATGATACTGTTTAGCTTTAAGTGTGTTTATTAAAACTAGTGTACATTTATCTCTTTTCAATTTTTTTGATTTATTAATTCACTTAATATTATTTTTCGTTACTTTATAAGTTTTTAATTGTAGAACAACATAATGCTAAAAGCTCTTTAAAGAATGAAACATGTTTTTTCAAAAAAACGTCTAATTATATTTCTTTAAGTTGTAGCGAATAAATAAGAACATTTATCTTTTAATTTTTTTTTAAAAGTATAAAAAAATGTCTCATTAATGTAACATCGGATAGTATTAATTCTTCAAGTATTTAACATAAAAATATATTTGAAAAACCAGTTTTATAGGTAAGGTTTTATCAATCTATCATGCAGGTTACTAGGTTTAAATAAATTGAATAATTTATGTTATGTTATGATTGAAAATGTTATTAAAATTAATTTGGCCTGATAAAAAAAATGAGCCATGAAAGCAAACAATAATGCATAATATTTGGAAAGAAAATAAGCTGAAATGTTTACTTGGTTAAACTTTCAATGTCTAGAAGACAAACACTTTTTTGAATTACAATGTTGCTGAAAACATTTTTCAATTCATAAAATAGTTAATCTCAATTTTTAAAAATGCTAAGATTTTTCTTTTGAAAAAGAATCCCAAATCATTTTTTTGTTTTAAATGTCAATATTCAGGTAGACATCTACTTGAAATGTAAAAGATGTTTCCAATATTGTTATTTTATTTATCTTTAACCTTTAGACAGATACTCAGTCATTACTCGATATTACTGAAAATGATAAAAAAATATACAAATGATATAAATTATTTGTGTAAAGATTAATACAATTTGGCATAATACCTGATATTAATGTATTTATTTTTAGCTGAGTTCCCAAGTCTCTTGGTAGACAGTGTAACTGACAGAGTGAATAGAAACACTTGGAGGTAAAATAAATATTTAAAATATAAACATAATATCTAAATATATATTCTGCTTTCGTTAAAGTTAAGAATCTTAATGCATTTTATGTTTTTTTTTAACATTTGCAGGTAAAAAAAATAATTCAGATGTCAGAAGTTGGAGAAATTCAATAACTGAAATAATAGAAGAATAACTTAATGGTAAGTTTTCTTTATTACAGGAATTGTTGGTAAGATAAGTTTTCATTCAAATGTTAAATGTTACTTTATATTGAGATGTATTTCTTTAAGTCAACTAGCCTGAGTTGGAATATTTTTATTTCTTAACTATAATATTATCTAAATGAATTATTAATTTGTTTATTTCAGATTTAAAAATATATTACACCTGAGGTCTAAAGTCAATTGGGGGACAGTGAAACTCAAACAATGAAACAACAAATTTATGGTAAAATCAAACACAATTTATTAATATTATTTACATTGTGATTATATAGCAGACATAATATGTGGACTTGATATCTTTGATATTGTTATGTTTAGCATGTTGAAATATTTTCTATTTCAAAATAATAAGTTGATTTGTCTGTTCCAGGTGATCATGAAACTCAGGTGTCAGAAGGTGGAGAAGCTGATCTACACAAACATCTTATTGGCTGTAAGAAGAATCCAGGTCATAGACATTTTATACCTGCTGATACATTCACCTTAAACCATCTACCTGAAGGTCATCGTGACAAGGATCTGTATGAACTGATCAAAGCTACAGCTGACCTGACAGTCAGAGTTGATGTTAAAATGACCAGTCCACACAGACCAGAGTTTTGGCCAGACACAAAAGTTTCATATCCATTTTACAACATGAGACAAAACAAACTTGAGAACAGGAAGTGGGATGGTGGGTGGAGTGTTCAAGTTTACAGATGGAGATAGTCAATATGGAGGTAAACATTGGAAGAACTACACAACTTGTTGGTGTACAAAATGTAAACATTCAGACACAGCCAGCCACGTGTGGTGGGAGTTTAATGTGCATACAGCCACACATGTGGTGTTTGATGACATTGAGGCCAGCCACACATCCTTGAGATTGTTTTATGATAGAGAAGACAGTCCAGTGGTCAGTGTTGATCAGGTCAGTGTTGATTATGTAAACATTGAGAGTGACAGGTGTAGGTTGAAATGTGTGACATGTGACAAAAATCTGGGAGATAAACTGAACATGTTGTGGAGACATTATGGTGATGTCTGGTGTAAAGTCAACAACAAATACAGTGAATCTCGAGATGTGGACAAGTTGAACTTTATAGTGTCACATCCTCATGGATGTAGTAAACAGGTCAGTGTTGGTCACTGGGTGGACAAATACAAGGTGGGTGATTATTCAAATAAATTTACCTACACAACATGTACCTGTCCAGGTAGTAGTGGAGCCACAGTTCATTGTGTGGGGTAATGATGATGGTGGTGGTTCTATCAATTTGTCCACAGTGGAAGTTTAAATTCTAAAACTTAATTACAGCGGGACTGGTCCTGTCTATTGAGTTGTTTGTAAACAAACAATATGGCGGTGTTGTATTTTATTTGTATGTCATTCTATTATATTATGACATCAACATAAACATTTGTTGTTTGTTTATTATTGTCATCAGTATATTTATTTATTCTAATGTTCTTTATCATCTGTGCATTAATGTGTCTGGACTCAAATATTTTCAATAAAACTTTCCATTGGCCAAAATTATTGTTAAACTTTTGTTTATTTCTGTCACGTCATGAATTTTTTATTTGTTTATTACATTAGTTTGTAATTTTTTTTTTCAGTAAATAAATAAACTATTACGTCATTAACGAAAATGAACGAAAATTGAGTTATTTGAATAAACAATTAAAAAATCGAAAATAGGTACAAGATCGACTGAATTATAGCCGACAGTGTAAAAACTGAACAAACGTAAATATACAATGGTCAGTTCAGTAATAATAAACAAGGTTTATATAAGAAATCAACAAACAATAACTTAAGCTGTAAGGGTCGTGAATTTTACGGAAAAAAAGTCTAAATTACTAAAAAAAAAATTTTATGCAAAAATAAAAAAAAAATATTTGCAATCAAAGGGACATAACTATTAAATTATTTACTTATCATAGTCAGATTACAGTTGTCTCCTATAACTTTTATAAAAAAAATCTCTGTATCACTAACAAAGTTTGGTAAATAAATGCAAAAAGCCGCTAATGATATATATATATATATATATATAGGCCTATATATAAACAGCAGAAATCAGGTCTTTAAATATCGGACTGGCAAAACATGTTGAGCTAAAAATACTTAAAAGAAGATATGTATCCAAATTTAACTAACATAGCCATCAAAAAGATCCTCATTTGGTTATATCTATGATTATACGATAGTCCCACAATATACACAATCTTATACCAAAATATTATTTCTACAATTTATACAGGAAAGCAAAGAAATAAAAACTATAAATTAATGTATTGATTGGACATAATTGACTGTGGAGCCAGTTACAACAGGTTCGGGTATTCGTTCTTGCATGCTGTATGCTCTCCATTCATTGGTCTAGATGTGTAACGTAGACATTCCGTGGATGATCTGTTGTTGTCTAGAGCTAATATGGCTGACCCATTACAATGGTATTCAGACAAACATATCGGCTGCAACTCAAAGTGTTAGATGTTTATTGCTGCCACAAGTTAGCAGATAGACAATTTGAAGACCTTTGTCTTGGTCCCAAACTGAATGCGAGAGGTAAAATAATTATTTGTTTACATCCACGTGATAGACGAATGGAGAACTAGGTCAAGTCGGGTGTTTGCATAACAAACAAGACATTATCTTTATTTTAATATATAAATAGAGCTTTTGGCTGCCAGCTAAGTTTACAACAAAATACAGTTTGTAACAATTTAACTCTAAAATCCAAAAATGTTTTTAACTATTTCTTAATAACTAATGGTACAGTGTGGTTGAAGGCGGCTGGGTGTGGCACCTCACACAAAATACTGTACTGCGTTATTCGGACAGCTGAACGCGGCATATCACACTAAATACTGTACTGCGTTATTCGGACGGCTGAACGCGGCATATCACACTAAATACTGTACTGCGTTATTCGGACAGCTGAACGCGGCATATCACACTAAATACTGTACTGCGTTATTCGGACGGCCGTACGCGGCATATCACACTAAATACTGTACTGCGTTTTTCGGACGGCTGGACGCGGCATATCACACTAAATACTGTACTGCGTTATTCGGACTGGCTAGACGCGGCATATCACACTAAATACTGTACTGCGTTATTCGGACGGCTGGACGCGGCATATCACACTAAATACTGTACTGCGTTATTCGGACGGCTGAACGCGGCATATCACACTAAATACTGCACTGCGTTATTCGGGCGGCTGAAGAGCGGTACCTATCTGGAACGGGCTCGTTGAGTCTGGACTTCAATTCCTTCCACTAAACTCAATTTTTAAAGATAATTCCTCTCACTGTTTCCCTACTTTCATTCCTTACTAATGTAAATAAATCAGAGTCCATTGTAAAGGTTGTTCCCCCTAGTACGTTTCGGTAATATGTCTTATTTGTAGGTGTGAGAATTACTTTCCCACTCTTCATTGAACGGGCAATGTACTTTAATTAATTAAGGGAAAATTTCTACCTGACATCGAGATTTCACTATGAGCTGACCAAATGTAATTTAAACTCACAAAGAGACTGAAGATGGAATGGGCTGGGGTGAGTTAATAGGTTTTTACTGCAAGTCGCGTGGTATGTGCTTATTGTTCTGAACCTCTGATGTATTGAAGCAGAGAAGGAAGAAATAGGGGCGGGGGTGATGCTACACGGAAGATGTCTTAATTATACAGGTCAGTGACAATAGTTGTCTGTGTGCACACTTATCTTGGTTTTTGTTTACAGTTCTTCTGTTCAGTCAATCATGAAAAAATTGCAGTTGCTCATAACGATAAAGTAAAAATTTGTTCACACACATGAGATGGGCTTGTTAGTATCGAAGTATCGGTATCGGCCAATACAGTATCGGCGATACTTTTTTTAGAATTGGTTATTGTATTGCCGATCCTTTTTGTATTAAGGATTGATTTGTGTATCGCCGATATATTTTAAACGAAAAATGTTCGATACTCGACACAAATTCATTTTTATTGCCACTATTAGCTATTTGCAGAAAAATAATAATGATTTTAATACCTTGTTTTAAAAGTAATCTACATAAATTCAGTCACGGCTGGTAATCATAACCATCAACACTACCAATATTAACACCACCCACCTTCACCAAGACTACTTGGATCACAAGGCTGAAGTTGTACAAACCTTTAAAGTGTGCCTTCAGTGCACTGAGTGCAGTTCCTACAAAACTTACTAGGCAAACTTTTAATAGAAAAATTCTGCTATTGAATTAAACAAATCGTGAGAATCAAATGAGTATGTAAAAATGACAATCTTGTTGCGTTTGTTGATATCAAAAGAAATAAAACAATTTATGACGATATTTTATTTTGACATCAGATCATTCAACAGGATATTTTAAATAGTATAAATACATTTCTGCAAGATAACAAAATTGTAGATCAGTAAAATTCATAGAAACAAATTTAAAACAAACGTCTCAAAACGGTTTTATATTTTATACAGTCGCGTGATAGACGATGTGGTTCTGAGTCACGATTGATGTAGACGAAAAGTCTGATTTAGGACATGATGGTAAGACATGTCACACGGACTGCCGGTGTGTGTGTGTGTGTGTGTGTGTTAAATTCCTGTAAGGATGAGATGAAATCTCTTAGATCCTATAATCCACTAATGGGACGGTTTTGCAGTGCACATCTTTCATCCCCACCATAGCTGGATAGTGCAATGGCCATGGAGACACCACTGAAGACATAGTGCGGACTAAAGCCATGACTTGAAATATCCATTGGTCCTCACCGAAGATCGAACCAGTGACCCTCAGGTCGACAGTCGAGCGCTTTACCACACGACTATCCGTCCACATACGTCGTGTGCCATTAACGGCATTAGATTATCCGGGGTTCTCAAATGTTGAGATTATCCGGGGTTCTCACATGTTGAGATTATCCGGGGTTCTCACATGTTGAGATTATCTGGGCTTCTCACATGTTGAGATTATCCGGGGTTCTCACATGTTGAGATTATCCGGGGTTCTCACATGTTGAGATTATTCGGGGTTCTCACATGTTGAGATTATCTGTGTTCTCACATGTTGAGATTATCCGGGGTTCTCACATGTTGAGATTATCCGGGGTTCTCACATGTTGAGATGGGCCCATGTAGGAGGGATAACATTTCAAAAATATTCAATTAAAATACTTAATTAAGACAACTTTATTATAAACAAATGTTCAAAGATAAAAAAAATAATTTAAAATGTTCTGACATGTAAAGATATAGAGGAGTGGTTAAATAGCTTAAGAATGTTGATCCCATTCTAAAGAATCAAAGAATATGTAGAATTAAACCCAAAACACTTTTGACGACTAATGGCTTATGTTGGTAAGAAACAGTTTTTCCTATATATGACGTAAACATCAAGTGATCAAATCATAACACAGGTGACTCCATATGTCGCCAATGCAGACAAATAAAGTTAAATACACTATTGCCTTAACCATTCGTAACCAATGTCAGGCAATTATTACAAGTTGGGCTCAAATTTAAAGATTTCACATGAGACTCAAACTTAGTATTTAAGGGACTGTATTCATGTATGTTATTAAGCGATCAACTGCTCATAACATAAACCATAATAGACATATCAGTAAAACATTTGCAAATCGATTTTTGTTGAACTAAGTTATCTACTATAAATAAATGTCTTTTAAATATGATTTTTTTTTAAAATACAAATATTGATATTATGAATATAATTAGTATATTTGTTATACAACAGAGTGTCGTGTATTTATATAATTTATAACAATATTAATATATTTACAATATTAACATATTTATTATATTTTAGATTTCATTGGGTATCTGTTAAAAATATGCACCATTCCTAACGATGAATGAACTACAATAATTAATCGATACTCGACACCAGTAAAACAGATTGCTTTGGACATTTGTTTCTTTTAATAAGTTATATCCCAAATAATCAAATTGATACTGGCCTGACGGATACTTCATTTAATTTGATAATTTGAAAATGTAAATTCATTGATAAGACAACGAAGGTTATTAAATCATTCTAACGTCAAGTTAAATTAATATTAAAAGAGTAAATTTCCGATAATTGAAAATGTTGTCAGCGAAAAAACCTTATTGTCCTCTTTGGTGGTTCAGTGGAAGTGTACACGGAATACAGGAATAACTGAGGCTCACCTAATGAATTAAAAAAAGCAATGCTATAATAACATCGACTATCTACTATGTTACTTCATATATCTCATGTTTCTCTTTGCTTTGTTTAAGCTAGACAACAATAATTACAATTTTGTATTTCTTTTTTTTTTAATCAATGAAAATTAAAAGTGTTTGAATAGAAAATTATGGTGTGATAAAACAGATATCACATGCTAACATAATGTTGTATTAATTTAATTATCAAATTGTCATGTCTATAGAGAAACAACAACCTAATCTTAATATGAAATACAAACATGAGAAATGTCAATAATGAAGTAAAACTGTCCAATAAAAAGATGTTAATAATTTACATCACTCAAAAAACATTGACCTATTGAATAAATTGTATGAAATTTTATTGTTGATATAAACATTGAATTAAGAGACAAACGTGGTCAGTTAGAACAGCGCCAAGCTCGTAAGACACACTTCTAAACGTGTAAAGTTAAGGAACGTGAGTTATTTGCTCTTTACTAGTTCGGTGCCTTGTCCAGTAGTGTCTAGTCTCACACCCTAACTATCCTTCAGTCCTTTCAATCTATTTGGTCGCAGTGACCCTCACTATCCTTCAGTCTTTTCAATCTATTTGGTCGCAGTGACCCTCACTATCCTTCAGTCCTTTCAATCTATTTGGTCGCAGTGACCCTCACTATCCTTCAGTCCATTCAATCTATTTGGTCGCAGTGACCCTCACTATCCTTCAGTCCATTCAATCTATTTGGTCGCAGTGAACCTCACTATCCTTCAGTCCATTCAATCTATTTGGTCGCAGTGACCCTCACTATCCTTCAGTCCATTCAATCTATTTGGTCGCAGTGACCCTCACTATCCTTCAGTCCATTCAATCTATTTCGTCGCAGTGACCCTCACTATCCTTCAGTCCTTTCAATCTATTTGGTCGCAGTGACCCTCACTATCCTTCAGTCCATTCAATCTATTTGGTCGCAGTGACCCTCACTATCCTTCAGTCCTTTCAATCTATTTGGTCGCAGTGACCGTCACTATCCTTCAGTCCATTCAATCTATTTGGTCGCAGTGACCCTCACTATCCTTCAGTCCATTCAATCTATTTGGTCGCAGTGACCGTCACTATCCTTCAGTCCATTCAATCTATTTGGTCGCAGTGACCCTCACTATCCTTCAGTCCTTTCAATCTATTTGGACGGAGTGACCCGATGACGTGTAACAAATGTGAAGCTGGGTGCTAACTGTTAATCTGTTGTCGACACAATCGGCCCACATTTAATCTAAGTGTTTTTAGCCTTTGAGACTAATGTCCGATAGATCACTTGTGTTCATTACTTACTACTACTTTGAGACTAATGTCCGATAGATCACTTGTGTTCATTACTTCCTACTACTTTGAGACTAATGTCCGATAGATCACTTGTGTTCGTTACTTCCTACTACTTTGAGACTAATGCCCGATATATCACTTGTGTTCATTACTTCCTACTACTTTGAGACTAATGTCCGATATATCACTTGTGTTCATTACTTCCTACTACTTTGTGACCAATGTCCGATAGATAACTTGTGTTCATTACTTACTACTAGAGTGAATGTCGTTTGTTCTGTAGACTACATGCTTTACACATTAAAAACAATGATATATTTATATCAAATCAATATGACTAAATATGTTTATATTATTCAAGTTACTTCACGGCTGTGAGATTTGTTATCTTACAAAAATGTTTTTATTTAATGTGGGCCTTTCCCTCACCCCCACCCACCTATCGCCGCCTATGCTCTATACACTCTCTACCCCTCGTTCCCATCCCTCTCTCTCTCTCTCCCTCTCTCTCTGTCTATCTTTCTCTTTCCCCCTCTCGTTCTCCCTCTCATTATCTCTCTCCAGGGACCGAATCTGTCTGTTGTCTTTTACAAATAACAAGGAGACGTGGAGAGGGGATGGGAGGAAGTGACGTAAAGAATTGACCCTTTCTCTCTCTCCACAATTTTGTGTCGGTAGAAATGGTTTGTAAATTATATTAGAACGAAAACCTAGAGGTTTTAACATTTTGTTTGTTTAAGTATTTCGTGCAATCATAGTCAGGATTTATGAACTTTAATAATAAAACATTGGGTATAATTTGAATACAAGTTAGACAATGTGACATACAAATATACTTTTAAACATACGCTTTGGCGTTGTAAAAATGATAGGATATATTTGATTTTGTTTTGTTTTTTTTGTTTTTTTTTAATAAAAAAATTAATACAGTCATATATCACTTAAAATAAGTGCACTATGGTTTACATTTATAAATCATTAGGTATACAACAAAACTTTAAAACTTTTTCCCTAAAATCTGAGCCCTATTGAACATCTTCATTAGGACATGTATTTTAGTATAATGGCCTGTGTAATCAATACCAATGCAGGTGAATGTAATCACTCAGTTGACCTGTGCAATCAATACCAATGCAGGTGAATGTAATCACTCAGTTGACCTGTGTATGTGTGTAATTGTGTATTTTGTTTATTTCCTAAATGTACAACGCAGATTGAGAAGTATAGAAACGATCCCTTTGTTAAAAAATACTTGTAATATCTAAAATTACCATATTCATTTTCTTATAAGTAGTTAAATTTAAAAATGTTTCCCATTCTGGTCATAAATTTTAGCCACGAAGGAAACCTCTCCCAGATGTGTGTCACATGTCACACATCTCAACACACACCAGTCTCTCTCAATGTTTACATTATCAACCCTGACCTTATCAACCCTGACCTTATCAACCCTGACCTAATCAACCCTGACCTTATCAACCCTGACCTTATCAACCCTGGCCTTATCAACAATGATCCCTAGACTGTCTTCTCTATCATAAAACTATCTCAAGGATGTGTGGCTGGCCTCAATGTCACCAAACACCACATGTGGCTGTGACCACATTAAACCCCACCAAATGTGGCTAGCTTTGTTCGAATGTTTACATTTCTTGCACTAACATTTTGTGTAATTCTGTCCATGTTTAACTCCATATTGACCTCTACATCCATCAGTAACTTTTCCACAACACTCACCCACCCACTTCCTATTCTGTATTGTGTTTGGTCGCTCATGTTGTAAAATCGATATGGAACTTTTGTGTTTGGTCAAAACTCTGGTATGTCTGGCTGGTCATTTTAACATTAGCTCTGACTGTCATTTCAGCTGTAATTTTTATCAGGTTATACAGATCCTTGTCGCGGTGACCTTCAGGTAAATGGTTTATGGTGAATAAATAGTGCTGACTCCATTTACCCAAAGTATTGTCATTTATTGACACATTCTTAATTTAATCTCCACACTGTTGTCCCGTTTCTGTAGCTGGTATTTGGCTTGTCTTTGAAATGTTGCCAAATGTACGATCTGCCGGTCATGCGTAACAAAAATGGGTTTTAACACTGTACCCAATGATTAACTTAATGAGGTTCAAACGTTTAAAAAAAAGTTAAAAATTCATAGAGCTGTAACAAAATGATGAGTTGCAAAATGTTAATGATGAACACCTTGTTGTTTGTATCCAGAAGAGTGTATGATAGAAACGTACCATTTGATATCATGACTATATGCTAGTTCTTGAAAATTTTGAGATGCTTATAAGTCTTTATCTTATAAAAGTAAAAAGCATTATTCTATGTACTTTATATCTAACATCTAATTGTTGAGCACAAAATTTATACAATGTGTTAGTTAATGTTTGAAAAAAAAATCAAAACCCAAAATGTTTTTTTTTAAAGATGACGTATTAGATATAGTTATCTGCCCTATTATAATGATTATTATGCAATATTTTCATTTAAATAAATGGTATAATAGATATGATTCATTACAAAATTGCCATATATTATACTATTCTATAATTATTTCTTTATTTTTCGAACAGTTTATCGTAGGCAAAAAAGTTATTTTGGTAATTGGGTCACCGAGTAATGAGGGTCTTTATGTGATCAGCCAGCAATGACCATCTTCAGATTGTAATATGACTCAAGGAAATAATTAATAAGAGCCAAGATGATATATCTAGTAGACCTATAAGTGACACATCATATGTAAGTGACTGGACATAACGGACAGATAAGTGTCACATCATATGTAAGTGACTGGACATAACAGACAGATAAGTGTCACATAATTTGTAAGTGACATGACATAACAGACATATACAAGTGTCACATCATATGTAGGTGAATGGACATAAATAACCGACAGATAAGTGTCGCGTCATATGTTGGTACGTAGTTTGATCGGTTACACATAAACTCGATAAAACAAAGCTCAGATATATGTACACAAAAAAAAACTTCATTAAAGAGACACACCATTGTTAATTTATCAAGATGAAATAATAAAAGGTTTTTAAAACTTCTACATGATTTATACATCATAAAAAGCTTCATTAATAAATGGCTTAATATATATTGTTTTTTTAATTTTGATTTAGTACATCAATCTGCTGAATTAAAGCTGGCAGTTACTACTTTCACCCGCCAGCTGAGCAGATTCAGTCCAGAGATGACCAATATATTGTGCCACACACAGACTTGGAAAATATAGAAAACATTTATCCTCTACTTTCAATTGATTTGGTAGGTGGTTAATTTATAGGCTAATTCAATACTGGACGCCATTTAGAATATAATTTATTAGCCACTAGGACAGAAGTTGTAATAGAAATAAATATTGTATCCATAGACTCAATTGACATTTATTACTATTATCATTATGTTCATGTTATCAAAACTTTATCATAATAAAATCAACGAATTAATTAGCTCATAACGAGGCAATATACTCATTTTGTTCTGTATTTAAAAAATTTTCGCCCAAACAGTGAAAAAGAAAAAAAAAAGAAACGGAAAAAACTATTTCTATATCTAGAGTCAACAACATAAAACCGTTAAAAATTTCAGCTATGGAAAATTATTTACATATTTACTGATCACAAACTTTATGCTTTCTGTTTCCAACTCACAGCTACTAATTTAATTAATTACAAGTGGTTTTTTTCTCAATTCTAGTTCTGCCTTTGTAATCATCACTTCTGGTTGGTATTTAAAAAAAAAACGATTACTGGTTTTTTTTTTTTATTTACCCAACTTTTATGGTTTTTTAAACTCACGGGAAACAACTGTAACCTAACTATGAAAAGTAAATATTTTACTGATTATTTCTATTCTATTGGCATTTTTTTTTCGTTTTTTGTCTAGTGAGGCAATATTCAAAAACATTTTTTATAATTTTCAACTCAATGTATGTTGATTTATTATTTAAATATTGTTTATTATTATTTAACTGACCAATGTACATTCACATTTGTTAAATTTTACAACTCAGTCGATTGATTACCTATCTTCGATATATAATTTTTTTATTGAAATAATTTTATTTCTTGTGTTCATGACGTCCCAATTATATACTGTCAATATTTACTAATTGACAAATTAACAAAAACATGACTTGACGGAAAATACAGAAATAAACAAAGATAAAAAGTGAAATTGGCAAATCGAAAGATTTATTGAAAATATTTTGAGTCCAAACACATTAATGTACAGAAGGTAAACAACATAAGAATAAATAAATATATTGATGACAATAATAAACAAACAACATTAGAATAAATAAATATATTGATGACAATAATAAACAGACAACAAATGTTTATGCTCATGGCATATAATAATAGAATGACATACAAAAAAATACAACACCGCCATATTGTTTGTTTAAAAACAACTCACCAGGCAGTACCAGTCCCGCTGTAATTAAGTTTAGAATTTAAACTTCCACTGTGGACAAGTTGATACCATCACCCACCACCACCATCATAACCCACACAATGAACTTTGGCTCCACTACTACCTGGACATGTAAATGTTGTGTAGGTAAATTTATTTAATCTATCACCCACCTTGTATCTGTCCACCCAGCGACCAACACTGACCTGTTTACTACATCCATGAGGATGGGACACTATAAAGTTCAACTTGTCCACATCTCGAGATTCTCTGTATTTGTTGTAGACCTTCCTCCAGACATCATCATAATGTCCCCACAACATGTCCAGTTTATCTCCCAGATTTTTGTCACATGTCACACATTTCAACACACACAGTCTCTCTCAATGTTTACATCATCAACACTGACCTGATCAACACTGACCACTGGACTGTCTTCTCTATCATAAAACAATCTCAATGACGTGTGGCTGGCCTCAATATCATCAAACACAACATGTGTGGCTGTGACCACATCAAACTCCCACCACACGTGGCTGGCTGTGTCTGAATGTTTACATTTTGTACACCAACATGTTGTGTAGTCCTTCCAATGTTTATATCCATATATATCACTATACCCATCTGTAAACTTGTTCACTCTACTCACCATCCCACTTCCTGTTTTCAAGTTTGTTTTGTCTCTCATGTTGTAAAATGGATATGAAAATTTTTCTTTGGCCAAAACTCTGGTCTGTATGGACTGGTCATTTTAACATCAACTCTGACTGTCAGGTCAGCTGTAACTTTGATCAGTTCATACAGATCATTGTCACGATGACCTTCAGGTAGATGGTTTAATGTAAATGTATCAACAGGTATAAACTTTATATGACCTGGATTTTTCTTACAGCCAATAAGATGTTTGTGTAGATCAGCTTCTCCACCTTCTGACATCTGAGTTTCATGATCACCTGAACAGACAAATCAACTTACAATTTTAAAATGGAAAATTTATTGCTACACATTAAAATATCAAATATATCAAGTCCAATTATTATGTCTGTTATATTATAAAAATGTAAACAATATTACTAAATTGTGTTTGATTTTACCAAAAAGCTGTTTGCCCATTGTCTGAGTTTCACAGTCCACCAATTGACTTTAGACCTCAGTTGTGATACAATTTTAAGTCTGAAATAAACAGATCAATAATTCATAAAATAATATTATAGATGACTTAAATAATAGGATCATAAAGTTAAATTAAATATTTGAATAAAAACTCATTTGAACAATGTTCAAGTCAACACACAATTCCTGTAATAAAAACACTTACCATTACATTTAATAATTAATCTTCTATTATTTCAGTCATTCAATTTTTCTGACATCTGAGTTTTTTCTTGATCACCTGACAATGTATACAATTTAACATTAAATGCATCAAAAGTTTTAACTTAAGAGAAATCAGAATATACAATTTAGATATTATGTTTTGTATTACACCAATGACACATATTTGTTTACATAATATATTTTACCTGAAAGTGTTTCTTTACGTTGTGTCAGTTACACTGTCTACCAAGAGACTTGGGAACTCTGCTAAAAAAAAAAATAAATCAATATCAGGTATTATGTCAACTTGTATTCATCTTTACAAAATTAGTTTTTAATAATATGTATATTTTTTATCATTTTCACTTACATTGAGGAATAACAATAATTTAAGACAAACAGAATAAAAGTATTTAAAACATTTTTTTTATTTATAGCCATTTTAAAAAGGCAGTGGCTTCGAATACGACCGGGTGTGTTTCGTATTTTTTTTCCGAGATACGACCAGCAAACTTTGATGACGTCAGTAAACAGAATGAATGAGAACTCTTATTTACTGCAGACTTTGATGACGTCATTTGCTGTTAATAATCGGAGATATTTTTATATTTGGCTCTAATTTTTTTCGAGTCTGTCCAAGCCTCATAAATAAAGTCATTTGCTGTTAATAATCGGAGATATTTTTATAATATTTTTTTTAAAAATAAATACGGCTTTGAATTATATATTTTAGTTGTCAGGATATATGTCTAAGACTAAGAGTTTTCGGGTCTGCCCAAGCCTAATTAAGTCGGACGAATAAAACAAAAATTATGCGCTAAATTAGTAGCTATCGTACCCCCTCCCCCAGAAAGCTAACACTCGTTAATTCGTCTCCGTCAGTATTTGGTTCGATTCTCGGATATAAATGCTTCCCCATCCCCTCTATTTTTGTTTCTTAATCATATTATTATTTAGTAAATTTGAAATATGTAGGCTTCTCTGAATTTTTTAAAGTGTGACGCAAAAATTATGGTAAGGAAAAGTTATGTAATATTTAGCCTTAGGACTAGCTATACCCTGCAAAGCCTTTGCAGGAAGATAAAATATTGTAAAGCCATTGCCGAACCTAGGATTTGGGGGCCTTGCATTTTGACATTCGATACCATGACATGAGATTATGTTCTTAATATTTAATGTAAAAAATAATTTTGGGGTCTCCCTCAAGCTGAAGCCTGGCGGGACTTTCGATTTTGGACCCCCATCCCTTAAAATTGTTACGCCTCTGTGTTCAGCTTTGATACATATTTTCAAAATATTTTTTTTTACGTTATGAAATAGTTAAAAAAAACCTAATTAGTTGTTGTTTCTTTTTTTTTACAACATCCTAAAATATAAATTATTTCAATTTTTAAAAAAATGTCAAAGATATCTAGTTAGTTAATTTTCATTAAAACAACTAAAAGGATACATTCTGAAAAAAAAACACAATAAAAAAGTTATGTTTCAGGTAGGAATCGAACCCTGATATAGTCAGCATAAAAATGAGTCACAGACCAAACGGTTTCACCACTGTGACAGGAAGACACACATAAGCAAAGTTGCAATTTTAATATTTAAGTAGACAAAATTACTCGTTCCCGCGAAAAGAAGATAACTTTAAATCATAAGAGTTCGATCTGTTTACTGGCGTCATCAAAGTTTGCTGGTCGTGTCTCGGAAAAAAAATACGAAACACACCCGGTCGTATTCGAAACCACTGCGTTCACAGTATCGATTAAAGTTTGTAAAAACATAGCTATTTTATTTTTAACATTTTATTAACTTACTATAGTAGTTTGTAATAAAAAATGGCAGAGTGTGTTCAGTTATGACGTCAATATGTAAATATAATTGAAAAAAAAACATTAACAACAACATAATACAAACAAACATTAGCCACATATTTAATATATTACTTAAGAATAAAATTGTTGCTTGTCTAATATCGATATCATTATTCAAAGATCGAGATGTGATATTCTAAACCAGTATTTCGTCAACTTAATTCATTTATGTTTGTTTAATTTAATTATCATTAATAATGAGGGCCACAGAAATTATTTTAATCATAGTTAATTTCTGTTTATTAAAGAGTTTTACAACTTGCCTTAGCTAGTCTAAATATATTGACTGTTTACTAAACTTGAGTGTTTACTCTCTTATTTTTTTATGATTGATATGTAATGCAAATGATTAAAGGGAAATTTTCCCACACTATATAATATACAATATTTCCAAGGGACTTTTCTTCATTTTTAAATATTTGGGAATTCCCAAACAGTGACTAATATCTAATAGTTATTTAAACACAGTACAAGTCATGGCCCGCACATGGTCGAAGCAATCTGTTGCCAACTTAACAATAGGTTAAAAATAAAATTTCAAATGTACAACATTACCAAAGGTAACCACGTACAGTGGCCCAACCACGGCTCAAGCCCCCCCCCGAGAACAAATCATCAATACATATTTTATTGTATAAAGTTACTAAAAAGACTGTCAAGCTGTCTTCTTTCTATATGTGAGTCCCCCCCTCCAGCATTTTTTGCTGGTTACGCCACTGACCACGTATATGGTTAGTGGGATCCTCTATATTGTTTGTTAAATTGTAAAATATAATGTACATATCCTAAATATTCTGGCTCATTGGGAGCCGCACAAAACCTATCGAGTCGCTGCATGTGGCTTTAAGAGCTACATTTGGCTACCCATGTAAAACAGTCTATGGCAGTAATGCATATGATACACTGGAAATCAATTACTATGTCCGATAAAAAACCATAGGCCTAATTAGTATTAACCAGAACAAACATATGTAATCTACATATTCTTATTAAATTCAATATACACGTCAAAGTATAAGGTGGGGTCTGTCTTATTTTGTCAACTCAATTGAAAATAATTAGCAAAAGTGGATCCCTATAGACTGGTAAGACAAACTGATTTTCTAAAGACTGGTGAGACAAACTGATTCGGTCAAAGTTGGAGGTTTAGTCCATTGTTTAGTTCTTCACTTGGTTCTTTTGAAAAATGTAGAAAATTGATATTTACTTTCATTTTATTGAATAATTAGACTAAAAAACACGGCGACACGCCCACTTTACGCCATTTTTTTGTACCGGTGATTGGTCAAGTTTTTTTACCTGACCTTTTTTTTTTACTGTCACAGTATGCTTGATGTAACTTTGTACTAAATCTGGCTCAGCCAATTAAAAACGTTAAATTTAATTCTCATTAATGTGACTACTTAGGCTAGGCTAGTAAGGACAAATCTAAGTGCATTATAGCTATGATGCATATAAGTTTAAAATGTGCCATTTATATTATTAAAATACTGGAATTAAATTATGTCAATTGCTACAGATAATGATCAACGATGGATGTTCCACATCTATAATTAGAGAAGACAGAAAAACGCTTGAGAACAATACAGAAAAGTCAATACATGAAGTGATCTTACACACTAATTAAACATGAAATGTGTAGTTAAAAGATGTTTTTTTTAATGTTTTCACACTTTTGTGCCATCCGCAGCTCTGCGGATAGTTTTGTGCCGTATAATTGACAATCAGATAGTCGACACGGTACAAACAAAATTTATTGAAGAGCCACATAGTGATATATAATATTTGAGGGCTGGAGATGTGTTCCAAATTTTGTTAACTCTCGTTTTTTATGGCAGGCAACTCGTTGATTTTGTTATATTAGTCAAATTAGATTTTAATGATTTTAATGATAAGAGGGCGGGGGCGGTAGAGTTTGAAGTTTGTCATTTCACGTTTTATTTGGGATGGGGTTATTTGTTATATCTTGTGTTTTTAGTTTTCAATTGTGATGATGCTTCTATAAATAGAAAGTAGCCTAACACGTACACACAGCACACACACATTAAAAATAAAATGGCCTACCCTATGTTCTTAGTAATAGAATATTAGGTACTTGCCATTGAGGGAGGGAGAAAGTATATAAGGCTGAAAGCAGCAGTAATTTACAACTGTTTGAATGTGTTTCGTTTCACAAACGTCTATAGACTTTGAATTAATAAATCTACATCAACTCCGAAGATACAGAAGTAACCAGAATTTGTTATACAACCCACCAGAAGTTCATGGTAGTAAATAATATAATATACATACAACTGTTCTACAAATAAGCATAACTATGACAACCAGTTAGCCCAGTTTGAATGAAAGTGCTAGTTATGTGCACACATTTATAAAGATGTATATACAAGAAATATTGAAACGGTAACATACTTTTTAGTGTCGAAAGTAATTATCTTGTTTTTGTTTGTGTAGTTAGTTTAAATTAATAAGTGGTGTACATAGTGGAATAACAAAACTCTCAAATTTAGTAGTTTTATAGTCTATTATACTTTAAATTGTTAAAAGAATTTCCCTTTCTTTTGTGGGTAAAGTTTATATACAACATTAAAAATAGCACACCAGACCAAAAAAAAACAGCTTCAAAACTCATTACATTCATAAACCAATGCAAAACTTGAGATGCCATTCTGCTATATCCGTCTTTATATAAAAAAGGTCATCGGGGCAGATGAAGTCTAGAATTCATCTGTTTCTATAACCTCGGCATAAATAGGGATTGTGTTGTTAGCACAACGCCCAGCCGCCTTTACTTCCCAACTTAAGTCAGGTACCCGTTTAAAGCTGGGTGGATTTGTGGGATGACTTTGAAACAAATTTCACCTGGAAAATTTCCACATGGTTCTCACAGTGGATCGAACCCATGACTCTCAGTTCGACATTCAAGTATCTACACTACTCGGCCATCCGTCCCTCTTTATATAAACACTATCAAAAAAGTAATTCACTTCGGGCTCTATAAGAATTTAATAAATTGACACAAACATTCTATCATAGTGTATTGTCATCAAGAATACACTAATGGCATGTTATTTTGTTATATATAAAGTTAAAACAGTTTTATTTCATATAATAGTTGTATCAATCATTTAAAATAAATTTTTACTACGACGAAAAATAGAACGCGTCATTTCGTATTATTATTTGACCGCGAAAAAGTAATAGACTAAAAACAAAATGGTCGCTTTCTGTGTTTAACAATTTTATTATAAACAGAATATCTGAAATAGAGTAGATGAATTTATAAGGCTGTGGCTATACGGACTATAAAATATGATTGTTATTCAGACCCGTGACAAATATGCACTAAGCTTAGCTATATTTAAACTTCATTAGACGGAACCCGAAAAAATAATACTACAGAGTCCTCTTAGTGGAACCATAAACACTGAGTAACGATTAAATCATACAATTCAAACAATTATAAAAAAAACAATAATAAAGTTTATGTATAGCTAAGCTAAGTACATATTTGCCACGGGCCCGAATAACAATCAGCAGGCCCGTAACCAGGTCAAACTAAGCAGGGGGGCACCAATACCCAGCATGGGGGTACCTTCTCATTTTAGTTACTTTTTCTTTATTTTTTCCTCTTTCCTTCTTTTTAAGCGGGGGGGGCACTCCACACCCAGCGGGAGGGGGGGTGCACTCAATACCTACACTACTTGTTGTGAGAAATGTCAAGATACAAACACAGCCAGCGACATGTTGTTTGAGTATAATGTACACACAGTCACACATGTGGTGCTTAATGACATTAAGGAAAGTCGCACGTCCTTGAGATTGTTTTATGATAGAGAACACAGTAAAAAGATCAGTGTTGATCAGGTCAATGTTGATAATGTAAACATTTAAAGAGACTGTTGTGCGTTGAGATGTGTATCATGTGACAAAGATCTGGCCGACGAACTAAAAAATGTTGACAAAAACAAGGTGGGGAGTAGATTTCATACATTTACCTATGCAACGTGTCTATTTCCAGGTAGTAGTTGATCCATAGTTAACTCACTTATGTAAATCGTGTGTGGTTCTAAGAACCTGTCAACAGTGAACGCTTAAAACTTAAACTTTATCGAAGGTGACTTGTGAAGACTTGTAAAAAAATCTTAATATAATTAAAAAAAATTGTTTGTTTATTGTAGCCATTAATATTTTAGATCATTTTGGTATTCGATACATTATTTTTTTAGGTGGAGCATTATTTATATAGTTGTAATAAAATTTAAAAAAAAAATATATTGATAAGTATTTTTTCCTGTCTTGTTATGTTTTAAATGTCATGTCGAAGTGTTTTTTCCTGTTCAACAATTAACTAAGTATACATTTTAATGAGTGATTGGAGTTGTAAAGTAATACAATTACTGACATAAATAAACATTCACGTTTTGAAAAGAAGTTACGGCATGATTTTAATTTCACTAGATAGTGTGAAACTGACCGAATGTTAAAATGTATGTACTATACAGTTATGATGATTTTAACAGTTAATCTTAAATCTTTGTAATAAGCTTACAATCATCGGTTCAAGAAATTTGAGATAATGTTTTAGAACGAACAACGATTGACCTATCAATAAAATGGTAATCATTAATAGAACATGTACTTGTTTTAGTCTGTTTTAGAGACTTCCTAAGAAATATTTTTGTAGAATATACATCTTTCTGCTGTATATGTTGTCATTAGTTGTTTATAGGACCTAAGATATTTGATCTCATCCTTACCTCAATAAGGCTATATAGTGCTCTTCTTTCATTCCCACCATAACCAGTAGTGCATTGGCCACGAATGCACCGCGGGATAAATAGTAAGTAAGTAGTAGTAGTAAAGTTCCCTTAGCCCTAACGAGCCATCGGGGCAGATGAAGTGTAGAATTCATCTGTTTCTATAACCTCAACCTATAAAGGGATTGTGTGGTTAGCACAACGCCCAGCCGCCTTTACTTCCCCTACTTAAGTCAGGTACCTATTTAAAGCTGGGTGGACTTGTGGGACGACTTTGCACTGAATTTCACCTCGAAAAATTCACCGAGGTTCGAACCCAGGACTCTCAGGTCGACAGTCGAGTGTCTACACCACTCGGCCATCCGTGACAACTTTAACTAAAGCATGAACATCTGGAAAAGTCCATTTATTAATCCTCTGTGGTGTCTTTCTCCTTAGTTGATGAATGATGAGCTATATTAGATATTAGTACAGCACACGTTATCTATGATTTAGGCGATCATTACAACAGTACATCACACGTCTACTATGACTAAGGCGATCTTTACAACAGTACATCACACGTCTACTATGACTAAGGCGATCTTTACAACAGTACATCACACGTCAACTATGACTAAGGCGATCTTTACAACAGTACAGCACAAGTTATCTATGATTGAAGCGATCTTTACAACAGTACATCACACGTCTACTATGACTAAGGCGATCTTTACAACAGTACATCACACGTCTACTATGACTGAGGCGATCTTTACAACAGTACATCACACGTCTACTATGACTGAGGCGATCTTTACAACAGTACATCACACGTCTACTATGACTGAGGCGATCTTTACAACAGTACATCACACGTCTACTATGACTGAGGCGATCTTTACAACAGTACATCACACGTCTACTATGACTGAGGCGATCTTTACAACAGTACATCACACGTCTGCTATGACTGAGGCGATCTTTACAACAGTACATCACACGTCTGCTATGACTAAGGCGATCTTTACAACAGTACATCACACGTCTCCTATGACTAAGGCGATCTTTACAACAGTACATCACACGTCTACTATGGCTAAGGCGATCTTTACAACAGTACATCACACGTCTACTATGACTAAGGCGATCTTTACAACAGTACATCACACGTCTGCTATGACTAAGGCGATCTTTACAACAGTACATCACACGTCTACTATGACTGAGGCGATCTTTACAACAGTACATCACACGTCTACTATGACTGAGGCGATCTTTACAACAGTACATCACACGTCTACTATGACTGAGGCGATCTTTACAACAGTACATCACACGTCTACTATGACTGAGGCGATCTTTACAACAGTACATCACACGTCTACTATGACTAAGGCGATCTTTACAACAGTACATCACACGTCTGCTATGACTGAGGCGATCTTTACAACAGTACATCACACGTCTGCTATGACTAAGGCGATCTTTACAACAGTACATCACACGTCTACTATGACTGAGGCGATCTTTACAACAGTACATCACACGTCTACTATGGCTAAGGCGATCTTTACAACAGTACATCACACGTCTACTATGACTAAGGCGATCTTTACAACAGTACATCACACGTCTGCTATGACTAAGGCGATCTTTACAACAGTACATCACACGTCTACTATGACTAAGGCGATCTTTACAACAGTACATCACACGTTTGCTATGACTAAGGCGATCTTTACAACAGTACATCACACGTCTACTATGACTAAGGCGATCTTTACAACAGTACATCACACGTCTACTATGACTAAGGCGATCTTTACAACAGTACATCACACGTCTGCTATGACTAAGGCGATCTTTACACCAGTACAGCACACGTCTACTATGACTAAGGCGATCTTTACAACAGTACATCACACGTCTACTATGACTAAGGCGATCTTTACAACAGTACGTCACACGTCTACTATGACTAAGGCGATCTTTACAACAGTACAGCACACGTCTACTATGACTAAGGCGATCTTTACAACAGTACATCACACGTCTACTATGACTAAGGCGATCTTTACAACAGTACATCACACGTCTGCTATGACTGAGGCGATCTTTACAACAGTACTTAACACGTCTGCTATGACTAAGGCGATATTTACAACAGTACATAACACGTCTACTATGACTAAGGCGACCTTTACAGCAGTAAAGTACTCGTCCTAAATGACTGCATCATGTATGTGGGATAATTAAAGAAAGTGTCTAAATCCATCAGACTTGGTGATAGTTATTGCAAAGCATCCGACATTGGATAAAACCAAAAGACAACATAATGAACAAGTCAATGAAGTCACTTTTGTTTCAAAAACATCTCCAAAATCTAATATGTCAGCTATATGGCAAAAAGGTCACTTTGCTTGTTTCTACAAACGTGGCACACAGAACCTCTCAACTGTAGGTAGACATTGTTACACAGGCGTTGGTTTATTTCTCTGCTACATTATTAATCATGCTTTGCTTTTAGAAGGTCATCACTGATAAACAAGGCGCGAGTTACTGGAATCTAGAATCATAACCAGACGATTTAATACATCCAGAATATTTCTGACAGTTGTTCTGGCCTCAGCCATTTGACGTGCTTACTTCCCTCTAGAAGCAAACCATAAATCACGTGTTCATCCACTTTGAAAATTAACATTCACTATTTTGTTTTTTAATTCGCATCAATGGTGACCTGAACATTAGCATTTCCAAGTTCAAACTGACACCATTATATTTCTGGAGCTGAAAGCAGTGTAGAAAACTCGTATATTTTTTTTGAAGATCCTACTTATAAAGCAGCTATCTTGTCGTCCGGGCCGCGGCGGTGTGTGGGGAATCCGTTCTATAAATAAACGACCTCCAGTAAATAAATAAAACAATATAATTTGATAAAGTAATCACGTGACCAGCAAGGTCACGAAAACAAAATTCAAAATGGCGCCCATTGCTTCGATTCGATATTTATTTTTTTGAAAAATCTACAGTTTTAAATAGTTTCTGTTGTTTTTTTTATTATGAAATGTATAAGTCCTAAATATTAAATAATAAAAATAATAATATTATATAATATCATTCAAATTATTTTCGTTTTTTTACAACAGATAACATTTGAACATCGTCAAAGTGAGCCAAACGTAAACAATAAGAAAAGGTCAAGGTCACTATCGATCGCCTTCATAAATACAGTTTATAATATTAAAACAAGAAATTCTGTAAATTTCTATACAAATTAAGTCACTATCTACATTTGTGAAAAACAGAACTTCTGCATCCGAACTATTTGTAAATATTACATTTGCTAATATAAAGGTGAGAGGTATACCACATGGTATTACCTGTGACAGAGCACGAAATCGATGATCATGTTGAACGGTGTTAAGATTAGGAAATGGTGAAGTAATGAATAATGATAACTTGGGCGATGAAGTGGTTGAAATTCCCAATTCAATATTATGCACTGGCAATTTAATTACTGAAATCTATGGAACTAATTTGAAAATAAGTGCAATTAAGGACACCATGTCCCACAGTGCAATTTTGTGTCCCGAAAATGATGACGTCGAGAAGCTAAATGGAGAAAATATGGACTTGCTGGAAAAAGAATACGTGACCTACTTAAGTGATGATTCGATTAGGTGATGACTAATTTTCCTGTTGAACTGCTGCTTATTAGGAAGGTGGCATAAATCAGCAACTAATTTACCTAATCAAATTAATTAAATTGATTGGGAAGGGGTTTCACATTACACCTAGATTTCCCGGGCAACACCGGGCTTAATATCTAGTGAATATATAATTGGCAAGATGTCATACGTATATGCAAGAAGATACCAGATGACAAAGTGTACCAGCAAAATGTATGGACAGCACTTTAATGCTGCGACAGGTCAGACATTTTCTTTTTTTACAAGTATCGTCAAGGTTTGACAGTTTAACTGGAGGTGCAGGTTAGTGCTATTTGCAGGACAATGATAAAATGTTTAGCAAATAAAGCTTTTAAAGGTTTGAATCTTCGCCGACCTTTTGATTGGAAGCACTGTTAGTAATATATGTTTAATAATACGCATCCAAACATGTAGAAATCATAAATATGCCAGCTAAATAATTTGTTGTTAATATATTATCTTGACTGAACTATTAGGGCCACATTGGTAAATACTACATTATACATGTTTATTTCCTAAATCTTATAAATCACCAATAGGAGGATTTTGTAGTGACTGCCCCCTCATTCCTTTTCACCTTACTAGGTAGTTTAATGGCTATGGAGGCACCACGGGACACATAGCGATGAAATAAATTGTGTGATAATATTCAATTAAAGGCTGACTGTCCCCCCATCCCCTGAGTTTAAACCCGTTTATGTTAACATATTTTCTTTCAAAAGCTTTGTCTATATGTATTGAAAATAGAAAAGTTCCGTATAGTTTTTGTTCAATGTATTTTTTGCCAATACAGAACATTTAATATTTTGATGTCTTGTTAATTGATTTTTTTTGTGCAAACCTGTTTTATGTTTTTGTTTCGGACCATTTAACAACTGATCATGAAACAGAAAAATTAATCCATTATTCCGTGCCAAGACCGGGTACAAATTTAGTTCTACATTATAAACATAAAATTTGTTAAATTCTATGAATTTCCGGTTAATGTAAAATTATTTCTTATGCTTGAGTGTCATAAACCAATTAAGGTACCCCTTCCTCCCTCTGATTTTTAGTTCAACCGGTTTAAATACTGACTGCTTATTTATAGCACGAAACTAAATGTATGTATCTAACAAGTGGAACATTTGTTGACAGAGACTCAGAACATTTTTCTATGTATTTTTAAAATCAACAACGTCAATATGAAATGGCAATATGAAATTTAATAGTATTCTAAATGACAGAACACTTTAAATGACATTTTTTTTACTTGTGACATTCAAATTCTGTTCAATTTACATTCTAAAGCGCCCGCCCCAATTTTGAAACAAAAGAGGAAATTAATAAAAAAAAGTAAATTAACCCAAAAAAATATATAAAGTTGTGTTGGTAATTACAACTAAAAGAAAGACTGCAACAAAATAACATAATATAGTTGTAGAAAAAAAGAAGAGACGTAATTAATTTGTTTTATAAATAGTTCTGACCTCATTAATCAATGGTATGACAGTTTTAATTTAATCCTCAAGCTGGTTTTATATTTCTGTGACTAGTTTCAGGTAGCCTATATCGTGGCAATGGGGTGGCTCTGTCAGCCATGCATAGCAACCAGATAATTTCGCTCGGTTAGATTCATTCAGAGCTTATTTATAATTAAGAACGTTTTTTACATCTAGATTAAATAGTTTAAATTATCTGTTTCAATGTAAGGTAAGGATATCATATTGTACGTATTTCAAACCATTAGATTCAATACTGTACACAATGATTAACTTATTGATTTAGTATAGTACCCTAATTTGGTTAAACAGTTGTATGAATAAACACAGTTAAACGTCCATATAGCTGTTACAAATGATGGGTTGCGCAAAATGATAGGCCGCAAAAAAATAATTAATATTAAAACTCATTCTTGTTTGTTACCAGAAGAGATATGATACAATTGTATCATGACTCTATGCAAGTTCATGAAAATAGTGATATGCTTTTATCTTTACCCTGTAAGATTATTGTAGGTATTCAAATGTAAAATTTAGTTTTGTAAGCTCAAACATTAAATACGTCTTTGAAAACAACAGTCACAAAAATGTTTAATTGAAATGAACTTTCAAACTTCAGCAAAAACGCTCACGCCATTGTCAGAACAACATTTATTTGGGCATACACCACTAGGTAGCGACCGATAATCGGATGGGTATCTGTATCGGACCGATATTGGCACTATCTGTTAATATCGGATCGACCGATTTTTGTAGGGAGCGACCGATAGTCGAACCGATGTTGGCACTATGGGTTAACTATCGGACCTGCCGTTTTTGACTGCCGATACATTGTTTTTTTTACAACAGAGTTGCAGAAAAAAATCCGTAAATAACCCAAATTCTATAACCAGATCAGACAAGATTTAAAAAAAAAAAAAAAAAAACCCTTACACAGAAATTGTTACGTCCACAAAAATAGCATCAGCGATATGTTCTTGAAACAATAGGATTGGCATTTTTTAAATTCTACTGTATGACCTTGAATGATACAATTAGTGAACATCTCTGTGTATTTTTTTTCGGGATGGGAAGTTGGGGGGGGGAACAATACTTACGTGTGGGCGAAGTGTTACAAAATATGACAGGGAAGGGGTGAGCATGGGTTGTAGCACGAGAAAAACACGTGTTTGGCATTGTTGTTGATAAAAAAAATATCGGTTTCGTTATCTGTATCGGTAAAAAAGCTGGGGAAAAATATCGGTATCGGACTATCGGTAAAAAAGCATATTGGTCGCTCCCTATACACCACCAAGACATAAAGAACACCTAAGGATTCCAGAACTTTACAAAATAGTACATTTACCTTACATACACGGCGTACGACATACGCACTGTCAGCATTAACACTAAAATAACTCAAGTAAACAATAATTATTTCACTTTAATCACAATTTACAGACACAAAGTGCATGATATAATTCTAATACGGTTAGAGGTAACA
This sequence comes from Bulinus truncatus, assembly GCA_021962125.1. Taxonomy (NCBI): domain Eukaryota; kingdom Metazoa; phylum Mollusca; class Gastropoda; family Planorbidae; genus Bulinus; species Bulinus truncatus. The sequence goes on from JAGDYQ010000162.1 coordinate 853,048, forward strand.
CCCAACACAACACAAATAAAACATCTGGTTCACAAATATAGCATAAAAAGACACAAACAGTACCTCTACAAGACACCGGGAAGACATCTGGAATATATACTTCGATGCAAACAGTGAAACACTGATACCTTGTTATTTAACACTTTCTTTCAAAGACAAAAAATAACCCAATAAAATGCGTGTACAAATACCGGGCAGTAAACAACACTACTTCCATTGTAAGTCAACCGATTATTTCCCTGACAAGAGCACATAAAAACATAACAACTACAGACAGCAAGCTCTTACATAAACACACCCGCTAGAATAAACAGAACCGCTACAACCAACATGTACACACAATTCAATAACAAGATAGCAAAGAAAAACAACAACACTCTATACGAAAGTAAAGTGTCAAAACACGGGACATAAGCTGAAACTACAAGAAACCCTACACAGACATAACATGTCAACACCAACAACTACCAAACAAAAGAAGCAATCTTACCCACACCTAAAACACACAATATAAACTTCAAATACGCAATTGAAAAACAAGTAACTTTCTCCTAATCAGACAGACGATAACTAACACACAGAACATGACAGCCCCTCGAAAAAATAATGCACATAAACCACAAATGGCCCTAGCACACCCACCAAGTACAACAAAGCAAAACACCTGCCACATCTAATCCAACATCTACACAACACATTTTCTGGCTACAAAAAGCATCATCAGAAACAACACTCAACACAATCAGTACATATTAAACAACACTGAACACGAGTTACACATCAGAAAAACCCAACACAAGCAGTATATATCAAACAACACTCAACACGAGTTACACATCAGAAACTACACTCACCACAAGCAGTACATATCAAACAACACTAAACACGAGTTACACATCAGAAGCAACACTCAACACAAGCAGTACATATCAAACAACAATCAATACGACTTACACATCAGAAACAACACTCAACACAAGCAGTACATATCAAACAACACTCAACACGAGTTACACATCATCAACACTCAACACAAGCATTACATATCTAAATAAAATTCAACACAAGCAGTACATATCAAACAACACTCAACACGAGCTATACATCAGCAACACTCAGCAAAAACAGTACATATTAAGCAACAGTCAACACGAGTTATACATTAGAAACACTAACACAATCAGTATATCTGAAACACCCACATACCTACACTAGGGTGATAACTATTTTCATTTTTTTTCGTAACGAAACTGAAACCCCTTACATTCGAGGATAAATTGTATGTAGATGACAGTAGAAACATTAATTTTTTTTTAAATTGAAAAAAGTTCCCCCACCTTGTAATTTTTGTTTTCTCATATCGCGCAGTTTGGCGCTCGGTTTCAATTCCACACTGAATTTTTTATATGACTTTCTAGACTGTTTTTAAGCACATTCCAGTCATCTGTTTCCATTTGTTTATAAACGAGGCATTTACTATACTCATCTTCCCTCATCTTCTAAACAAAAGAGGTATCCAAGAATTCAATCTGTTGAAAAGCTAATCAATCTCACATGGATGCCGACAAATTCTTGGAAACTTCACTTTTCTGTTCAACAGCCAGAAACGGCGACTGGATCGAATCAAAATTATGATTACTTATATTGAATTGCTCTGGAGGGAAATTCAAGACTTTCCACTTTTATCCAGCACACTAATCAGAATGAAACTCAATGGTCTAATTGATTTATATGACAAAAACAAAAAGAAACCATCTGATAACACTTTCTCAGTTATTTGATGTCACCAACGTTAATGGAGAATGGAAAAGCACAGAGGATAAAGAGCTCTACCAGAGGCAAGTTAATAGTGGAGGAAAGATTGGTTATTCAATGGTCAAACAGGCCCCTTTGGAATCATTCCACCCAAGAAAACGAATCCGACTATCAAAAACTCAATCTCAAGCCAGCTTTTCTCAATCACAACCTACAAAAACACATACAACTGTCTCACAACCTACACAAACACATACAACTGTCTCAAAACCTACACAAACACACACAACAGTCTCAAAACCTACACAAACAAACACAATTGTCTCAAAAACTACACAAACACATACAACTGTCTCAAAACCTACACAAACACACACAACAGTCTCAAAACCTACACAAACAAACACAATTGTCTCAAAAACTACACAAACACATACAACTGTCTCAAAACCTACACAAACACATACAACTGTCTCAAAACCTACACAAAAACATACAACTGTCTCAAAATCTTCGGATTCTGAAACCTCTGCTTCTTCACCCGAGTCGCTAACTATTTCTTAAACGTCATCTTCTGAATACAAACCGAAATACCAAAGAGCAAGCACTAGAACGGCGGGTTTACTAGTACTGAAAAACATTTCCACACATAAAGCACATGACGTTCTTGCAACATTGCTGAACAGGGTCATGATGTGCTGGTTCTAAGTCAGGCGGGTGTCTGGAAACGAGTAATCTCTGAAGGACGGAAAATGAAACCTAAAATTGTTCAAAAACTTCAAAGCAAACAACCCTATTGTCTTCAGTTTGATGGAAAAAGAGTGCAAGGGGAAGAGTATCAAGTAGGTTTGCTGAAAAAAGATGACAACCGAAATCAAACTCGGTATTCTCAAATGTGAGAGTGGTTCTGTTGCGGCCATTCACAATGAACTACATCAGCTAATTGATGAATATGATGCTTGAGAAAATATTTGTATGTTAATTCGCAACACGACCGCAGAAATACTGACCAAAAATGGGATTGTAAAGCTCATACAGGATGATGTCTTGAGCAATGGCTTTCAGTAGCTACAATATATTGACTGTCAGCACCATGTACTCGACCTTCTTCTGAAACATGTCATGAATTTTCTTATTCAAGAGCCAACGAGCAAACCAGAACTCAACTATTCCTTCATTGGCAAATTAACACAAAACTATGTCACTCTTCAAGCTGATTACCGCTTCTTGCGACAAAAGATGTTAGCACAGGCGAGAACCCACGTTGGCCTCGCATCAGCTGGAATAAATTACCAAAGTTACACCAGGCAAGATAGAACTCACGTGCAATATTTACTGTTATAGCATTATTTCTGATACCAGAGTGGCGCAGCATTCTCGCTTCTGCCTGCAGCTTCATCTGCTACGAATGGGCAAATGCTTGGTTCGATTCGCAACACTTCAATGAAGCGTCCTTTAATGAACTGTTTACCTCACTCATCAAGATAAAATGCAAGAAGGCAATTAAATGTTTAAAGACCCATTGGTCAGTCGAGAAGTCATTAATTGACATTCCCAGATTTAACCAAATTGCTGAACGTGATGTGAAACTGATGGCGGAACTTCAAGCGAAATCGAGAAAATTGAATTTTTGAATCTGAAGTTCATAGGACAAAATATGTTTTGAACATTTCTTGTACATTCTGTACATATTACTAACTGTTCTATATCTTATTTGTTAATAAAAGTTGATTAGTTATTATTATTACTCTTTTGAATTAAGGTAAAAAAAAAAACATGTCCTTTTTTGAAAAAAAAAATATTTTTTCACTTTTTTTCTTCCAAAAAATGGGGTGGTGGGGGAACTTTTTTCAAAAAAATTAAAAATGCTATTGATATTCTTAAATTACACATAAAAGTTCCTCGATTGCAAGGGGTTTCATGAAACTTTTTTTTTTGTTATCACCCTAACCTACACTATCTTCCAGCTACAAAACAGAATCAACGTCAACAGAAGGCAAACTTTACATACCTTCACAAATACAAGAAACAAGCAGAAAGAAAAATTCTGTCCGCATCACCCTAAGAAATACACACACACAACTATTTCAATTGACCTAAATACTTAAACAAACAATTAAACAACACCACACATTTGAGAAGGAAATGACAAAACCAACTCTACAATTACTAAAAAAAAAAACAAGAGATACAACCGTATATAACTCATACACAAACATGAGACACCACAGTATATAACTCATACACAAACAAGAGACACCACAGTATATAACACTTATACACAAACATGAGACATCACAGTATATAACTCATACACAAACAAGAGACACCACAGTATATAACTCATACACAAACAAGAGACACCACCGTATGTAACTCATACACAAACATGAGACACCACCGTATATAACTCATACACAAACAAGAGACACTACAGTGTATAACACTCATACACAAACAAGAGACACCACATTATATATCTCATACATTAACAAGAGACACCACAGTATATAACACATATACACAAACAAGAGACACCACAGTATATAACTCATACACAAACAAGAGACACCACCGTATGTAACTCATACACAAACAAGAGACACCACCGTATATAACTCATACACAAACAAGAGACACCACCGTATATAATTCATACACAAACAAGAGACACCACAGTATATACCACTCATACACAAACAAGAGACACCACAGTATATAACTCATACACAAACAAGAGACACCACAGTATATAACTCATACACAAACAAGAGACACCACAGTATATAACATTCATACACAAACAAGAGACACCACAGTATATAACACTCATACACAAACATGAGACACCACAGTATATAACACTCATACACAAACAAGAGACGCCACAGTATATAACTCATACACAAACAAGAGACACCACAGTATATACCACTCATACACAAACAAGAGACGCCACAGTATATAACTCATACACAAACAAGAGACACTACAGTGTATAACACTCATACACAAACAAGAGACACCACATTATATATCTCATACATTAACAAGAGACACCACAGTATATAACACATATACACAAACAAGAGACACCACAGTATATAACTCATACACAAACAAGAGACACCACCGTATATAACTCATACACAAACAAGAGACACCACCGTATATAATTCATACACAAACAAGAGACACCACAGTATATAACACTCATACACAAACAAGAGACACCACAGTATATAACTCATACACAAACAAGAGACACCACAGTATATAACTCATACACAAACAAGAGACACCACATTATATAACACTCATACACAAACATGAGACACCACAGTATATAACACTCATACACAAACAAGAGACGCCACAGTATATAACTCATACACAAACAAGAGACACCACAGTATATACCACTCATACACAAACAAGAGACGCCACAGTATATAACTCATACACAAACATGAGACACCACAGTATATAACACTCATACACAAACAAGAGACACCACAGTATATAACTCATACACAAACAAGAGACGCCACAGTATATAACTCATACACAAACAAGAGACACCACCGTATATAACTCATACACAAACAAGAGACACCACAGTATATAACTCATACACAAACAAGAGACAACACAGTATATATATATAACTCATACACAAACAAGAGACAACACAGTATATAACTCATACACAAACAAGAGACACCACAGTATATATATATAACTCATACACAAACAAGAGACACCACAGTATATAATTCATACAAAAACACAAACCTGACTTCATTTTTCTCCAAGAAACAAAACATACACACATAACATGAAGGAGAAAAAAAAATTACATCACAATTAGGTCTCACAAACAGTGATTTTAGTGAAATCGACCTACATGACATTGTGCGTCATATTTCAGACATCACACACCTGGTACATCACACAAAACAACAACAAACAAAGAACATCAACATATGATAGTGGCTGACAAACAGCAATAAAAATGGAAAAACTCAACAGCACACACATACAACATACATTCCACACTAACAATAGACAAACCTGACTTTTTCAAGTTATTACATGAGAAACTCCAAAATACGCAATTAAAAAAAAAAAACAACGTATAATTGGTGTACTATAGACTAACATGACAGAGCAAATTTGAACAGTGGACAAAGTACAAAGTAACTAAGAAGAAAAAAATCCACCATACAATTGTACAGTTATTTAAAACTCATGGGACTTTCCTTTCTATATATGCTATGTAAACAAATACCTGATTGATTTTTTTTCAAACAATGCATCAAATTCAAAGAAGTTTTTCAAGTAACTGGGCGAACAATTATCGAGTGTCCTCTAAGTGAATGGTCCCCAACCCCCAGGCCTCGGACCGGTACAGTACTGGGCACCCAAGAAACATTAAATTATTTCATTTTTATTTCCTGTGGTGTATTTCAACATTGTCCGCCTCTCCATGGACGAAAGGTCAACCGGGTACTGAGCGGCTGTGAGCGGCATTATTATTGTAAATTATAAGAATCTAAAATATTCATTCCCTACCTTAGGCCGCTGTGAAATTATAAACGTTGACCGGTACGCGACAATAAAAGGGTTGGGGACCACTGCTCTAAGTCATCAGCAAACATAGACCATCGTTATATTGTTAAATTTAATCACTTAATAAAATAATTCATAAGAAACACGAGGCTGACATCACTGGATACTATAAGTCTAAATAACGCATTACATGATCTTAATTACGTGTTTGTCTGAAACGGAACATAATTATTGTCCTCTACATTGTTTTATTTAAGTTATTACCAAGCCTATTGTTATATCTATATGTGACGTAATGCCGTTGTGACACAATGTGATCATACAAGCACCACACAACAAACACTGCTATGGTGCTATTGATTTACCAGATTTATTTTTTACATAATAATTTAAGAACCAAAATATTAAAAAAAAAAACCGAATCGATTTTTTTAGACAAAGAAAATTCTGTTCGGCAGATACTCTGCCATTATAGCGTGACTGAAGAGTTTTATTTAAAGATTGGACTAAAAAAAAAACAATTTATATTATAAAAATTGACTTTTAAATTTTATTTTGACGACAGATGAAAGAACGTAAGCGTAAAATCAAAGTAAATTTAAAAGTGAGTGGATCAAAGAAATGTCGTTCAGATGTTTTGTGTGAAACCAGTCTCAATGACAACCATGTAAGTAAATGTAAAGATTTAATTGGTTTACTTTATCATATATCTCTGTTCTGTATAATTATTCAAATATCAGTTTGTATCAGTTGCACACATCAGTACATAATTTTAATCATTTCAATCTAATCTGACTTACAAAACAAAATCAATAAGTCTCCAATAACAAGAACTGGCACACATTTTCAGCCCTAAAATATTATATAACAGTCTGCAGCTCTTGAATGATTTTTGTTTATACTGTGTTGACTTTTATTTTTTGAATTATCCGTCCACCACACTAGGTGGCGTGTTTATATTTATCTACAATAAAATGACGATTGTAGATAGTTTTATAGTAATTATGAAAAAGTAAAGGCATATCTGGTTTAAATGTATCGGAAATGTCCGAAAGGTACTGTGCACCATTAGATGGAATAGTCGAAAATTTACTTCACAGGCTAGCTAACTGTGTCTTTTAAAAAAATAAAAAATAAATTAAAGTAAAATTGTTATAACTAGAAATGTCTAATAGTTAAAAAAGGCAATAATAAAATTAATTTAAGAAATTGTTTGTCCCGGGTGATGAAAAAATATCATATTGCTCTTTAACACTTTGAACTCTTGGGGGCCGTCCATAAATTACGTCACGCTATTTTGACCATTTTTAACCCCCTCCTCCTGTTACAAAATGTCACATGATGTCAGAGATGAGCGGACGCAGATCCGCAGACTTTTCCGAATCCGCGGACTGACAGCGGACGCTTCGTATGGTTAAGTTGCGGACTCGCGGACTGACGCGGATCTTCTTTAGCGTTACCATAAAAAATTTCAAGTCATTTAAACAGCTAAATTTCAGCAATGCGGACGCGCGGACTGGCTGCGGACCAATGTTGTAAGATTCTGCGGACGCGGATCATTGATAGAAATCCGCGGACGGACGCGGACGCTAAATTTCAAGATCCGCACACTTCTGGTGTGTGTGTATGTGTGTGAGTGTCAGTCAATGTATGATTTCCATTTAAAGCGAAACAAATCAGATTCCACAACTCCCACGCCCTGGCTAGATCCGCCATGAGTTACACAAATTACTGTCATAATGTCGGATAGTTAACATGCATTCTGATAGTATCTGGTCACGTGATACAGGATGGTATTTTTGTAAAGAATCATTGACCCTGGTCTGCCAGCTAGTTCGTACGTAACCTCACAACATGACAGTATGCATACAGAATGTATGTCTCAATGTCTGTCTCAATGTATGCCTGCATGACAATCTGCATGTCTTATATCACGAATCACTGGTCGCACAACTGCACCCATCAATCGTCTGGGTTTAGAAATCTGCATATCTTGTCATTCTGTGTCACCATTATGTCATTACGTGTCATTCATAATACGCCATAGGGCAGATGGTAAATGTTGATGCTAGCAAAGCTGAAGCTAAGTCTCAGCTCGCTGAAAAAAAATGAGAGAGTTCAAAGAGGACACGGGGGCCGGTGTAATGGAAGAGTGTGTGTGTGTGGGGGGGGGCGACGATGGGATGGCTGAAAGTCCAGATAGTGAAATGATGGCAGGACCGTTTTCATGCGCGACATTCAAAGACACCCAATATATATATATATAGTAGGAGGCCATGGGTAAACATAAATAAAACAAACAATCCGGAGTGGGTTCGATAGGAATGAATGCTGGCAGCGATCTCCTTGCCAGCCTGTTAATAAGGACAGTTGTGATTGTAGACTTGGCAATACAATCAAATGCCGGTGGTTCGCTACACCAAAAGCGTTGGTATCTGATTTTTTAAATGTCATCAAGACATATGATCCAAAACAAGAAAACTGGAGAGAGGGGGAGCGTTGTCCAGGTGACAGGTAAACGGATATTGCCCGGCTGGCAGGTGGGTTCAGAGATAAACGTTTCCTGGAGGTGATAAGATTAAGGCAGCGGCCACGTGACAAGAGGACAGAAAAAAACAACAACATGTAAATAGATAACAAAATACTATAAAGTCAATAGTAACAATATACGTCAGTAGTAACTAGTGTTGTTTTAGTCCCAGGTCATATTTTAGTTTCAGTTTTTATTTCGTTTTTTCTGTAATAATTTCAGTTTTCGTCTAGTTTTAGTCTTGCTGCTAATTTTAGTTTTAGTTCTCGTTGAAGAAAAATCAACATTTTCGTTACCGAAGGTTTTAGTTTTAGTTTTCGTGAACGAAAGCAACACTATATTTTAGTTTCAGTTTTTATTTCGTTTTTTCTGTAATAATTTCAGTTTTCGTCTAGTTTTAGTCTTGCTGCTAATTTTAGTTTTAGTTCTCGTTGACGAAAAGTCAACATTTTTGTCAACGAAGGTTTTAGTTTTAGTTTTCGTCAACGAAAACAACACTAGTAGTAACAACATGCGTCGACGGTAACACTGTAACAAGACATGTTGTGACAGTAAAAAGACATCAATGACATGCTTGTAACAAACAAAAGCTTCCGCATAAACTACAGAGTAAACCCTCTACTCATCTAGAGTAAACTACAGAGTAAACCCTCTACTCCTCTAGAGTAAACTACAGAGTAAACCCTCTACTCCTCTAGACTAAACCACAGAGTAAACCCTCTACTCCTCTAGAGTAAACCACAGAGTAAATCCTCTACTCCTCTAGAGTTTTTGAGTCAAGTCATCTTGGCAATATTTCTTACTTACTGAGCATAGATCTAAATCTAAGCCTAGAATGGCCTAGAAATAATCTTAGACAAAAGTTTTTGATATCAAATTGCTGGTATACACTTCGCATGTTAATTTAAAATGACACCCAAAGATTGTTTTAGTTGGAAGTGGATCTTTCGTAAATTTTTAATATAGAAATAGGCCAGAACGATAATAGGGACTTTTCGCTAACACATCGAAGAAACGGTGCATAATTCTAGCAATGAACCTATTATGTCGTTCTGTTGTTATGTGACTTGCTTATGTGACAAATACTTTTTAAAATGTTAGTAAACAATTCAAAATATTTGATAAGATTTGGTTTATTATAGTTGTCGATTTAATTTTAAAATATTTTCGTCATCAGAATGTGAAATATTTTTTACAGATAGTTAGTCACCTCCTTTAACCATCTTTACGCTGAAACTTTGTCTCTGATTATTTTCCCAATGAGATCTGAGTCAACGGGACTAAACTGTTGTTGGTCATGTGTTTATCAATATTTGTAAAAGTAAACTGTACAAGGCTAGTAGCATGGATACATTTGGGAAGAGGAAAACTGACTAGAACCTGGAAGATTCTGATGATCAAGCAGCCAAAGACGAACGAAAAAAAAAACGGCGCAAGTATAATCCAGAATATATATCATTCGGCTTCACTGCAGTGGGGACCAATGCTGACCAACATCTTTTTTCACATGTTTTGTGCGTAACTTATGCTAGGCCTACCGTTTAGCAGAATTTAAGTCGATTGCATCCACAAACTTAAGACATATTCTGGCCCAACCTGAGGTACGAAAAGTTGAGGCCAGGGCGCCTTGGGCTATGGGGTCCGCCACCCGAGCTTGGAATTTCTAAGGGGTCCGCAGCATAAAAAAGGTTGAAAACCTCTGCTCTAGAGTAAACCACATAGTAAACCCTCTACTCCTCTAGAGTAAACATCTAAATAATAAATTAAAAAAAAAAAACAGGGTTCAATTCTAATCTTTTTTACCACCAAGTGGATCTAGTGAGACAAGGGGAAGTATTTGGTTCTTGTGGTTAGTCTCAAGTCATACACAGATTGGGTGACAGTCTCTGGTCTAACCCCCCCCCACACACACACCACCACACCAACCCCCTCATCCTAACCAACTGTGTGTGTGTGTGTTCTATAACATGCCGCTGTTAACTAAAGCAGCCATCTCGTTGAATGTTTTTTAAATAGTTTTTTTTTTAATTTTTATTTGCATGAGCGTCGATCCCACCAGTTTTAAACACTGTATGCGTTTATTACACTACATGACTCTTTCACCGACTTCACTTCAATGGATCAGTGGCGTCATGGGGTGTCAACTGTCCCCCCCTCCCCCCTCCCAACCCCTTTACATGCTATAGGTTCGAGCGATCATAATGCCTGACATTTCTGCCTTCTGATTAACAACCTTCCATAACCTTTCCCCTGAGCAGTGACCACTGCAGCGCAAGTGTATTCCGGCGGTACAGAGAACGTGAAGATTCATTTGACCACCCAGGTAGGTCGAGTCGAGTCCAACCCTTTCTAAGTAGCGAAGGCGTGTACTAGGAGGGTCGCGCGGGTAGGACGATGTGCAGCTGCATTTTACTTTCTGCGCAACTTATGTCACGCACCCAACTGCAAGAGCGGGCTCTGGAACACTGATGTGATCTTCGATTGGTCGCGAACACGGAACAGTCATACTGACCACTGCAATGTTCCCTCTAAGGTGTGGTATGGAGTGAGCAAGAAATTTTGTCTCTGAGCGACATTTTTGTTTAATTTAAGCGATGTCGTCCGTCGGAGTGAGCGATCGTACTTGTAGTATGAGCGACCGCTCACGCGCTCAGCTTAGAGGGAAACATTGCAGTGACCAGTCAAACTCTACCGTTACTGGTTCTCAAACTTTTTCTCGACTGTACCCCAAAAGGGTTGCGTAAGTGTGTCCCCCCCGTACCCCACCATACTTAAGTTCTTCATGTCGCTGCGTATTCACTGCATAACATTTGCCGCACCCTTGAGGTACGCGTACCACTGCGGGGGGGGGGGCATTTATTGGGTTAAGAACATTTTTTTTTGTCTGCTGAAAGGGACGCGACCAGCGGTGTCAGGCGCCTAGGAGGCACCCGATGGGGTGTGACGTGGAACACCACGCCTGTCGGTCGCTGTGCAGATAACCAAAGTACTACGCAGGTCTACAAGATGGAGACAGCCATCTTTGACTCTAATCAAATATACAATTCATTCAAAAAAAGTATGATTGGGTAAGGGGGGGGGGGAGGTTACGCAATAAACAAATTATTTCGAAATAGAAAAAAAAAATTAAGTAGCAGAAGAAAAGAACTGAGGGGTCCTTTAGATTTAAAAAGAATTAATTTAAAATAATATCTGCGTTAAATCGAAAGTAAAGAATTAATACAACAGTATTCCAGTTTAAAATACAATCATGAAAAAAATCGGATCTGCCCGAAACCAAAACTAACCTACCCTACTGATCAAACCTAAGGGAATATAACTCTATGCAAAGGTTTTGCAGGTTTTTGCAGCTAGTATATATATATATATATATATATATATATATATATATATATATATATATGTTACCGGCAAAGTGTGTAATGCCGGCATTCTATAGAATGCCTAGGCATTGTATAGAATGCCTGGTCGTTTTAGACAAAGTATAAAATTTTTAAATTGTGCATACTTTTTTCTAGGAATTCTATACAATGCCTAGGCATTGTATAGAATGACTAGTGTCGTTTTGGCAAAGTGTACAATTTTTTAATTGTGCATACTTTTCAATCATGGTTTGCATCCTCATGCATGTCTTCTGCAGAAAAGGCTGTCTCTTGCATTCCTTTATCTCTGTCTGTCTGTTCTTGTGTTGTTTGAATGTTCTGTATTCTTTTTTCGAGGTCTTCCTCTGTTTCCATATCTTGTAAAACATCGTCAGGTAGGTACGACGTTGTGGGGCCTATTTTAGCTTTGCAGCCAAAGAGTGCTTCATATAGAGATCTTTTAATCCCAGACTGAAAAGCACTGTTCTTCATGAGTTGCACGAACCGTAACCCCTCACTCCAGCGGCCAGTTTTTCCATCTTGCATCCAAGCACACTACATATTTTCGATGTCCTGGTTAGCTCTTTCGACGCTCCCCTGAATTTGTGAGTGATGCGGCTTACCATGAACGATCTTACCACACTGTTTGCGAATTCTCTGCCATTATCGGACTGTAGAATTGTTGGAGCACGAAGCAAGGTAAATATTTCTACGAGATGGTAGGCTACTTCTTCTGCCCTCTTTGTCTTCAGGCTTCTGAGAACTACGAACTTGGTGAGATGATCTTGACACACCATTAAAACTTGTATTTCCCATCAGGATGGGATTGAAAGTCGATGAGATCGACCTGACAATAGAGTTGAATTCTGAAAAACCATTGGCTTGACTAAAATGCCTTTTTTTGGCGCCTTTTTGTTTTTTCTGGCTAGGTTCACAAAGGTTAACATACAGTTCAATATCATGACGTGTAATGTTCTTGTATTAGGGTGATAGTTCTTTCAACATTCTGTCCCGTCCTCCATGACCAATAGTCTGAATGGCACTCACACCTTCTTTTTCCACCATCATGGTTTCATCAGCAAATAGTTACATACTTTGCCGAACTGGAACTCGGCATTCTATAGAATGCCTAGGCAATGTATGAAATAGCAATTTATTTCATACTTTGCCTGAAAAATTCAGGCATTCTATACATTGCCCAGGCATTCTATAGAATGCCGGATTTCACACTTTGCCGGTAACATATATATACATATATATACATATATATATATACATATATATATATATACATATATATATATATATATATATATATATATATATACATATATATATATATATATATACATATATATATATACATATATATATATATATACATATATATATATATATATATATATATATATATATATATATATATATATATATATATATATATATATATATACATATATATATATACATATATATATATATATATATATATATATATATATATATATATATATATATATATATATATATATATATATATATATATATATATATATATATATACATATTTATATATATATATATATACATATATATACATTATATATACATATTTATATATATATACATATATATACATATATATACATTATATATACATATATATATATATATATATATATATATATATGTATATATAATTTTGATAAACGCATTTGATGTAAGATGCACGATAACGTTATATAGGATAATAATATGCCAAACGAAAAATCCACCTGCATATAGGGCATACACACACACACACAGTGCGTGTTTTCGTTAAAACACGGCGTCTGTCGACTGATCCCAGTAAATGACCTTCACCGAACAGTAAAAGCCTTACGTCTGCATCATATCTTGCTGGATATTGTGCTCTGCTGCTTGAGAATGGAAGACCTACGACGGGTGGGGAGGATTGCACTCTTCAGTGTGAAGAGGAAATTGTGTAAACACCCTCAGTCCAGTGTTGATTCAGTTAGCATTTTTCAGTTACAGTAAGAGTTACAGTTAGCCGTTCAAATATTTTTCAGTTGCTATTACAGTTAGAGTAATTATTAAATTGTTTTTTACAGTTACTATTACAGTTAGTAATTTTTTCAGTTACTATATCAGTTACCCAGCCCCCCGCCCAACTTCCCATCCCAAAAAAAAAATACACACAGATGTACACTAATTGTATCATTCAAGGTCATACAGTAGAATTAAGAAATGCCAATCCTATTGTTTCAAGGTCATATCTTTGATGTAGACGTGACAATTTCTGTGTACGGGTTTTTTTTCCCTTTTTTTAAAAATCTTGTCTGATTTGGTTATAGAATTGGGTTATTTACGGTTTTTTTTTTCTGCAACTCTTTGAAAAAAAAAAAAATGTATCGGCAGTCAAAAAACGGCCGGTCCGATAGTTAACCTATAGTGCCAATATCGGTCCGACTATCGGTCGCTCCCTACAAAAATCGGCCGATACGATATTGACCGATAGTGCCAATAACGGTCCGATACCGATCCGATTATCGGTCGCTCCCTAATACATGTAATATTGTAGCGCAGTTCTAGAATTTTATTTTATAGCGCATTTTTCAGTTAGTATTACTATTACTATTATTTTTTTCCTATTAGTATTACAGTTACAGTTAAAATGTTTTTTTCTATTACAGTTTCAGTTAGTAGTTAACTGAAATCACTTTTTTCAGTTATTAGAGCAATTTCAGTAACAGTTACAGTTAACTGAATCAACACTGCCTCAGTCACTCAACTTCTCTCTCTCCCACACGAACAAACATAATCACACCCACAGAACACACACACACACACACACACACAAACACCCATTCAGCTACAGTGATTTAAAAAAAAAAAAGAAATGAAATAAAACAAAAAGACAAATCACTGTCAGTTAACCATGGCAACAGGTTCCACATAACGTAATTAGTCGCCATCTTGGCCCGGCCCACAGTGCTTGATGACAAGCTACTGCAGTGGATTGAGCAACCAGAGAAAAAGTTTTTTTTTTCCCATTAGTAAATCGCCGTGCTGGCTAATGAACGATCAAACAGTGTAGACGTTCAGCAGGACAGTGTAGGCAGCGAGAGAAACAAAATTGTTTTAATGAGTACATTGTACAAATCAGAGAGTTTTAGAACAGAAAAAAAAAATAAACTGAGGAAAAAAAATGACAATTATTACAAACTCTCGGCTCAAGCGAGATTTGGTTTTGGTCTACCAGAGTGACTACCTAACACATTGTTACATTTTATTTGTAAATACAAACAACGACAACAACGAAACCTGGTGGTCGGGTTTATGGGAAGATGGACTGGACGCCTTACTGACAACGATACAAGCTGACAGCATGTACTGCGGGCAGGGTTTCGAACTCGTCACTTTCACTGCGCCAGACGAGCTCGGGAGACTCAAAGCCGCGAAGTCTGGTAACTAGAACGAGATGTAAACCATAGAAGTAACCAGGCTATCAAGTAGCTCGCATGGTTGGAATGTACTTCCACAGATGGGCATCAATAAATCCAAGTTAACAGAATCAAGAAATGTTGGAAAGTTCATCTCTTGATACTGCCAACCACTTCTGGAATGGTGTTAGTTGTGTACTTCACGGTGAACACCTACGTTTATGCCACAGAAGACATTACACTGTAGTAGACTGAACACTTCATACACCTACGTTTATGCCACAGAAGACATTACACTGTAGTAGACTGAACACTTAATACACCTACGTTTATGCCACAGAAGACATTACACTATAGTTGACTGAACACTTCATACACCTACGTTTATGCCACAGAAGACATTACACTGTAGTAGACTGCGCACGCTGGGGTTTGAACCGATACTCCACAGCTGGCATAACACAACCAAAGCGCCACCAAATCGCCAGACAATGAGATAAAAATAACTCACGGATGTGGGTGGGTGTGCCCATTACATGTTGACACTTTTAAGATCGCGCGATTAATGGAAGATACACAAGTGCGCATGCGTCTAGCTTACATCGATGGTGGAGTAAGTCATAAGTAAATATATTTTTTACTACACAGAATAAACCACTTACCTATCAACGGTAAAATCTATCACCCCATTAAAGTCCCCAGGGCTGATAAGTCAAGTGACCAATATTCTACCAACTATTTTAGTCCGTAACATATTCTATAACGAGGCCATTTATGTCCAGTTTATTTCCCCTCGAGGCGATTTTATTACCTCTTCACACCGAGTTTCATTTAGCGAGGTTCTACTTTTTAACTAATACTTCAAGTAGAGCATTATGTGCTATAGTGTGACAAGGATTTGTACAAAAAAAACTTCGAACTATTATTTTTTTTTTAAAGTCTGTATGTGACTAACATGGTGAGGTGTTCTCCGATCGAACTTCAATAATCAAATCATTCATTCTGACAAAACCGTACCCTCGGGCATCTCTCTCAAACAGGAAACACGAGAAACCCCACCATCACATACACCCTTCCCCGTTAATGAAATCATTCCCCCCCTCCCTCCAAACAACCATCAAGTTAATAAAACATATAAGAACGGTTTTCCCCCTTTCTTTAAGGTCAAAGGTCACAGTCAATCAGTTGTATCAGTAAATCGAAGTAAGTAAATAATGCATTTTTTTTTTTCGTATTGCCAGTTAGTTCAGACAAAAAAGTAAACAGATGATTACACCCCCCTCCCCACCCACAATATTAAAAGACTTCTAAAAAAAAATTATTCTGGAAATGTTAATAAGCCCCCAGCTACGGCTAAGACTCCTCCTCCCCCCTCCCTCCCTCTCCCTTTGATCAAGTGGATATCGCTGTCACATTATGGTCACCTCCCAGTACAAAGATTTCCTAAGAAAAAAAAAAACAAAACAAAACAATACCACGAGTCCACAACATCAAAACTCTCAATGAATGAACGCCCCGAGGGGTGCCGCTGATGATGAAACGATTCATACGAGACTCCATCCGGGACTACGGCTTTAGGGTACAGACATCTATTTCAAAAACACCGTCTCACAGTTTGTATGCCTGTCCCGTTCCCCCCCCCCACCCCCCAACCCTCCTTCCGCGGCCCGTTTCTCCAAAGTTTTTTCTTCTCTCTCAATTCAACGGTCTTCTTCCCTCGCTGTCGTGTTGACTTCCGTTGATCAGTTTTTAATTCCGACCCCCCACCCGATTTCCCCCCCCCCCCCCGACAGAGATCATTACACCTGACAGTCACCGGGCTGGTACACAGACAGTACCGCAGACAGACTATAAGGCCCAGACGTTGGATGTACGCCCCGAGAGCGGAGCTAATTTTATCACAAGATGTCCGGGTAGAGAGAAACTTCAGCTATGAAATGACCAACCAGTGACCAGCTAACCAAAAAAAAACAACAACCGTATTGCTGCAAAGCGCGCGACTTACAGGATAGTCAACAGTTGGGAGATGAAAGAAGTGGGCCACCATATAACCCGTCACAAGGCGCTTTTTAAGATTTGATTTTTTTTTTAATAACCAGAAAAAAAAATACAAAAACAACAACAACAACACATCCAAACGCCAGAAACTAGAATCACAAGGGTCAAGGGTCAGCTGCTGCAGTGGCGAGAGTAATTGACCATGATCCATTGGCGGCAATTATAAATAAATCAGACGGAGGAACATTTGAATAAATCAATCCTCTCCACACGACCTTTGCCCCCCACATCCCCCCACCCCATCTCCACACATCTACATAACGGAATAAATCAAAATGAAATCAATCAGGAGAGTTGTTGGCAGTTGCCAATGCCCCCCCCCCATCCCCGCCCCACACACTCCCACACATCCCCACTCAATAATCCAGTTAACAATGTGAGTAATTCAATTCAGAACATCTGGATGATTCTTCACGTTATTTTTTAAAGATTCTTTTCTTTTTGGAGTTGCAAGCTGAGTCTTCAATATGTTGTTCAAAAGATAAAAAAATAAATAAATAATCGATACTTGTAATTTGGCTTTTACAATAGGCGTCCCTGTAAGGATGAGACGAAATCTCTTAGATCCTATGAACCACTAATGGGAGGGTTTTTATGGTGCCCTTCTTTCATCCCCACCATAGCCGATAGTGCAATGGCCATGGAGGCACCACGGGAGATATATCGAGAACTTGAGCCAAGACTTGAAAAATGTCATTGGCAACTCCTTGGTCCTCACCGGAGATCGAACGAGGTACCTACAGGACTACAGTCGAACGCTTTAACGCACGACCATCCGTTCACTAATATCGCTTTAA
Source organism: Bulinus truncatus (assembly GCA_021962125.1). NCBI lineage: Eukaryota > Metazoa > Mollusca > Gastropoda > Planorbidae > Bulinus > Bulinus truncatus. Next base: position 871,565 of record JAGDYQ010000162.1, read on the forward strand.
CATCAGACGAAACTTTATTATTTTATTTAATTATATATATGTATATATATATATATATATATATATATATATATATATATATATATATATTTATTTATTTTACATCTGTAATGTTTCCACAGACCCAGTCATCTCAACGCCATCTCTACTTCCCCTGATGGCGAAGCGAAATTTTCACAATTATTAGTAGTTTTAAAAAAAAAAAACTACGTGACTGTCTGATTTAGATGAAGAAACAAAACAACAAACAAAAACAAACAACAAACTGATTGATTTTTTTTGAGAATTAAGTGAAGGAAAAACAAAAATCATAAACGTACAGCTGTCACTAATAATGACACCTCCATTTGGTCGTCTGCTCGTACACAGTAGGACAAAAACAACAAGCGATAAATGTATTACAATTAAATCGATTTGTTTACAGGAGTACTTGCAAATAATAATAACAACAACAAAACAAAAAAAATGTTCTACTATTCTCGTTTGTACTTTTGACCCGAATCACTAGAACTTGTACATAGGTGTGAGTGGAGGTTTGATGAGCAATGCCACATTCGGAGAAAGTCACTTGGCATGTCATGACTTGTCATCTGAGCGACAAAGAAAAATCCGGCAACAATGACGCGCCAATGATATGACCCCCCCCTAGTAAGTGAACAAACAAATAATTGATACAAAAAACAACAAAAAACCGCAACAATAAAATAAGACCCTAGATAAGACACGGGCAATCCACACTACTGGACAAGTCTGGTCCGTTTGGCTAACTGAACCGGTCAGCGTCCCACACCCTTCCGCCCGTTCGAAGTAATGACGTCTACATTGGTCATCTCTTTAAAAAAATGCACTCATTATCTTTTAGTTTGACCCCGAACTGTCAAATTTAAGAGCCGGTGTAAGTCAACCCCCCCGGCTCTAGAATTCATCGTCCTAAATATGACAGACACTTTACATTTAAAACACGACAAATGTTGCAGGTCAAAGGTAACTAGATAGTTACTGATAACACTGTCGGGCAATGTTACTGACATTTTACTCTTAAAAAAAAGAAAATATCAAGACATGATTATTTCTCGATGAAATGACACGGGAACGATGACACCTGTATGGCAACAATGTGTCATCATTTTCGCCGTGACAACCAATGCTGAAAATCTGTAATGATATTCATGCGTCGAGGCCAAAGGTTCCTGCCCTCTTTGAATGACATCAACCACAAACTTCAACTAAAGCCAAATTAGCCCATTAGTTCACGCGTACCACCAAGGTGATGACGTCATTTCCTACTTTTTATAATCCATATTTATTTGTATATAAAAAAAATAAAGTAATTTCTACGTGTCGAGATTTGGAGGATGGTAATAAATATGTCACCTCTGGGACCATTAGACATTTAATACAAAAAAAAAAGTCCTTTAGATAAGACAGAGGACATTTATTTCTGGATGCGATCATCAAAAGACGCGGTTATCTCCGACCAGCTTTCCTGACATGTTTGTTAGAGGTAGTGTCCCCTTATGACACGGTCAGGTTACGGACCCCCCCCCCCACCCCTTTACACTAGTCCGTCCGTTTGGTTTCAACACTTTTATCTTCGACGCAAAGACGTTAAAGAAAAGATTGTCAAAAAATCGCAGTCAGAGGGATCATGGGAGGGGGGGGGGGAGACAGAAAGATTGCGTAACAATGTCCTGTCCCTGATAGATTGTAGGCGATTTCGTCACAAGTTGTACCAAGCTAAACTGGCAATGACGTCACGGGAAGAAGAAAATCAAGTGGCTGAATAAGAGTAGATAGAATAATCACACGATGACGTCATCAAGCTGCAGAGATGAAGTGTAATTTTTATTTTTACCAATATTCACCAGCTGCACACTGCCAAGCCTTTACAAGATGTGTGTTACCAATTTATGAAATAAACTGATCAACTTTTGAGATTATCAATACATCTGTCCGATAGTTATTGAATGTTGACGCTGCAAAATGCAACATGTTGTAGATATTATTTCCAATAGTAGATTATTTTTTTTTTCAAATTGAAACACGCGCACAAACAGCCATTTAATATTTTAACAGGTATTCAATATTCTTGTTTTCAATTATTTGCATCGACAGCGATGGACTGATTATGTGCTGCCGTCAACAAGATATTTAAATGGTTCAGAACATACAACATAAAAGGACACACTCATTAATGACATTCAATAGTAACTACACATTGTGTTATGACGTTTAATAGCAACTACACGTTGTGTTATGACGTTTAATAGCAGCTACACATTGTTTTATGACGATATGACGTTTAATAGCAACTATACGTTGTGTTATGGCGATGTGACGTTTAATAGCAACTATACGTTGTGTTATGGCGATGTGACGTTCAACGGCAGCTACACATTGTGTTATGACGATATGACGTTTAACAGCAGCTACACGTTGTGTTATGACGATATGACGTTTAACAGAAACTACACGTTGTGTTATGACGATATGACGTTTAACAGAAACTACACGTTGTGTTATGACGATATGACGTTTAATAGAAACTACATGTTGTCCTAACGATACTCGGCTGCAACACAGCTGTGTAAACTTACAAAGAATGTGTTGTGAATGTGTTGTGAGTGTGTTGTGAATGAGGCCAAAATAATCTGTATACAAAGATTGTGGTAATAAAAACTAAAGTTCGGTCACAAGTGAGACTCCATAATTCCTATGATGGAGCTGGTACAAGTGAGACTCCATAATTCCGGCTGATGGAGCTGGTACAAGTGAGACTCCATAATCCCGACTGATGGAGCTGGTATAAGTGAGACTCCGTAATCCCGGCTGATGGAGCTGGTACAAGTGAGACTCCATAATCCCGGCTGATGGAGCTGGTACAAATGAGATTCCATAATCCCGGCTGATGGAGCTGGTACAAGTGAGACTCCGTAATCCCGGCTGATGGAGCTGGTACAAGTGAGACTCCATAATCCCGGCTGATGGAGCTGGTACAAGTGAGACTCCATAATCCCGGCTGATGGAGCTGGTACAAGTGAGACTCCATAATCCCGGCTGATGGAGCTGGTACAAGTGAGACTCACTGTAGGTAAATGATGTTCGAGACCCGCTAATCAATGGTGGGATGTTGCAAGTGGGTCTGGGAGGCCGATAGGTTGGCATCCGTGGGCCGGGTGGCGTACCTAGGGAGCGGAGACAGGGTCGCACAGGACAACAGCTGTCTTAGTGACCCAAACTATACACATGACAACAGCTGTCTTAGTGACCCAAACTATACACATGACAACAGCTGTCTTAGTGAACCAAACTATACACATGACAACAGCTGTCACAGTGACCCAAACCATACACATGACAACAGCTGTCACAGTGACCCAAACTATACACATGACAACAGCTGTCTTAGTGACCCAAACTATACACATGACAACAGCTGTCTTAGTGACCCAAACTATACACATGACAACAGCTGTCTTAGTGACCCAAACTATACACATGACAACAGCTGTCACAGTGACCCAAACCACACACACACTCAAAACGTCTGGAGACAAAGATACTTTGAAATTTGGTTTACATGGGAGGTGACAGCGTGAGTGACCACCATGTACAGAAATGAATGGGGCGGGGGACCTCCCCAGTGTCCAGAGAAAGTCGCGGCAGCCAAGACATTCCAAGAAATCGCACACAAATCGTGTGTGTGTGTGTGAGTGGGAGGGGGGGGGGTTAAGGAGACGATAATAAACAGTACATGAATTAAATGCATGACTAGTGGGTGAGTCTATATGTGTGTATGTTGAAACTAGCAGCAAGATACCTATGTGTAAAGGCATTCGTGCATGTATGTATGCATGCATGTATGTATGTAAAACGATACCTATGTATTTAGATATGCGTGCATGCTTTGGTTCGGTGTTACCGGAACAAAATATTCACATAGATATTCCGAATTCTCTAGAACGTACTTCGACTTCACAGTAACACACACACACACACACACACGCACACACTACCTGTAACAGTCAATTATAAATATGAAAAAAAAAATATTCCAACCGACCATCTGCCTGGTTTTCCAGTTTACGAAACGTGCCCTCTGCTGTCTGATTGAAAGGTCAAAGGTCTAATTCAGCCCCCAACCACGTAATAAAAGATAAATCCAAAAATATACGACCCACCCCCGGGTCCCCCAACCACCCTACTACCCCGAAAAAAAAATAATCAAATAGGTCATAGTGATATGGATGTAGGCAGTTAATATTTTAAACATTTCTTTCAAAGGTGAAGTATCAGACAGTTTCTCAATTAGTCCAGAGAGCAAGAAGACTGTCAGAGGGAAATACAGCAATACCAAGACATTCTGTTATCTGCCTGTATGGCACGTCAGTGTATACACGTATCCAGGGCTGGAGTGATAATAGTTAGGGGGACCCCATACTCAAAACATTTCTTCTTGTGACACCCCCCCCCCCCAATAGGAATAAAATGCGAGATTGTTTTATTTTTTTTTTTCAAAACACGCTGTATGAACCAGACGTGTGCTACTCAAGGAACCCTTTTCTTTTGTGTGTGTGTGTGCGTGTGTGGTGGGGACTCTTTGATATTCATGTCCCGTAACGTCGGCCCTGCACGTATGACACGTGACGAACACAAGGAGTGTGCGGCTGCAAGTTACAGATACATGGCACCCGTATCAGCCGAGATAGGCCTCACCAGAGAATCAAGCCATTTACCGGGGACGATAATGATACGTTTGGTTTACATTACTGTTAACATGGCCTCAGTTTGTTATTTAGCCATAAAGCGTCTGGTCATCCCAAACGAGAGCTGTGTGCGTGGGGGGGGGAAGTTAGGGCAGATTTAGGTGATGGCCTTCGAGGTGCCCCCCCCCCCCACTAACCACCCCGCCAAGTCACCCAGACAAAACAAGGGGGAGATAAACCCGTATCGCCACAACCCGTATCGCCGTGTAGACCTTTTGGCGGTACTAAAACAAGAACCAATGCACGCACGCACGCACATACACTCACACACACACACGCACACACACTCATACACACACACTCACACACACACACGCACACACACACACACTCTCTCTCACACACACACACACACACACACACGAAGAACAACAGGTCCCAGGCGTACAGATATCCACACCGGACAGTAAATCAGGCCAGTAAACAAGATTACCGAAACAGTAAAACTGTTGTGTACTTCTGGCCATGAAATGTGAGCGGACTTTGGGAGAAGAGAGACAGGTGGTGGGGGGGGGGGAGGGTAGGGGATGAGTGGGCACGGTAGAATTTTGTGGTGTAGTAAACACCAACATAACTATCACCCCCCCCCACCCTCCATCTTACGTCTTACGTCTTAAGATTGCCTGGGACAACACTGTCACAATACTCGAATGAATTACTTCTTCTTGTGTTTGATTTATAACAATGGATGTGTTCAGAACCTGATTTCAAATAAGATAATCGTGACATAGCGCTAGCTCCAAAGAAAGTACCATTTAAAAAAAAAAAAAAACTAACCCTAACCAATGGCACTGGCAGAAACAAAGCATAACTGCCATTAACCCTGCGGTGTGTCTTACTAATGGATGAAAGTTTTCTGCCTCTGGATTCTTTCATTAAGATTATTTTTATATTGTTAAGGGGGAAAATGAACTTTCGACAGAAAAACAAAAATTAATCTCAGCATATATGCAAGGACAATCGACCGCATGACTTACGTACACAGTGGCTAGAATTACACGAGGACTGTTAGGTGGTAGAGAACAGTCGTAAACCTAATTCTAACCCTAACCCGTATAACAGAAATGTGTAATGTCCACCAGTATTTCAAAGATTCGCTACAGTTAAGAGTGTGCACACCATATTGAGTAAATACGACACAAACATGATATGATATATAACACCAGTCTACAGTCAGTTCGACATCAATGTCGTGCTAGAGGCTGCTGCAACCTGTCCTACATACTCTTCTGTAGCGCTAAAGTTTGAAATGAAACTTCCAGACTCTTACATCGCGACATTGTTGTACACATGACTGAGCTGTGTGGGTGTATGCGATGGACGCGACATTGTTGTACATATGACTGAGCTGTGTGGGTGTATGCGATGGACGCGACATTTTTGTACATATGACTGAGATGTGTGGGTGTATGCGATGGACGCGACATTGTTGTACACATGACTGAGCTGTGTGGGTGTATGCGATGGACGCGACATTTTTGTACATATGACTGAGATGTGTGGGTGTATGCGATGGACGCGACATTGTTGTACATATGACTGAGCTGTGTGGATCTATGCGATGGTCAAGAGATTACCCCAAAGTGGTAGAGTGAAAGTACCCAGTGTCCTCAGAAAGGTCAAGACAGGTAGCAGTTACATCAGTGTCAGGCACGTCAACTTACATAAAGGCCACAACCGATTAAATTGAAATTTTTGATTGAAATGTAAGAGAATTAATAGGTAAAATTTCGTAAATGAACTCGTGTGTATATTAAATGAACCTTTGTCTCAGTGGTGGAAAAATCGAATTAGAAAAAAAAGACAAACAGCAGTCTCCATGTCAAATGTCGGTGCGCGTAGGTCACGTGTCCCCGCCGGCAGAAGATATAATCTGATTGGTTGACGAGGCCGAAAACTAGAAGAAAAAATGTCTTACCTCAACTAACGGGTGCTCGTGCACAGGAACTATATCCCGAGTCTAGAATCACTATCCATAAACATATCCGCAGAATCCAAATTGAATCCACTTGCGTATGAGAGCCGCAACTTTCACAGATGCCATCATTTAATGAACGGTGTTGACCTACATCCACTCACCAATAGAAACTCAAACAGAGAGATTACTATTATTATTTTCCTTCACAAGTTTTACTTTGTGGGGTAAAAACGTCACGGGAAATCTTCCAATCCTCCCGTTTATTTCAATTGCATTAGTTTATTGCTTCACCAGTGAGATGTCATTAAGATGTCATCAGCTGCAGACAAAGACAGAATGACAAAAAATTCTGTTTAGATTATAAAAAAAATATAATATCACGGTAATAGCAGTAAGTGCTGATTTAATTAAGTAAGTGATACAAATCTTGATATCAAGTGACGCGATGGAATATTGAGATGGAGGCGATACAGGAAGACATGCTCGATGAAACTGGTTTGGGGCGGCGAGTCAAAGAAATACACGCAACAGTAAACAACAATACATCAGTAACCAACAATACATCAGTCAACAACAATACATCAGTTAGCGCCCCATATCTCCCCCCCACACACACACCCCTCCCCCAAACCTGGCGGTATTACTGCGTTGGTCATAAAGAAAGCTAAAATGGCTGAAAACTACTGAATGTATTTCATTACGGGGAAAAAAAACTGTGTTAGTAAACGAACCCAAACACTTCGAGTAAACAGCGACATTGCCGTTGTTATGGACAGACAAACTAGGCAAACGTCTGGGGCCCCCGAATTCAAACAAGGTCACATCATGAATTACTTCCAGTCGTAAGGGGGGCCCTAACAGGCCCTTTCCAAAATGACCCCCCAAATACCTATGTAGATCTAGGGCCACCCTGTATAAAAAAAGCCTATAGTCATTTCATAACATACGCCATGTTTTCTTGTCATCGCAATGACGTCACTACCCCCCCCCCCTAAACGTCACACAGACCCTAAAACGTGGCCCACAGGAGCCTGAGATTGATTCTGATGAATTTTACTGGATGTCGTCACACCATTCAAATGTGACATTAAAAACAAACATTCTTGTCATTAAAACTGGACCACGTGTCCATTAGCTGAAACAAATCATTTTTTTTTCTCACTTTTCTCTCGTCTTTCTCGTTCAACAAATTTCATTTCCGTAATGCACTGTGTGATCACGTGACGGTCTGGATCCGGCTTTAAGTTATATGTGAAAAAAACAAACAAAACAAATGAGAAAAAAAAAAAATATTTCCTAGTTATCTTAAAAAAAATAAATAAACTTGGTTTGTTTAAATTTTTTAAACGTTTTTTTTTTTGTGCGCGTGTTTCAACTTTTCTGAAAACGGAGATTAGGAGGCTCACCATTGTTTATAATTGAAGTTTCTTGCGTCATGGAAGTCAGCTCTCGTGATTCTACCGAAGGGAAAAATAAAAAAAAAAACATTCAGATGAGTTAGAGGGGAAAAATAGCCAAGTTCCACAAGTCGAGGCCACTAGAGGGCGCCCTACCCACCACCTCCTCCTCCCACCACCGGCACCCAATAAAACGACCACACTGAAGGTCAACGGTACATGCAATAAAAACAAATTGTTCTGTAAGTGCAGGCACAGCCATCGATTCAACATAAAACCGAGCCAAGATCGCTTACCGGACAAACGGACGCACGTGTGAAAACGACACTCGGTAATCGACATAGTAAACACGGACATCGGACAAAACAAACGATGTTATGGCCCGCCGGTCGCTAATATTTTGCCGCAAATGATCTCTGAGGGATAGGCGACCCCCCCCCCCCACCCATGACACCCACACATCAGGTTGTTCTTTCTTTTGGCTGGCAAAAAAATAAAAACCAACAAGGGGTGGGGTGGGGGGTGTTAGACGGCCAGTTGACCTATCAACAAGACCCAATTCTGTAGGCAGCAGCCATGACTTCTTTTCTCCTTCATGCCTGGAGCCATGACTTCTTTTCTCCTTCATGCCTGGAGCAAACTTAATCCATAGAGTGGAGATCCAGACACAGACTGGGCGCAGGTTGAGCAATTCACTAAATGTCTCCCATGTGTCCCTCAGAAGTTTATGCCCCCTCTCCACAAGGCGCCATACACCCCATAATTTACTCCCTAAGAAATAAAAAAGAGCATTTCAAACGAAAATCGGACGGTTAACACCTTTGTTATCACCATCAATAACAACGCGGTTGTCGCTAAATATGGGCACATTCATACCATCCACACACACACACACAGCTATATAAACACAAATTCCCTTACCAGATTTGTGTGTGTGTGTCCTATTTAGAATTATTCACTGAACGGAAAGCTTAAAATAATAATAAACACGCATATGTTCACTCCACCCATCCCCCCCCACCCCAGACACAAGAGTATGTCCACTGATTATTATTTCACTTACAAAAAAAAAAAACGTAATGCCTGTGGAGCCTAGACACAATTTATGCCGATGTTTTAAACATGAACTTTTATTTATATATACGGCATCGTCAGATAACTTGGTGACGAACAGCTGTGAGAGAGATGTGTGTGGGTAGGTGGGGGGGGGGAGACTACAGCAGTACACAGTCTGTACATGGACAACGTACGTAGTCAGTGTGGACTTATGTCGGCCAGCATTCTTCATTCCAACCCCCCCTCCCCCACTCTCCATTTAACCTCTTTTTGTGGAGGACAAGCTGCTGACCTCAGCACATCAGCGACATGCGTAAATGAACCCAACCATTTATATAAACAAAGCGGCCTTAATGACGTCACAATGTGGGGCAATGATGAAATTTAGCACGTGACTAAGATTCCTTTACCCCCCCCCCCCCCAATCTCCCCCACAACAAACATGTTTTTTTTTTTTTTTTTCAATTTTCCAATCAAAATAAAGGGAGTGTGAGGGTGTTGACAAAATGTCTATAGACAGATCGGTGGAATGCGATGACTGACGCTAATAACAAAAGAAAAGTCTACGGACAATTTATTACTTAGCTTCAGACCACCAACACGTGTGTGAGTGTGTGTTTGTGTGTGTGTGTGTGAGTGTGTGTTTGTATGTGTGAGTGTGTTTCAATGTGAGTGAGCACATCTGCTTTAAATACAAACAATTCATCACACTATGAGTAGCAGTCGGTGTAGTGGCCAGATATTTACTTTTCCTTCTGTGGGGGAAAAATAATATTAAAAAAAAATTGGATGGGTAAGAGTTTCAGCCTTGAGATTAAGCTGCCGTGGTTCTAAACGCTTCATAAAGTTCCCTTAGCCCTAGTGGTGGGGGATGGGGTGAGGGGGGGGGGGTGGGGGCTCACATCGGGTAGCGTAAAATGTTTCTGCTGTAGCCACGGCAAAATAAATCGTTTGCACAACGCCCTACTGCTTCCAATATTTATATATTTATACAAGAAGCGTTTCAAGTCATACCACGCTTGAACCCAACATGAGGGTCAATCTGGTCTGGGTTTAAAAACGCTTCATTTAATTATGGAACATTACGACAGACGCAGAATAAAAACGTACACAACTTATAATTAATACAATTTCCAAAATGTGTCAGCACTTTACACAGATTCACCCCCTCCCCTCCCCCCCCACACACACACACTGAATCTCCACCACACATAATCTCCAAGTTTTAGCAGTACATAATAATTTGAAAGTTTCGCCATCACAAGAAGAATCTCTTGGGATTCACGCGGAAAGAAGACAGCATCGCATGTTCCAGCGACCGGAAACTTACCTCACACAGATACAACATCCATTTCAGATCCACCGGTGACCAAACAACACCAAGAAATGAACTAGGCCAGTGGTCGGCAAACTTATCAGCCAAAGAGCCAAATATGAACATTACAACAATTAAAAAAAAAATTGGGAGCCAAATCTGCTTTTATTACACTAAATAAGTAGTACACTAAATAAGTTTTATACTAAATAAAGCTAAATGCCAGAGCCGCACTTAAGAAGCCAAAGAACCACATGCGGCTCCGGATCCGCACTTTGCCGACCACTGAACTAGGCGACAACAAGCAGCCTGAAGTAAACAGGTTGCCTTCTAAAAAGCCGGTCAGGCCATTGTTTTGAACATGCAATTTAAAAACAAATTATTTCATACTAACCGCACCCTGCAAAACCTTTGCATAGAGTTATGTCCCTTTAGGCTTGATCGCCAGGCTAGGTTTTTTTTGGTTTCGGGCAGATCCGATTTTTCCATGATTGTATGTTAAACTGGAATACTGTTGTATTCATTCTTTACTTTCGATTTAACTTCAGAACCCAAAATGGCTATTATTATATCATATGTCTGTTGCCGTAGTTGTGTTTTTTTTTAAAGCAGACAGACTAACCTTATCCCGGCGCTTCTCAATCTTCTTTCGCGACTGTACCCCAAAGGATACGAAAGTATGTCCGCGTGTACCCCTCACATCAGGGCCGTAGCGAGCTTAACTCGCGCCCGGGGCACAATACCTTTTTAATACCTTTTTAGCGCTCCTCCCCATTCGAAAACCATAAAATATTATAGGCAAAATATACCATTTCGCGCCCTTTGTGAGTAGCGCCCGGGGCATGATGCCCCCCCACCCCTTTGCCCACCCCTCACTACGCCTCTGCCTCACGCGTAAGTTCGCGAATGAACGTACTTATTTCCATAATGGAATGAGTTTGATGCGATACTAGATCACGTGGTTTGGTGGTGAGTCACGCAGCAAACTGGGGACGTTCTTCAAACTCTTGTTTTAAAAGAAAATTATAGTCACTGCGCAACCCCCCCCCCCTTTCATTTTACATCTGCAACGTATGTTGACAATATGACTCTACAACAGCAGCGATTTCCACAAGACAAAAATAAAATAGAAATCAGAAACTGTTTTAAGGAAGTGATACGAAACACACACACAAAAATGCACACATTCCGAATACGTGTAATAATTCCCACACGTCTTTTAGTTTTTATAAACCGAGAAGCGTGGCCCGTTTAAGAATGCTAGTGAATCACGTGCCATCTATAGACTTCATAAACTGGCTTAGATTTTTTTAAAGCTCCCGCCACGGAAAAAAAAACTGACAAGAAAGTAATAAGGCAGGTTCTGAGAATAGCCGAGGGCTAAAAGAAGGGGGGGGGGGGGAGACAATATTCTCCCTCGTGTGCCGTTTTATTCTATTGTTGGGCGAGTTTTGTTTTTTTTGCCTATATTTAATTACCAGTTTGTCATTTTTTGTTGGGTGTTCAAGATCTTGGCCTTCGCTTCCTGGCAATTTGATGGATCATTATATCGGTAATTGCCACATGGGTAAAAAACAGGCCAGCGTCATGCCACATTAACTCACGTTTTCTGATGGGGGGAGGCCAGACATAATAAAACAACAACAACAACAACAACGAATAGCCTCATTGCTAATGTGGGTCAGTTATGGTCAGAAAATGGTAAAAAAAAAATTGCCAGAGAAATCTGGCGCTTCATTCACGTCTGGGGCGTCCTTGTCTTTCTTGTGTTCATTTCACCGACATTTCGTAGGGCATCGTCAGGAATTTGACGACAATACTCACAATTACAAGAACCTTAGGTTCACAAATAAAATCTAGAGCGAGAAAAAACTTCTACGTATTGAAATGAATAAAGGGGACAGGGGAAGAGACCCCCCCCCCCACCCGCCCGGTGGTCTAGCGAGGGAATCGATCCAGTGACAAGTTACATTCCCCGTCTCTCACATTCCCCTGTGACAATGGGTGTTTACACTCACACAAACACGCAGAGTAGGTCACACTATCGGTCACATTATTTGAAATGTACACACTAGTGCAGGGGTCGGCAACCTGTGGCTCGCGAGCCGCATGCGGCTCTTTCGATGTCAAATTGCGGCCTAATCAAATCCCAAAATATTGGAACAACAATTTTAGTGGCTCTTTAAAACCTGAGAAAATTGTAAATTATAACTTTTGGCTCTTTCGTCTCAAAAGGTTGCCGACCCCTGCGCTAGTGCGTAAACTACTCATGGGAAAACACCGGGAAATACTAAATCGGAAATATTAGAGTTAGTGTGTGTGTGTGTGTGTGTGTGTGTGAGTGAAACGGAATTGGCGCAGGAATATAAAATCCTAATTTCCGATCCCTAAAAACCTATTCAATGATACTGACATTCCTGACAAAGATCATTTGTTCTATATATCAAGATAGGGAATTCAGCCAGGACGGGAAGTCTTTGGGAATATCCAGAATTGTAAAGGAGCAGGTAGAATATAGGTAATGTACCGTAACTAGCAGTTTCAACAAGAAAATTCCGTGTCGGAATCTCTCCATTTGATCAAAATTTATTTTGATTGAAAGATAAAATTCTGAATACAAATTGACAAGAAAAAATTCGACGAGTGAGGCCAACAATCCGTTATTCTGCAAGTGATGCCAAATATCCGAGATTCTGCATCCCATCCCATCACTTAAAAAAAAAAACCCAACAAACTCAAATGCTTCCACCCGCACATACAGATGGACGGGCAAAGGAGGGGGAGAAGTGGCAATCCTCCTCCATTTTAGTCTCTCTAGACAAAATTTTAATCAGGAAATTTCCGAAACAAAAAGTAAAAAAAAAAAATATAAAGAGAAACAGAAGCTAAAAGAAGTTCTTTATTAACCCCGGGGCAATCAAATTTTTATATTTCTTTCTTTTTCTTCACAAGAGGCTGTTAGGTGAGTTCTCAAAAGCCTTTTGGCGCGCTTTTGAGCAGGCGATCGTAATGAACCCACGTGCCGGAAATGAGACTTGAGAGGAAGACGAGCGACAGCGTATCAGGGAAGAAATATCACGTCATAGTATTTGAAAAGGCGGGGGGGGGGGGAGCGGGGGGCGAGGCGATGGTACTACGTATTCAAGTGATACAGCAGTAAAGGGTGTACTAGTTAGGATTCTCAACAAAGGGGTCGGCGAAAAGTTTGGAACCGCGGCTAACAGAGAGTTCTTCAATCACAGAGAGGCAAGTCAGAAAGCAGTCAGCGGAATTGGTTTGTCCTCTGATAAAAACTAAATGTAAACGTCATGAGATTGCGCAGGTTGGATGAAATAGCTAATCGTGACGTAAATGACCCGCGAGCGCCCCCCCCCCACGGGGTGCGAGGGATCGCGTTTCACGTAGAAGCGAAAAATTCAAAAGTACTGGCCGTACCTCGCTCATGTCTGGGTTAATACTATAAATGTACACAAGTGTGTCCCGTATACTCACATGTCATCGTCAGTCAAATAGGTGACCAGCAGGGGGAAGGAAGTGGGTACAGTGGGGGGGGGGGGGTAAATAACAGGATCAGCTGGCACGTGAAGGCAATCTGCCATCAAGGGCTGCACTCAGCTGACCGTCCACACAGTTCGTCATCTCTTTTGGTTTCATCCATTCACTCTTCAGTGTATAACTGAATCAAACGTATCAACAGTGAAATTAACACAACCTGTACACATCAAGTCACGGGGGAAATGGCGGGTGGGGGGTTCATGTAATGAAATTTTAAATTGGGATAAAAAAAGAATCAATAAGTTAGTTAAAGTGGGACGCAGATGAAACACACTGGAGCAGGCAAACTGATGGATTCAATAACACGTCAAATCTCGTAACTTTAGCAACAAATACTCAGTTCAGGAATATCAAAACTTTTTAACACGCCCTGTATCTCGGGACTAACAACGCTCCTGGTTTAGATTAAGATAGTAGGTTAAAGCTTAAAAAAAAAACATCACATAAGATCAATTATTCACTCACGTAAAATAACATAAATAATGCACACGCACGCGCACGCACACGCACACACACACACACACACAAAATAGGGAAGAACAGATTTACACAAACAAAAAAATCTACCTGGTTCGGACCACGCATGTTTCTGTGCAAGTTTATGGAACAAAATGAAAGGGTTCATTTCATTCAATTAAATGAATAAACCATGAATGCAAAATGGAATGAGTAGTTTGCTAAGGTTTCAAACTGCCCCCCCCTCCTTTCAATTTAACCCAGAATTCAATATAACTGGAATACGTCTTCACAGACCACGGACACACACACACACACACAAACAAACAAACATTGCAGAACAGCAGTTACTCTCCGAAACTAAAGAAAAAAAAATCCGATTTCTTAGATTAATTACAAAGAATAATTAACATTAAATGTATTCACCGCTTAAAATCTCAGAATAGAGGAATCAATCTTTCTGAGCGATGTATTTATACATGCACACATTTAGCCCTTCCCTTCACTCAGACCCCTGACGGAATTCAATAGAATCTTCCAAAGTATGTTGCATTGTACAGAGTGTTAAGACTCCCATCTCGAGATTTTACAAGCCAGTTTTTATCTAACGATCTTTCTATGTTTAAAAAAAAAAACCCAAAAAAAACTCAACAGGAGATGGGGGGAAAAAAAAGATTTCAATTAGATCTTAACACGGAGTGAGATGGCAGGAAGTTGAATAAAACTATAAAAAAAACTGGAAGGCACTTTCGCGTGAAACAAGTATATCACCCCGGTGGATAGTTTGTGTGTGTGTGTGTGTGTGTGTTTGCGTGTGTGCGTGTGTGTGTGTGTTTGCGTGTGTGTGTGTGTGTGTGGAGTGTCCAATAATCTGAAACTCAATACCATTAGGATAAGACAGACTGAATATCTGCAGGCCATCCTACACGCAGATAATACACATTATATAAATACATAATCGTCTAACCCGTGTGTCTCCCTTTCTCGTGTAGTTTTCATTTCGTGCGGTGTATGCGTTATACGACTGTGTCTCCCTCGCGGGTAGTTTTCATATCGTGAGGTGTATGCGTTGTATTTCACACATTTCTTTGTTATTTCTGTTCATGGCAATAAAGACCACATGTTCTTTTCTATTGCAGTATTTCGTATATTTCTTTGTTATCCCTTCTGTCGGATTTCGTTCAGCCATTTTCAGCATAGTATGCCATGAACATATTCGTTATGTATCAAGAGTCATTGTTATGGTGGGGCAAACAAAGTCCATCCCCCTACACCCTACTGATAAAGGAGACCCCTCAAGTCCTCTAGGGAGGGCCCCGTCACATACATTTTGTCTACGTCCACCCCCCCCCCTCCGCCTTTCCAAACATCTAATACACCTTAGAAAGGCCCAGAAAGTATGTTAGAAGAGGAACACACACACAAGTTAATACATTACACAAACATTAGTGAATAGGTATTTCACTGATCTAAAGTAGATTGCTGCTGATAATACTGAAGTAGATTGTTGATAATGCTGAATTAGGCTGAAGTAGATTGTTGATAATGCTGAAGTAGGCTGAAGTAGATTGTTGATAATACTGAAGTAGATTGTTGATAATGCTGAAGTAGGCTGAAGTAGATTACTGCTGATAATAGTGAAGTAGAATGCTGCTGATAATGCTGAAGTAGATTGTTGATGAGAATTCTGAAGCCTATCGTTATGTGTTAATCATTTAACGAACAAATATTCTATGCTATGGTCAAGTAATAATCATTATTGTTTAGCTCGAAAGTCGCCATCTTTAAGAACGCACTAAGTGTGTTATAATTTGGCGGCCAACTTAACAGGGCGAAAAAAAATAATCGATCCAATCAGTGAAAAGTTATGGGTCACCATCGTTAACCAATCACCTGTCATTATTTCTTACCAGCAACAAAATGTATGCAAATTGACCCACTTCATTTTGACCCACTTTTCAACTAGCATGGGGATGGGGTGGGGGAGGAGGAGTAAATCACTTCTCAACACAAAATGGACAGACATGTCCAGCAGTAAAAAAATAAATAAATCAAACAACAACCATCGTTGTTACGTTGACGCCGTTGAGAATGAGTGCGAAGACCTTGACCTAATTCACGAGTAGTTATCTTCACCTTAATGTGAGTTTCATTTTCACAATATAAAAAAACAAACAAACTTGTCACAAAAACAACTAATGCCAGAAATTGATAAAAACAATAACAAAAAAACAACAAAAACATAAAAAACAAAACATTCCATTGGCTGAGCCACAAATGATCAGAGAATGTATCTCGTGTCTCAGAATGGCGGGTGAAAATATTCATTCCATCATGTATACAGAGCAGGTCTTCGTTGGTTTTTTTTGTACGAAGCCCTAAGGCAGAGACTTTTAATATATTTGGGGGAGAGGGGTGGAGGGGCTAGGCCTCTACACAAGGCACGCAACAAAGTTCAATGACAGTCACAGCTCACGCTCTTTCCCACCCCCATGGAGTTTATTTTCTAGATTCCTTCCACACCAATGGGCTTCAGGAAATGTGAAATACAATGTGCATCAAGATATAAGTACTCTCTCTCTCTCTCTCTCTCTCTCTCTCTCACTATCTCTCTCTCTCTCTCTCTGTTTATAATCATGTAAAACAACAACAACAACTGCATTTACAAACCAAACGACTTATACCCACCCCACCACACCCTCCCCCTCACACACACAGCACCCGAAGATGACAATTTGTTCGGCGACTTTATTATTAAACCAGCCTCCCTACCGACTTTTGTTCTATTCCTGGAACAAACAAACACACACACACACACACACACACACACACAAATGCTGACAGAGATTGTTTATCTGTGCTGTACACAAACAGACACTGACCTGGTAGCATGCAGCGAACAACAATCGCCATTTCAAATTACCGCAGATGTTTGCCTCGAAAATGGTTCTATCCTTTATATAGATATTTTGTAAAAAAGCCGTCCAGAAATAATCTATCGACAAGAAAGACGATCGTCATACAGGACAGACGTCAGTCATTTTGATAGTAATTAAAACAAAAGTCAATTAAAGCTTGACATGGTCATTTGTATTCTAGGACAAGACGACGTGGAACTAAAGGATGATAAACACACACACATACAACTAAACACATAAACACACAAACAAACACAGTGAGTGATATATATATCTTTTAAAAAAAATTAAAACTTTCAATTTCTGTGGTGACAGACAGGAAGTACTCATATTTACCAAGCCAAATTTTGTCTCATGGGGTTTTTGTACTTTTTTTTTGTATCCATCCGTTTTCGTTAACTTTAATCTTACAAGTGGAGGTACGGAGTTGTGATGATGTTGTTGTGATGGAGTTGTGATGATGTTTGTTGTGACAGAGTTGTGATGAAGTTTGTTGTGACTTTGCTGTGACAGAGATGTGATGACGTTGTTGTGACGTTTTAAAATAGGAAACAGAAAGTAAATACGTCGGGAATCTATACAGTGAACTATTTATAGGCACATTACCTTCACTGGTTTGATCACAGTGATGATAGTACAATGACTGTCACATACAGAAATAATGAAAGAAAAAAAATACACTTGGTCAACATATTGTCCAGGAATAAAATGTCAAAAACACACACAAGCTTTATCCGATCTCAAGGTCAAGCGGTATCCAGGTCATCAAACTGTCACACACACAACAGTGACACACATACACGCGCACCATGGATGTGTCGTCCATCCGTCAGACCCACGTGTTGACCCGCAGTATAGTACACACAGAGAGTTACATAACGTGTCGGTGACTAAACAGACAAGCCAGATAACAACAACAACAATAACGGAGATAAGTCGCAGAGCAGATAAGGCGGCGGAGACGGACAGAAGGAGAAGTGTGGAGGCAGGGACGGATAGATAGACAAGAAGAGTAAGGGTGGAGTGGAGTGAAATAAAAATTGGTATGATGACACTTGTAGGTCGTTTTAAATGTCGTGCAACTGGGGTGTAATTCAGGCTACCCAGGGGGAGGGGGGGCGGGGGGGGGGAGAGTTTCCGGACTGACCTCGATAGAGGAATGTCATGCCATGGAATGTGTCTTGGTTGGGAAGTGGGCAGATCACGGCCTATACATGTACCAAAAAAACCAACTGCTCTGGGTAAGACTCCGTGAGAGACTATTGCGTCCCATAATTCAGAAAGTTTGCCTATCGCCGGTCTATGATAAAATTATAAATAGATTTGGAAAACTACATGAAAAAGTAACAACCTGACAACAAATATTCTCATTCTGTTTTGCCTCGCTATGTTCTGTCCGAGACTATGAATTGTGCGTGGGAGGGTGTCTATGTGTGTGTGTGTGTGTGTGTGTGTGTGTGAGATGTGGGGTGGGTGGGGGTGGGGGGGTTGCTTTCATTTCTATTATTATTTATTTCTGGTTTTTTGTTTTTCTCTCCAAGGACATTCAATTCAATCACTGACATATGTCATCTCCTAGACAGAGCCGCACTGACACATACAACAACTAACTAGGGGGAATTTATCCAGCGCAGTTGACAGTTATCATGTCATTCACAACAGTTTTCGCATTATCCACACCCATCCCAAACATTTTTTCTTTTTTCTTTTTTATTTTTCAGAACAAAAAGAATGTACATACGGACACTCACACACATAGCGAAACATGCAAGGGCCGTTCATTGAGTACTTGAGGGGGGGCATTGGTAACACAAACTTCCAGAGACTGACCCTAGGGACAATGACATTCTCAGCAGGACAATCTGAACTTATGCCAACGGCCCCCAACTCCTAAGGGGGGGGGGCCGGAGGGGGGCACTGATTTCGAAATTAATTTAATTTTTTTCCTTCATATTTTACAGCTGTGGTGTAAAGACACTTTGTTTACACTGGGGATAGCAATCCAAAAAAAGCCAACAGGTGGATGAACAGGTAAACTGCGTGACCCTGACGTTCAATTGTTGAGAGTAACAATGGCAAGTCAACTGCAATGAAATAAATAAATAAACAAGCAATTAAGCCTGTTCCATTCTGACACAGGACGTGTTAGCGCATTTTCATGTTATGTATCAGTACGTTTGTTAGCTTTCAGTAAATATTTCTAAATTTTGGAAATGTTTATAAATTCAATTGTGTAATGCATATATCTGTAAAAAAATATTATAATGACGTTTCTTTATATTTGAAAAAAAATATTTTCTCTTAAATCTAACTACAAGTGGTTTGTGGTTATTGAAATAGGACTCATAATTGAAAACATTCGAAATTGCAGTCATTTAATCGTCCGAAAACTCCGTCAATTGTTGCATAGCTCTGATACTTTCAATTAAACTCAGAACACAAGCTTACTATTTCATTTGATGAGTTTCTTAATAAATCTTGGTGAAACTACGTGCTGCAGTATTTCGCACCAAATGAATGGGTTATTGAACGTACAAGGTGTAGAATGGGGCCATATATATAATATATAAGCCCCTTAGGAGCCCTGAACCCCGGCCCTCAGAGGTCCTATTGCGAAATGAACATTTGATGTACACATAGCAGACCAAGACCTACAAAATGATATATACATCATGGGTCTAGGACTTATGGTTGTTGAGATCTAGGGTGATGACAGACAGACAGACAAAACGGGGACAATAGAGCATTTTTTTTTTCGAAAATGCTCTAAAAATCACAGCCCACCAGACTTATATAGCCTCCCCCCCCCCCAACCCAACCCCCACGGCCGCATGGAGCAGACTGCGTTAACAAGAGGGCCGCCAACAGCAAAAATTTGACATGGCATTAGGTTAAAAAAAGTTGTGGATGGGGAGGGGTGGGTGGGGGGGGGTGGCTATAGTCATTGTGACTGTCAGATAATTAATGTATGTGTGTGTGTGTGTGTGTGTGTGTGTTGATAATGACCAGTCACGTGTTAAAAATCGCAAGTGATAAAAAGAAATGCCCCCCCGCCCCCCCAAATCCGTTTAATGATAACAATACGTCTACATCTGTGAAGAAGTTTTTTTAAGAATCGCATTTATTATTTATTGAATTGATTATAAAAAAAAATTGTTTTATTTAACATTGATCAACTACAACCAGATCTCCCTCTATAACGAACTACAGCCACAACGAAAACAGGATCCACCCCCCCCCACCCCCAACCCCAATGTGCTACATAATATGTGCAAGCTGCGATACAAATGTATATTAATTATATACAATATATAGTTTCAACAATTGTATACAGTAAAATTAAACCATTAGATAGACTCAATAGATTTATATTCACTGCAATCAAATTCTGGGACTGCAAATGGTCAGTTTCGGAGAAAGAAAATACAAAAGAAAAAAAAATTGCTGACCAATGGTCACGTCCTGGTCCGGTACCAAGAGGGAGCCAATCAGGGCCTCTTGGATGGTTCAATACTTGTCAATTACCGGATGGACTATTTCGGACACGGCTGCAATTGATCAGTACTTTATCTCCATCCCGCGCTCGTCTGCGGTCACTCCATCGCCCTCGACCCTAAAGTGAAAGAACAATGGAGGTGGGGGGAGGGGGAGGGTGAACGTGCGCCATTGTTCTCACTCCCCTACCACCCTCTCCCTCTGCACACTTCATTACGTCCGCGTTCTTCAGAAACCTCCAAGGGGAGAGAAGGCACATTATCAAACTGCCATTATTCCTGGCCCTCACGTGAAATGAGTTTTGTCCCTTGAAGAGCCCTTTGTTAACACTGCAAGCGGACTAAACCCGCTTCCGTTTCGCAAATGGAATCCGGAAAAAGTGCAGAGAGAAATAGGTTGATGGTTCGGCTGTGCGCGTGTGTGTGTGTGTGTCTTCCCCCCCCCCCCACCAACCGAACAGGGAACATTTCCTTTTTTCCAATTCCTCTTCACGCTCTGTGTTCATCATATATTTATCACCATAAAACATGACATCACCATTGTACAGGTGCACTTATTTATTCAGGAAATATCGCTTTGACAGAAATTGCACAAGTGTCGACCCAGAATGTCTACAGTAGTAGTTCTCAATATGAAGCCTGAGGGACACTGGTGGGGTCCACGAAGCCATTCTGAGTGTTATAATATTTATAAACTAGCTGTAACCTGCAAAACCTTTGCATGAGTTATATCTCCTTAGGCTTGATCGGTAGACCAGGTTATTTTTGTTTTCGGACAGATCCGATTTTTTCATGATTGTATTTTAAACTGGAATACTGTTGTATTAATTCTTTACTTCCGATTTACCGCAGACCCCAAATCGCTAATATTTATATATATATACAGTCGATTCCGCTTAATTGGGACACATTGGGACCGAGGCATTTTGTCCCAATTAAGCAAGCGGCTGTCCCAATTAAACATACAAAATTTACTATTGGCTTCTTGGTTTGGTTTCTTTTGAGATTCGTCCGAAATAAGCGGCTGTCCCAATTAAGCGGCTGTCCCAATTAAGCGGAATCCACAGTACTCCATGAGAACCGCTGCTCTCTACTTTTATTAAAAAAAATGGGTTGTGCTGTAAACGTTGAATTCTTTCTTCACATTCACACAATCGAGTGATTCTCGGCACGATCTGGTCTCATATCTAGGACAAATTCTAACAATTCACGGCCCCCATCCCCGCCACCAGACCTTGTTAACCAGACCCTACAGCCCGTTCATAACTTTCACAATATTATTACCCCCTTCCCTCCTCCCCCCAGCCGTTGTATACACAGATTTCCAATAGACGAGTCTCATCCACTCTTCTCTTAAAATACAATTTCTGCTTGGCCAGGTTTTTGAATTTCAGGCAAGTCATATTTAAAAAAAAAAACATGAAGATTTATAAAACAAAAAATCTGGCTCAGTTTTGAAACACAATTACTAGTAATAAATATATAAATATCAAGACAAAAAAGCAACGAAACATAACCGAGATGTTTTATTAATTAGATTAATCAAAATATTGCGTTGTTTTATAATAAACTGACAAGTGAGTTGATGAAATATGACTGTGCCGGTCAGATACATTCAGTGACAGTGTTTCCACTACCGAGCTAGAGCGATTGCAGGTTGGGACTAACCCCCAGCCACCTACACAAAGTCAATGACCAGGATCCCAGTAAGGATGAAATGTTTATCTCTTAGATACTACGAACCGACAAAGAAGGTTTTTCTTATAGAGTCCTTCTTCCATCCCTATCATAGTTGATAGTGCAAAGACCATGGAGGCACCGCGGGAGACATGGAGGGGAAAATTCAAACATAACCTGAAAAAATGGCCTTTGGTTCTCACCGAAGATCGAACCCGGAAACCTCAGATCGACAGCTCAACGCGACCGCCCGTCCCCGCAACACAAAGCCCGTGACAATTATAATTTTCATTTACCAATGAACCACACTTTACTATTGCAACAGATGAAATAAATATATTAAACAGTATAGCTTTATACCATTACCGGGATTCTCGGAAATCGGAATTTATTAATGCGAACGTAAATCAATTGTCCAGTAAAAAAGGAACTGGCGGAAGTCTCTAACAGATGGCCTGGAAGCGCTACTTCACTGATATCCTAACACTAAAAAAAAAACAAAATTAATGTCCTAATCGACACAAGTGTCCAGGAAGGCGGTATTGGGTCAGTTCAGGGGAGATAAATGTCTGAAGTTTTTTTTTACAATGAGCGGCGAATGGTAGACGACGACACACAAGGAGGGGCAACAACTCTTGCTTAGTTGGAACTGGAGTGTGAAATAAATAATTCAATTGCGGTTAGGTTTGGTAGTCTCCCCAAGGCACACGTCAGTGGACGCATCTTAGTGTCTTTTATATGGGCCATTCCATCTTCAAGTTATAAAGTGTGTTTGTGTGTGTGGTGTTAGACAGAGAGAGAGAGAGAGAGGGAGAGAGAGAGAGAGAGAGAGAGAGAGAGAGAGAGAGAGAGAGAGAGAGAGAGAGAGAAAGAGAGAGAGAAAGAAAGAGAGAGAGAGATGAGGTTTTTTGTAGCCAGACGTTTTTGGCGCGTCCAGTATTCTCTAAGACATTTAGTTCGGCCCGTCTGGACATTCCCCAGGTCACTAACTGTCAGACTACGCCCCTGTGACGCCCCATGGGACAAGTACCCAACAAAAAAAAATCTCTCAACCTCTGCGGCCCATTTCATGTTTCTTCTGTTTGTCTCGCTCATTAACTTAATCTGCCTTGACATTACAATGGTTGTCATGTGTCTCATCAGATGAAACTTTTGTATAATTCACTGATACGTGTCCGGATTTAGTGCCCAGTTAGCATTTCCTTACATCCGGTCACCATTGGTAAATCTGGCTTAATGAAATTCGATCTATATATGTACAATGTACACACACACACACACACGCGCGCGCGCGCCGAGCGTATTTATGCCACTGAACAACTTAATATTGATTTAACTGTCGTAGAAAAAAAAGTGATTGTACACTTTCATAATTTGATTTCTCAATCGGATTTCTCAGCCGTTTTATTGTTTCACTGTTGGGCAAGACAAAGACAAAAGTCTGATGTCAGTGGGCAGAGTGAGACATACAGCTCCCCCTCCCCTTCCTTCACTGACAGACAAAAGTTTAATCACGCGATCAATGACATAATCAAATATTCATTCTAGGTAGCTCTCTGTCAATACAACATATACACAACATGGTCATGTCAAAAGAATAGATTTCATTAATCTGCTATGGTCATGTCAAAAGTATAGATTTCACTAATCTGGTATGGTCATGTCAGAGAAAAAAGATTTCACTGATCCTGCTGTGGTCAATGTGTTTGACGTAATATCCCACTACGCTGACAGTCAATATACCACTGTACAGTAACTGTTCACCAGTTGTGTTCTCACTGGTGCACTAGTCTCGAGGCGGTGGTGAATTAATAACGACGAAAGAACATCTCCTTACAACCTTCAGAGTTCACCGGGGGGCTGTTTACACAATCGGACGTATCACTCTACCAACATTTCTGACTGAATACACCGAGATCAACTGAAGTACAGTGCAAGGTTTAAAAAAAAAAAACAACAACGTCAGAGAAGCAGGCCACGTCATGTCAGGGCTGGACGAATGGAAAGATAAAAAAAGAGGCTCATCGCTGCTGACCTCAATCATGACCTGTATGGTGGACGATGACAGATCCTGTCAAGTGTTGTACACATATATATTGTGTACAGGCACTGAGTGAATTCTCTACCAAATGATTCAAAATAATGGGATGAACTACGTAAACACTAGAAAACAAGGCGTTCTGAAGGTTGTTGTTTGTTGATTTCAAAATTGGTAATTATTTGCGTACCAGCGCGTATGAGTGTGTGTGTGTGTGTGTGTGTGTGTGGTAGGGGTGAGTGTATGTTTGTGTGTGTGTGGGGTGAGTGAGTGTGTGTTTGGGGTGAGTGAGTGTGTGTTTGGTGGGGGGGGGGGTGAGGGTGCAGGGAATAGCCGTCGTCCCAGGCAACCCTATATATACTGCGCCATTTTCCCCTATACACAAACAAATTATGGACTTCTTGGGACAGACACATTTCTTATTAGGGTTTAACAAGTTGGGATCAGGGGCCGCTCTTATGGAAGGCAAATGAGGCCACCGCATAGGGACCCCCTTCCAAATCAAATGTAATACTATAGGGGCCCCCACAGATACTTTTCCCTAGGACCTCCAGAGACCTCGAAATCTCTGCCTGGAGTCCCCAGATATACCCAAGCCTCTGCCTAGACCCCATATATCTCTAGGTCCCTGCCTAAAGCCCCCAAAGAGGCTGGATGGGATACGCCACTACATGCTTAACATTTACACCCATAACTCGTGAGCTGCCGTCGAGTTGATCCAATTACCGACCCTGTCGGTACAATCTACTTTGGCCGTAATGTTTATTGGAGTTTGTGACAGTAAAATAAGGGAGACCACTGCGACAGCGTGTATCAATGTACACAAACACAGGGTATCATTGGTTCTTTACCCCTTTCTGACCTATTTATCGTGTCATTTTTATCTGCCACGCAAATAGAGATATATGGAGAGGGAGAGAGAGAGAGAGAGAGAGATGGGGGGGGGGAGGTGGACAGGGTCTGACTCGAAAAAAAAATGTCACATAACGATCCAGTCATTGTGTCTGTTGTTGCCCTGAGTGTCTCTATACTTAGCCCGGGCCTCCTGTCTCCCCCACCCCCAGCCATACCTGCTGAGCTCTTGTCTCACATCCCAGCGGTCGATAGACCTGGAGCTTCAAATGTGAGCACGTTCGGTTTTTTTTTTTGTTTTTATGTGCGTGCGTGCGTGTGAAGGGCCGAGAGCACGCCACACTGCAGTAAACCTTTCAACATCATGACAATTTTTTTTTTGTAAATACAACTTTCGCCTAATCAGCTAGCGCCAGAAGCTAGCACTCATGCGCACGAGAAGTCTTAAAAAAATGTGCATGTTGAATGAGCGAGGCGAAATGATTAAATCTCCTGAGAAAGTGACCAGAAGAATGGGACAATGACGCCAAGTTAATTTAAATGAAACATAAGTCATGCCACATGAGTGGTACATTTTTAGAAATACAATTAGTAGAGAAATCGAACTGGCTAACAGATACCTCTCAATTAGTAACGAGACCGATTGGGCTCATGATAAATTCACCCTTCGCTGTGAATAATAAATCAGTGTTTATTTATGTTTCTATACCGGTAGTTAATAAATTTTAGACACCTGACGATCACTAAACAGATATGATTTATGATCACTAAACAGATATGATTTATGATCACTAAACAGATATGATTTATGATCACTAAACAGATATGATTTATGATCACTAAACATATATGATTTATTATCACGGAACACTTATGTGTGTATCCCCAGAAAATAAAAGTTCAATGAAGACAATTTAATTTCTTCAATATTTTTAGTTTCGTACTCAGAGGCATTTGACACCAATACTGTGACTAGTTTCAATGCATTTTTATAAAAAAATATATCAACTATTTGAAAACTACAGGAAATGGGGAAAATGTATATCAATCAAAGATATATCAATCAATCAGATTCTGTCATAGGTTATCAGTCAGTTTTTATTCATCCGCTATTAAACTCTCAACTAAACAAATCATGTTTTGAGAGTGAGTGAGAGAAAGAGAGAGAGAGAGAGAGAGAGTGGGAGAGAGAGTGAGAATGAGAGAGAGAGAGAGAGTGAGAGAGAGTGAGAGAAAGAGTGAGAGAGAGAGAGAGAATTAGAGAGAGAGAGTGAGAGAGAGAGAGGGGGGGGGGAGGGAAGTAGGAAATTGAAACACACATAAAAAGAAAGACAGCGATTTTAAAATATCGGGCATAGATTTCACTGACGTTTATTGAAGACCCTGCAATTGCTTGCGGTCAGAGCCACGCTGCCTAATGTCCAGTGTATGTATATATGCAACATGGAATCAATCACATTTGTCATACGATGCCGCGTGCATGCCGGAGATGACCCTCACGTGACGCAAACCACTTCCCCCCACCCCTCACTAAACCCTTCCTTTCCTCCCATCTACAGCTAGGATTTCCTGCATTAATGAGTGCATAATAAAACGTTCCGGGAGGAATAAAAAAAAGAGGAGGGATTGGAAGAGGGGAGGGGGGGGGGAGTCGGAAGGGACTGTAATTCAAACGGCGTCTTCAAAAGATGTTCCTGTCATTGCAGACACACACAGACGGGAAATATTCTACACTGTACAGTTCAGTGCGTGGACACAGTACAGTTCAGTGCGTGGACACAGTACAGTCCAGTACATGGACACTGTACAGTTCAGTGCGTGGACACAGTACAGTCCAGTGCGTGGACACAGTACAGTCCAGTGCGTGGACACAATACAGTTCAGTGCGTGGACACAATACAGTTCAGTGCGTGGACACAATACAGTCCAGTACGTGGACACAGTACAGTCCAGTACGTGGACACAGTACAGTTCAGTACGTGGGGGCAGAGAACATTTTGATTCATTTTTAGTTTTCCATTAGTTCATAACTTTATTAACAGGCAACAGTAAACTTTCACCACCTTTTTATTTAAATTAAATAAATTAAATAAATGTGAGGGTATGTCGTGAGGAAGTGTGTGGGGGGGGGGGGGAGGGCGAAATCTTAACAAAAAATGAACTTTGAACTTCGATGTGATGCTGAATTACACAAGACTATTTGAAAATAATAATAATAAAAAAATCTCTACGTGACATTTTAGAAATATTTCACCCTGTTCTACACATCAGGGTGGAGTGAAAGTGACCATGAAAGATGAAAGTTTGAGCTAAAATTAGAAATATATTAAAAGAGTCATTCCAATTTTCAAGAGACATTCCCCGCAAACAGGCGAACAGGGATTTAGTTTTAAGGAGGAACCATGATGTGTGAGATAGGTCAGAAGTAAACATTGATAATAAACATTTTCGTTTCGTCTTTAATGTATTGTTACAACATGTACTAAAATGTACATCTAATGCAGGGTGTTATAAATGTACACAACAACAAACAAACAAATAACACTCAATGTAAATAGATAATCCCTGCAAGTGATACCAGAAATAAAATTCTTTCATTATATATCAACAACAGTATCAGATGATATGGAATCAATGACCAACACTAGCACTGTTCCTTGGATCAATGACCAACACTAGCACTGTTCCTTGGATCAATGACCAACACTAGCACTGTTCGCTGGATCAATGACCAACACTACCATTGTTCCCTGGATCTATGTCCAACACTACCACTGTTCCCTGGATCTATGTCCAACACTACCATTGTTCCTTGGATCAATGACCAACACTACCACTGTTCCCTGGATCGATGTCCAACACTACCACTGTTCCCTGGATCTATGTCCAACACTGTCACTGTTCCATGGATCGATGTCCAACACTACCACTGTTCCCTGGAGCAATATTAAACACTACCACTGTTCCCTGGATCTATGTCCAACACTACCACTGTTCCCTGGATATATGTCCAACACTACCACTGTTCCCTGGATCGATGCTAAACACAACGAATGTTCCCTGTATCACTGTCCAAGACCACAAGTGTTCCCTGGAACACTGTCCATGACAACGACACTGAAACTTTGAATCAACGCCCTAAGCCACCACTGCTCTTTGGGCCAACGTTCTAATATACCAATGCTCCAACAAATGCCTAACACTTCCATTGCTGTCTTTGGATCGAGCAGGGTACATGAGCAGCTTGTTAATGCGGAGGAAATTTTTTTCCAGTCGAGTTTTTCTCAATTCGCAATTTTAATTGGTTCCACAGGAACTTTCGTGACTCGCGAGGATGATTTCCCCTTGGGGTAGACGACCATCGGTGACGCCAGCCATGCGGGAGTAGTTCGCCGTACAACACACTATTCGGTACATGCACGAGCTAACTTCAAACAACACTAGCCTAGTTACATAATGTATACAATAATGTATCTCGTAACTTGAACTCTACACAATGGACACACAGTCAAAACAACACCTTTTTAAAGTTTAGGTAACAATTAAACATTTTTCAGCGTTTTTATTTTATTTTATATGCCTACATCTGAAGTCAACAAAAGAAAAGTAGAATTTTCGTATCGCAAAATTTGAGATTGTCTATCAACCAACACTATCGAGTCAATGTTGTTGTCTATCAATACGTTGGTAATAGTCACACACGTGACGCAGTAGTAGTTTTTTTTTACGGAGTGGCTACGGTTCTGTCCCTGACAGAACCCGTATTTTTTTTACTTCGGGTACCAGCCATAGATAATATTGCTCCACACCCTAACCCTAACCCTATCCATATCCCTAACCCTAATCCTGAAAAAAAAATTCTGAAAAAAATAAATAAATTTATATATGCCATATTCCTTATACCCTAATATAATGGTTTTGGCTGGTGCCGGAGCCACTGCGTTTTTTTTTATTGTAAACAAAATCGCTGCAAAAGAAAAACAAAATGCATCAGTGGCGGACAAGGGGAGGGGTGACGACCAGGACGACCCGACTCAAGTTCCGCGCCTAACGGGATGCGGGGTGCCAGGAGATTTTACAATCACCTTGCTGTGAAAAAAAAACTCAACTCTAGGCCCCCCCCTACATATGATACTCGACCAGGGTCCAGTGCACTGCGCCCTTCCCGTTCGTAAAGCTGCCCCCCGACATGCATATACAGAGATAAGTGTAATTAGATCGATGGCTGTGTGTGTGTGTGTGTGTAGAGATATAGAAGAGTGGTGGATTACAGGTGTGGGGAGGCATACACATTGTTGGAGGTATACACATGTGTGGAGGTATACACATGTGGGGTGGAATACATGTGTGTACAGATATATATGCTTGGTGCAGTACATATGTGTAAAGGTATACATGTTTGTGGAAGTATACGTGTGTGTGTGTGTGTGTGTGGATGTATACAAGTGTGTGGAGATATGTGTGTGGAGGTATACAAGTGTGTGGAGATATGTGTGTGGAGGTATACAAGTGTATGGAGATATGTGTGTGGAGGTATACAAGTGTGTGGAGATATGTGTGTGGAGGTATACAAGTGTATGGAGATATGTGTGTGGAGGTATACAAGTGTGTGGAGATATACAAGTGTGTGGAGATATGTGTGTGGAGGTATACAAGTGTGTGGAGATATGTGTGTGGAGGTATATAAGTGTGTGGAGATATGTGTGTAGAGAGGTATACAAGTGTGTGGAGATATGTGTGTGGAGGTATACAAGTGTGTGGAGATATGTGTGTAGAGAGGTATACAAGTGTGTGGAGATATGTGTGTGGAGGTATACAAGTGTGTGGAGATATGTGTGTAGAGAGGTATACAAGTGTGTTGAGTTATGTGTGTGGAGGTTTACAAGCGTGTGGAGATATGAGTGTAGAGAGGTATACAAGTGTGTGGAGATATGTGTGTGGAGGTATACAAGTGTGTGGAGATATGTGTGTAGAGAGGTATACAAGTGTGTGGAGATATGTGTGTGGAGGTATACAAGTGTGTGGAGATTTGTGTGTAGAGAGGTATACAAGTGTGTGGAGATATGTGTGTGGAGGTATACAAGTGTGTGGAGATATGTGTGTAGAGAGGTATACAAGTGTGTGTGGTGAAATACAAAACTTGGATGAAGCGGGAGGGAACTTGAAAAAATAAATCATTTGTTTATGTAAGTTCTACATCGCAAAACTCGTACAAAATAACCGGCATATTTAACACACACACACACACACACATATATATATATATATATATATATATATATATATATATATAAATTTATATATACCAGCATATTTAACACAATTTTTTTTTTTATTTTTTTTTAATCCAGCAGACAAAAACAAATTCAATAAATCCAGCAGCTGTCACATCATCGGAAACAAAATACTTTGTCAGTAAACAGACTGCATGCCCGGACATTGACGTTTATTACACAGACTCACATAGTAAGATTTTGGGGTGTAACGGGGGGGGGGGGGAGGTGTTCTCATCGCTAGTCATCTTTCAAATGTCCCGGGAATATAAACGCATTTACTGATTACTTGTTTGTTTTTTTTTAATAATCCTGTCAGTGTAATGGATCAATGAAATATACACACCCACTGACTTTTTATCAATTTACTCAACAGAAAATAAAAGTGTACAACAATATGAAATAAGAACTTTAGAACTGTGCATAAACTGACACCAAGATCGAACGGAAGCAATGGAAGTGACGCCACCAGAAGACCGATGAGAAGAGGCTAGTGGTGACTGGTGGGTGGGACACAAAATACTATTACGTTATTAGACAGTGATGAATGAGTGCTTTCATGAACTAAATATAATATATCGTCGCAGTTGTTCGATTATTGCATTACAATCTTAAACATCTGTTAGTTTGTATTTAAAAAAAAAAATCAATTTAACGCGCTGAGCGAAAAAAAAACAACTTCCGCCCTTTGTAAAACAACTGTTGACACTTAAAGACACACTTAAATACACACTTAAAGACACAGAAGTAAACCCAACACAAGTTGTGATACGCCTCTAAACCAGAACAATGGTGTCATTATGTTCCGACATCATTCACACTACGCCCACGCGGACATGAATTATTGGCTGAAAAACAAAAAAAAAAAAAAACTAGCAACAATATAACAAGCCAATGTTTGACTATCGGAAATAATAATAATAATAACAAACCAACTCAAGTGTTCCGCTATTCATGAAAGGATTTACCGCGACCAGAGAAAGGGGGGGGGGGTGGGGGAATGGGAGGAAAGATTGATGCTATTTTCTGCCAAAAACTTCCTTGCCTGATATAACTCAATTCGTACGGGGTTTATTTTAGCAACGAGTAATGATACAGTGAGGGTGAAAAACGGCTTAGACCAGATGTATCTATCTCACAGTGTGTGCGTGTGTGTGTGCGTGTGTGTGTGTGTGTGCGCGTGCGTGCGTGTGAGTGACCTGGCCCATTGATCCAGTCAACTGCCACTTGTGTCAGGAGACTGACAGTGACATTACTTTAAAAAAACTCTTCACTACGACGGGCAGACGTTATCGATGTCAGGGCGCACAAATCTGCAAAAGCTGAAGCAGAACCAACCAATCAAACGAAAAAAAAAAAGTCTATCTTTGGGGGAAAGGGGAAAAGGGGGGGGGTGTAATAAGAGTCGCGAGGAGTTTATCCTAAATTGCTGAAAATACCTTGACTCCAATTGGTTGTGTGTGTGTGTGTGCGCGTGTGTGTGTGCATTCTCATATTTTCAGACATTTAGGGGGTCTTTAAGTAACCTCCCACACAGCAGTCACAAAATACTGACCGGGCATATATGAAGAAGACCCCGGCACCGTAAGTGCCAAGGTGTCAGCCGTTTCAGTCAACACGGACACCACAGAGAGTTGACATACATAAAGATACCCCCCTCCCCCCAAATCAGTCACCTCTGACGCAGTGAAGTACCTTGAGCAGGGGGTGGGCGAACTTTTTAACTCGAGGGCCACGTTAGGCCCTTGTAAATTTGACCGTCGGGCTGGACCAACGGGTGGTGATGGAAGTAGAATTAACAGGAACTAATATAAATTAAAAGGTCAGCACGGGCCGTAGAGTGCCCATGACTGACGTAGAGTAAGGCTACGAGGGCGGTCCGCGGCGGGAGGTGATTACCTTACCATGGGCGGCATCTGTCGTGCTCAAGTACATTTTTAACATGGTAATGGGGGAGGGCATTTTCAAAGTCGCACCGGATGTTATGTTTCTTTTGATGTCCGAAAGGTTGTGTGCGGGGAAAGATAAAGACTGTGCGCGGCAAACATTTGCGCGCTCCGTAGTAATGTGTACGTGCGCACATAGGCGCAGAATTTAGAGGGAACGCTGCCCGGGGCGCCATAAAACGCTAGTCCCGACGCCATCTTGACCCGTGTCTTTTAACCGGTACAGAAAAGATTTAGCTTCTGGTGCTGCAGCACTGACACACACACCCACACCCACACACACACACACATATATATATATATATATATATATATATATATATATATATATATATATATATATATCGAACGAACGCCTCCGATATCCTGCATATATTTTATACGCGTAAATGACACGTGCCATTTAACAAGTCATTCTTACGATATATATAGTAAGTATATATTACAGTCGACCGCGCAGTAAATTTCAACGCCGTTTTGATCTTTAGCCTTTACACAGTGCTACTATTTTAGATCTACAGTTAGTGCCCACTAGCGCAGGAGCGTTACTGAGGGTTCAGTGACCGCACAGGGCGCCAAAAAGTGCACCCTTAAATGTTTTTGCAATTTTCAGATTGGGAGGAGGTCGCCAATAAAAAGATTAGAGACTTGCACAGTGCGCCACAATAGGTAGCTATGGCTCTGGTTACCCACAGCCTTTACTCATGCGCTCTTCATTCATACAGAGGGCTTGATCAATTGACGTACTCACCACGACATTATGTGTGTGTGTGTGCGGCGCTATATTTAAAAAACTATGCCGCGAACGAGAGCATTAATACTCTGACACTTTCGCAATAAATCTGGATGTCATGTAAATACCAAGTGTGGGTCACATGTCCTTCAACCAAATGAAATACAGCAAACACGACATAACCGGGGGGGGGGGGGGGAATAGAAATCGCACAGGTGTTACTACTACAGTAATCAGCTAACTCTCCTCCGTAGAAATTCCTGCAGCGAGACGATGTTTTATGACGACGCGAGGTAAACTGCAACGCCTTGGTTGTGGCCGCTTCTGTTGAGTGCACAAGACACAGATGATTGTGTTACACCTCATCGGCTGAGAGACTCCACAGTCCAGGTCTGATAAGTTCGATATAAAACAAACCGATCCGCGGACCAACCGCCCACCTGTTGCTATCAATATAACATTCCATTCAAATGTTGTACAGAGATTTCGCTGTTTTGAATTGAAAACAAAAAAATACACCTCCCGATCATTTATCTTCGTTTTAAGCCCAAGGCTTAGAATACTCCAGGGGTTCTCAAACTCCTGACGATTTTAAACCTATTGTGAAAAGAAAATCATTCAACGAGGATTGAAATACAACAACAACAACAACAATCCAACTGGCAGACGAGTATTTCAACTGTCAGCGGTTCGAACCAGAATCATTTCAATGGCTAGAAAAACTAGTTGAGTGCATCGGGTTTCCAATGCTAATGTGGCTCCTTCCTTACGACTTCCTATATAACAGGATGCTCTCAGGACCCCGACACGTTCGTTTGCATTGCCCTATCAGACCCAATGATGGGTTTTACTTGTATGCACATCATTATTATTATCAGTACTGTGTTTGGTAACGCGTTTTGGAGACCACACGAACATTTTGGGATCACGGCTCGCACTTTGAGAACCTGTGCAGCAGCAGACGACTACAATACACTTCAACCCAGTAAATGAGAACACGTGCTGCAGCAGACGACTACAAGACAATTCAGCCCAGTAAATGAGAACCCGTGCAGCAGCAGACGACTACAAGTAAATGCCCAGCTGTAAACGAAAAAAAAAAGCCAAATCAAAAAGCTTCTACAATTCACTTTTTTATTTTTTTAACTCGACCGGTGCTTCACTTTTACAGTTGCCCACAGAACACGCGCCTGTGCTCGCAGGAATCAGAACAAACACACACCCACAAACACCCACCCACGCGATCTGTCACCACCCTTTTCATCTAGATTCTAGAACATAAAAAAAAAATGTGAATGAAACGAAAAGAAAAAGAAAACAAAAAAAAAAGCAAACGAACGAGATTAATTATTGTCAATTAAGAAACTGAAAGGGATGGGTTGGCGGGGGGGGGGGGGGTTGTCGTCGTGAGGAAGATGAAACCATATTCATAATGATGACTTTATTATATTTTATTTAATCAAAGCTTTACTACTCAAGAGAACAGCACAGGGTGGGGGGATTGGGGGAAGGGGGGGAGGGAGGGAATCACAGATCAGTCGAGATATTTCAATCATCTGCATCAAAGATGGGTGCGTTGCTGTTGTTCGCTCCCCCCCCCCATCTCTATTCCCCATCATCAGGTTCAGGGAGCCTTTTTCCTCTCATATTTGTTTTTTGTTTCTCATTCCGAGTCAGCTGTGTGACCACTTTTTGATTAGACAACGAAAAAAAAATGGCTGCCAACGTTTTAACGAGAAATTATCCAGAAAATAAATGAAAACACATCAAAGTGTGTGAGTGTGTTTGTTTATATATATATATATATGCATACACATACAATACATAAAATAGAAAATAATTATAACTATATATTTAACTGAAAGAAAGCAAAAATCTAGATTTATTATACAACATTTTCTTAATTCTAGATGGCTTCAAAGTTGGCAGTCCTGCAGCACGAAACATTTCAAGGAAGATGGCGTATTTAACTTTTATTTATATTAATATATATATTTTGTTTAAAGTTTCAAATAAATAACAATACCCAAGAAAACTAAACAGATATAAAGACTACTACTGACGGGTTGGAGTTTAAAGTGGGCTAACAACATATCAGCACAGCACATTGACCAATGACACCCTTCCCTGATCTACGTGGGACATAAAACGACCAGTATTTTGTTCAACAATCGTGAGGACGTTACCGGCACGTGCCCGGGCTGGGTCATAGGTGAAGATGTACATGTTTTAAAAAAGAAAAAGAGGGGAAGGGGCACACAAATATACAAGCCTCAGTTCAAGAATCCTCTTAAAAGAAATAACGTATTCCAATACTTGAGTGAGAATTTCAGAACTGATGCCATCACAGCCAATCATGACGTGGCATCTGATACGCATGCCTATGGCTACTGATGCGAAATAAATCCCCCCCCCCCCAAACATATAAATAGACATACGTCTGCCTGCTGATGGTGCACTTTCAGTTCACATAAACTGGTCACGTTCTATATTTAAAAAAAAAAAAATTACCGCGAGCCAAATTCGATTATTAGCACTATACAGAGGTTTAAATTATTTATATATATATATATATATATATATATATATATATATATATATATATATCTTTTGTCTTTATTATTTTTATGCCAAGTTTTAAACAAAGCGTTTGATGCCTGATTCAACATGGATGAAATAGTATCTGGCTGGAACCAACCCTCCTGCTATTTTTTTTTCACAGGCTTTTATTTATGCAGCGAAAGAGAGTAACCGTCTTTGGGAGGAAACTTCAATTCATGCGCTGCACCCAGAGAAATAAAGGACAACTAAGTGACTATTTCATGCGCTCAATTGTCACGTGCAACTGTCCTACAACCTTCTTCAGGCAGGTCTGGCACACTACAACCCTGCGATTCACCATCAACGTTCTTAGCTTAGCCCAGACACCTGCATGTGACAAGCAATGACGACTTTCAATAATGTGTGACATTTTCACCTCAAATCAAATCACTTTCATCCAGATATTAAACCATCAGAAGTGTATCAATACGACTAAACGCGCACCCCCCCCCCACCCCACCAAATTCAAACCAGATCCGGTGCAAGTAAACATAAGGGGTGGGGAAGAACGATCCAATCAAAATCGCTGATCACGAAGTACATAATGAAAAAAAAATTTCTTCACCAAGTGGAGATTTCAAACACAGAAACTAAATTGTCAATAGTGCTCTCTGGCTGTGACGACATCAAGCAGACGTCAGACACCTACTTCTATAAGGATAAACTGAAATATCGACGGTGAAATGCCTTGTGGGAAGGGATAAATATGGATTAGAAAGGTGATGTCTTTTTTTTTATTTTGTAATTGTACAACAAATTCAATGAAATGAAGAAACGCATGAGATTGTTCAGCCATCCTCACATATGCGAGACATGTACCAGGAACTGAACTGCACAGAATTTTGTGCAACCATATGTTCGCTCTAACTGTTCAAGCCGTTTTAGTAGTTTTTAATTCTGTGGTCTTGAGCGGAAAATAAATTCTGTACAAGCTGGTAGACACACACAAAAAAAATTACATTTCTTTCCCTAGTTGTCAGAATGAACCAAAAACATCGGGACAATTCTATTGTTAACCAACAATTTGATAACCACTGCTGGACCGAGCAATGGTTGTGTCTCCAGCGCCAGGGGTTGATGTGAAAGTATTTGAGGTCCTTCATTGCGGCCAATATCAATATGTCCAAGGGAAATACAGGAAATTGAAAAAAAAAACACACATCAAGTTGATTCATGTTTTGTTTATGTTTCCTGTATTTCATTAATACGACACTTAGTTTACATTCTCAGCTGATTCTAAAGAAGAAAAAAAAACCAAAACACAATAAGATTTTTTTTAATCACAACAAACCGGAAGCAATAGAATCATAACAGACACACTGGCGTATATACAAATACACACACGCGCATTCAATACTTGGCAGCCATAAAAACAATCATAAGAAATAATGGATGGACGTCGATATTTCCGCTGCACTGACCACAATGGACATTTTTATAAATATTTGGCCGACTGGCTGTGTGTGTTCTAATTTCAGTTGCTAGACAAAATGTGATCTACGTGTTTATTGTCAAGAGTTAGGCAAACGTTTTCTTTTCTTTTTATGAAATAATCAAGTTAAGAATGTTTGTGAAATGAGATCTCTAGTTGATTCCACATAGAAAAAAAAACACGCCAGAAAGAAATTAAAAATGTTGTTCTCGCTGAAATTCGAACCCGTTACTTGTGCCACACACATTTAAGTTTCAGTAATACTTGCGAACATTTAAGTTTCAGTAATACTTGCACCACACACATTAAATTTCAGTAATACTTGCACCACACACATTAAGTTTCAGTAATACCTGCGCCACACTCATTTAGTTTCAGCAATACCAAGCAATGATTAAATACAAGCAGCGAAACAAATAAATAAACAATAATTTTCGAAGCCCATGAAGGGTTTGGGCCCCGAACAAGTGGTCGGGTTGACTCCCCCCGCCCTCCCCTCCTTACGGCGGACCTGTCAGGTAAGAAATGTGAAGGCTAACCCACAGTGTGCCGAACTTCAACAGTCGGCATTAACCAAACTACCGACAGCCTCTAAATGTATATCTGGAATACAAACAACCCAACGAGCTAAGGGAGGTCACGGTTGAAGCGAACTGTTGGTGCATCTTGTACATTTAGGTGAACACAACGATTAAGACAATTTTACGACGAGCCTTTTTTATATAGACACATCAACTTTCAGACTTTGTAACGAGGAAATAAAAAAAACAACAACAATAAGACCATTTTAAATAACATCATCCGTTCACCACAAGTCGAAGGACGGCCGGTGGGGTTGTGAGCTAGAGTCTGAAAGTAGGGTCAAGCGGTCTTTGCGAACTAGGCCAACCACCTACCCCCCCTCCTCCTAATGAGAGAGCGTGGGGAGGGGGGGCGATGAGAGATTCTTTTGTTATC
This sequence comes from Bulinus truncatus, assembly GCA_021962125.1. Classification (NCBI taxonomy): domain Eukaryota; kingdom Metazoa; phylum Mollusca; class Gastropoda; family Planorbidae; genus Bulinus; species Bulinus truncatus. Next base: position 909,949 of record JAGDYQ010000162.1, read on the forward strand.
TGACTGTTACAAAACGTAACTCTCGGCCCCCGGGGCACGATGCTCGCCCTGGGTCAATGCGTACTCTGCTCCCCACGCGGATGGCCGCTTCTGAGTCGGTCAGAATGTCAACTGACCAACCGGACATTCGCTTTGGCCACTGAGTCTGCTCTAGGGACATCATGAGCAGAGTACAACCACCTCATCATATGTAATAATATATACAAAAAGTAGCCAGAACTTAAGCAAAATAGCATGTTGCTAAAAAAAAAATTAAAAAAAATCCCACTGAAGCTTTAGAAAAAGAACTGCATATAAAATCAGGACATCAACAATAACAACCGCCATATTGGCATTTCTATCTCCTAACGTCACATTCTCAAAATGCATGGAATAATTTATTTTTTTAAATATGATGCAGAGATAGTCTGAAAAAAAAATTTGCATTTTTAAATAACAAGTAATTAGGATGTTCAGATTAGAGGCATTAAAAAAAAAAATTTTTTTTAAATTACGAGAGTGGGCATAAGAATCCCTACCCCCTCCCTCCTCCCCCACCCCACCCCCTCACACACAGACACAACCGGTCTTTGTGAAATCCGGAATTAGCTGTGAAAGATATACCGAAAAAAAAATAAATAAATTACCGCCGAGTTATCGGAACCGATGCTATTTTTAGCTGAGAATAAAATGACGGACTCAAATGGCTCATTTTCGGAACAACTTGCAACGTGGACAACGGGAGAATTATTTTTTTGTTTTCAACTGACCACAACAATGGTCAGTGCGGCCATCGGGAACATGAGATTCTCCTCTGGGCTAATGGCGGCCAAATGACGCCAATAATGTGCAACATAATGTAATTGTCTGCTCGGTCCATGTTTTGTTTGCTCTTTAAAGTCGCCTTAAAAAAACAAAACGGTTGTGATGACGTAATTCTTCTGTACAAAGACTATTTTCATACGCCAGTTGTAATGGGAGATGAGGATTTCATTCACGGTTCCATTTTCTTCTTCGAGGCCGTTGGTATATTTAAGTATGCCGAACGTAGCCAGTGGTCAAACGTGAATGTAGTTATCGCCAGGGTAAAAAAAATGATGTCACGATTCATCGGAATGAGAATTGAAGTTGTCGGAAATTTTTTTTGGGGAAAACAGAATCGGCACGTGAATTAAAAATGTCCGATTTATTATCCGAGTAATTAAGCAAAAGCTAACCTATTTTCGAGCATTACACATAAATGTATAGTTCTAAATATCGGAATCAGTAATTAAACATAAATGTACAGTTCTAAATATCGGAATCAGTAATCGAATGAAAAATAATAATGTCAAAATTTACAAATTTTGAATCAACGCGTCACTCAATCATCACAGTCGTCGGTCTTGGGGGGGGGGGCTAGGAAGAGACGTTTAGAGATATTTCGGGGGCCGTAAGCTTGACTACCTGGGAAAGGCCTACCCACAACGAGGGCCCTGTTTATCAATCACTTGTTACCGAAAGTCCATAAAACAAGACAGACACTTCTTCCACATTTATAAAGGCAATTTTTATTTTTATTTCATTTAAACCCGCCAATCCCTACAGTGTGACGACAATTAAACGCGTGTTGGAAAATAAATGTTTGTAAAAAAAAAATCGTCCACAATACTCTATGTTTTTTTTATAAAGGTAAGGAATCGGGGGGGGGGGGGGGGGGGAAGAATTTTGTGGAAAAATTAAAAAATAGGAGAATGAAAACAAGCAATTAAGCCTGTTCCATTCTAGACACAGGACGTGTTAGCGCATTTTCATGTTATGTATCAGTACGTTTGTTAGCTTTCAGTAAATATTTGTAAATTTTGGAAATGTTTATAAATTCAGTTGTGTAATGCATATATCTGTAAAAAAATATTATAAAGACGTTTCTTTATATTTGAAAAAAATTATTTTCTCTTAAATCTAACTACAAGTGGTTTGTGGTTACTGAAATAGGACTCATAATTGAAAACATTCGAAATTGCAGTCATTTAATCGTCCGAAAACTCCGTCAATTGTTGCATAGCTCTGATACTTTCAATTAAACTCAGAACACAAGCTTACTATTTCATTTGATGAGTTTCTTAATAAATCTTGGTGAAACTACGTGCTGCAGTATTTCGCACCAAATGAATGGGTTATTGAACGTACAAGGTGTAGAATGGGGCCATATATATAATATATAAGCCCCTTAGGAGCCCTGAAGCCCGGCCCTCAGAGGTCCTATCGCGAAATGAACTTTTGATGTACACATGGCAGGCCAATACCTACAAAATGATATATACATCATGGGTCTAAGACTTATGGTTGCTGAGATATAGGGCGCTCCTTTATTAATATAGCTTATATAGTAAAAAACGGTACTTTAGAAGCCCCCTTTTACGGCCCTCAGAGGTCAGATCGCGAAATGAACTTTTGATGAACACTTGGCAGGCCAAGACCTACAAAATGTTATATACATCATGGGTCTAGGACTTATGGTTGCTGAGATACAGGGCGCTCCATTATTAATATAGCTTATATAGTAAAAAACGGTACTTTATAAGGCCCCTTTTACGGCCCTGAGAGGTCAGATCGCGAAATGGAAAAAAGTCATTTCTTGGCAGGCCAAGACCTACAAAATGATATATACATCATGGGTCTAGGACTTATGGTTGTTGAGATCTAGGGTGATGACAGACAGACAAAACGGGGACAATAGAGCATTTTTTTTCGAAAATGCTCTAAAAATGTTGGAAATTTGTGAAGAGTGCGGCTGTATGTTTGCTGTGTTAAGTTCCATTCATCATTTCAACGCCTGTCATTGCCAGAATTAATTGAGATGCTGCACTGATATTAAAAAAAACTGGATGCAATGTTTGAGCCAGTGCAAGATTTTTAAAGTACAGAAAAGTCTTTTTTTTTGGTTTTTAAGACGGGGGTGGGAGGGGGGGGGGCGGAGAGACATTATTCAAAAACTGGTTTCGTGCTACGGCAGTTGTTGGTGTTGGTTTTTAAAATTTATTAACACTGTTTCTTTACTTGACCAATGATATAACACGGTTGGGGGGGGGGGGGGGAAGCACGAACCAATGTAGGCCATTTCATTTCTGTTGGTTCCATCTAATAAATCTCTAAAGACAACCTAGACAGGTCTGTGGTTACATTCGATCAATTAGTGTAATTTCCTGTTTTCAACTTGTGGGTATAACAGAAGCAGACAAAAAAGTGTCTGGCACTGAATAAGACTAACGTCACGAGTCTGTTTACAAAGAGTCAGACAAGACAAGGGACGCGCTAAGGGAAGATGTAGACGGCACGTAAAAGGTTGTGGGAGTGTATGTGGGTGTGTGTGTTTGTGGGGGGGGGGGGGGAGATCGTGTCTCTGGGTGTCCTCCGGGACAACACCGGCAACGTGAGAGGTTAGCGGAGGGGGAAACTATCAACCAATCAAAGTTGACGGTCACATAACGGCGTTATAAGTTACCGAGCGTAGATCGGGGCTTTGGGAATAGTTACACCGTCGTTGTTGTTTTTTTTTTAGAAAATTGAATTTAGCTGGGAGGATAACTTGAAAAAAGGGGGGATGTAGGGGGGGGGGCGATGAGGTATGGACGGACAGAAGAATTACTCATTAAATAGCCCAGTTCTAAATTTATGTCCAAAGTTTTTGTTTCAACGAGACATTAGTGGGTTTTTTATTATTATTATTATTTGTTTGTGGCTAATTTCATTCTCCATAAATATTCCTGACATTAATTAAACATTTTTTTTAGAAATGGTGGTTACAAGCAAACAAACAATTCAATTAGTGACCAGCATGAAGTGTGCACGCGGACATTCAACCAACTGTGGTAGTTGATGATGAACTGTCTTCAAAGTGGAAGACGCCAGCTATATAATTTGAGTGCTTCAACGCGTAGGTGTTGTTTTAATTGTAAATAGTCACGTCCCCCCCCCCCCTTTTAATACTAGATTGTTGTCATATGTTTCGGTAGCTGCGTCACACACAATAATACATAAATAAATAAGTCGATACATAAATACATAAATATGAATGTCCAGCCTCCATTCCTTGCTTAACTCAAGGTCAGGTAACCCATTTCAACAGGTAACCCATTTCAACAGGTAACCCATTTCAACAGGTAACCCATTTCAACAGGTAACCCATTTCAACATTTCAATCTGGTTGGAAATGACGGCCATTTTAACCAACTTTCACCAGGACATGAAAAAGTTCACTTCGTTTGTTACCCATGATCGAGCCCATGACTCCCAGGTCTACAGTGAAGCGCTCTACGCCGCTGGCCAACACGACACATCAAACAACATAACAATGCCCTATACTCCAAGCCCCCCGCCCCTCCCCCCCCCGCCCCTTCCCCCCCCCCCGCCTTGCTGAAGAAATAAACGCCCCTTAAAATATCACAGTCGTGCATTCCGTATCAATTTCCCCAGATCTGGCTCTAACCAATTAACTAAGGGGCTTAACTTATGACGAACTGGAAACACCTTTGAACAAGGCAAAAAAAAAAATTGACGGAGCAAATTTTTAATTAAAGTTTTCTTTGTTGAAACAACAACAAATCGGTTGAGGCCGGGGGGGAGAGAGAGAGAGAGAGAGAGAGAGAGAGAAAGAGAGAGAGAAAGAGAGAGAGAGAGAGAGAGAGAAAGAGAGAGAGAGAGAGAGAGAGAAAGAGATAGAGAGAAAGAGAGAGAGAGAGAGAGAGAGAGAGAGAGGTGAGTGCCACTGAGATAAATTAACTCACCTAAAGTCTCATGTCAAGACACGTGACTGGCGGAACCGTCAGAAGATTACCCCCCACCTGCCCGTCTCCTCAGCCCCTACCCCTTCAGTTCCAACCTCCACTGCCGTATCCGTCTGAGGGTGTCCAGTTTCATTAAGTATCAGCTGCTCGTCGGAGCTGCCCGTCTAACATGGACCTCACTTCTCGATTAGTGTGTGTGTGTGTGTGTTTGTGTAATGTTTTTATTTTAAATTACGTTTAGAATTTGACACAGAACAAATAATACAAAAACTACATACAAAGTGATAATACCATACACAAAAGTCATATACACCTGTATGTCACATATCAACCTATACACCTGTATCTCACATATCAACCTATACACCTGTATGTCACATATCAACCTATACACCTGTATGTCACATATCAACCATACACCTGTATGTAATATATCAACCCATACACCTGTATGTCACATATCAACCCATACACCTGTATGTCACATATCAACCCATGCACCTGTATGTCACATATCAACCCATACACCTGTATGTCACATATCAACCCATACACCTGTATGTCACATATCAACCCATACACCTATATGCGACATATCAACCTATACACCTGTATGTCACATATCAACCAATACACCTGTATGTAATATATCAACCCATACACCTGTATGTCACATATCAACCCATACACCTGTATGTCACATATCAACCCATACACCTGTATTCGACATATCAACCCATACACCTGTATGCGACATATCAACATATACACCTGTATGTCACATATCAATCTATACACCTGTAAGTCACATATCAACCAATACACATGTATGTCATATCAACTCATACACCTGTATGCGACATATCAGCCCATACACCTGTATGCGACATATCAACATATACACCTGTATGCGACATATCAACCCATACACCTGTATGCGACATATCAACATATACACCTGTATGTCACATATCAACCTATATACCTGTACGTTACATATCAACCAATACACATATATGTCATATCAACCCATACACCTGTATGCGACATATCAGCCCATACACCTGTATGCGACATATCAACATATACACCTGTATAACACATATCAACCAATACACATGTATGTCATATCAACCCATACACCTGTATGCGACATATCAACCCATACACATGTATGCGACATAACAACTCATACACCTGTAGGTCACATCGTATAAAATTCAACTTCAGAAACAATAAGTTGTTCTCTGATCCTCGACTGCTAACTGCAATACACCACACACACACACACAAATACACACACACCATACACACACATCAGTGACAGATCGATACCAATATTTTTACAGCTACCGATTCAATCGCTCAGTAGATTAGCCCCGACTTTCTATCTGAGGTGAATACCAAAGATGTTTTTTTGCAGGTCATTGTAAAAGTTCCCTCAAAGTCTCCCGTGGTGCCTCCATGGTCATTGCACTATCGGCTATGGTGGGGATGAATGAATGTTCACATTTTTAAAGCAATGTTAGCGACGCCATGTTGGTCTGCGGACAACGCAACCTATATAACGCCGTTTTTGACCAGGAAAGTCAGACTCCGTGAAAGAAACAGACCATGTGTATGAAACAACTGAATCGTTGTACTAAACTGTGGTAAATGCGTATATTGTTATACAATTCCTGAACCAACCCTTCGATAATCTGTAGAGCCCGCCCATATACTGATGTAATCGAATGTTTAAAAAAACTCCTATGTCGATACCCATAAGAATATCGATGTTTCCGATTCCTCCCCATATTCCAATGTATCATCCACATCGCTGACATATATACATACTCGATATTCAAAATAACCAACCGAACGTCGCCTTTTTGTTTGTTTTTTGAAATAAAATTTTTTGATCACACACTCGCACAAAACGTGACGACCAATGAAATCGCTTGTTGACTTGTTGGGGTGGATGAACGTCACGGTTGTTTATGAATAACAAGTTGGTTGCAAGTCATTCATCACTCACAAAACACACACACACACAAACGCGCGCATGCGCAACTACTCTGGCGCTCCCCCTGGTGAATTATGGATGAGGCAGCATATTATAATCCTTCAACGACAGCTCGTGGGCTGTGTGGGGGTCTTTTTTTCTCTTTGAGAGTGAGCCACTTGTTTACGGGTACTGCTCATGATCAGTTTAAAGGCCAAACACGATTGGGCGACTCCATTTTCAAAGTTAGGGAATGAATTATATCCTAAAAAAAAAAAGAATTTTTTTTTTAATGGCATGTTTACATATAGTTGCTACCAAAGAAATACGCCACACACCACCACCACCACACTCAATATATAAGAAGATTAAACAACGTTTACAATACAGTCTATTTTCTTTTAGGACGACGGATCTCGAAATGGAAGGGGGGGGGGGTGGAGGCACAATGCAGATTAAAAAAAAAACTGCTGTAATTTGCATACGGAAAACACTCTTCCTCTGCTTGACTCTAGCAGACGATCAAATGGTACAACCGTCAACACGTACATTTCCGAGACGGAACATGTTTCCCGTTTTTTTTTTCCATATTGATCAGACCTGATGATAACAGTGCTGACATCTGTGATTAGTTGAAGCAATATGTGCTGCAAGTTGGTTAGCGGCTTTGGGCATTGATTTCAGCAAAGAGTGTTCATTATGGTAAGTATAACGTATCAGGGCAGGGAGCCCGGTTGGGGGGGGGATATTTATGTTCAGGCTGGAGGTGTACACCCCCGAAACTCGTTTTCTTGTTTCCTCAGACTCTGTCACTCTAGTGAAGAGATGGGAAAATTAAAATAAATAGAACAAACTCTGAAGATTGTAACGCATCAGTGAATGTTCCAATTCAATGGATGGAGGAACTTATCGTTGTAGTTGAGCACAATCAATATAGAAACAGGGTGTAGGGGAGACTGACATTATGATGAAGCTGTACCCCCTACACGGGGAGGAAACAACTACACGGAGTGGAAACAACTACACAGGGAGGAAACACCTACACGGGGAGGGAAAAACCACACGGGAAGGAAACAACCACACGGGGAGGAAACACCTACATGGGGAGGAAACAATTACACAGGGAGGAAACAAATACACGGGGAGGAAACAACTACACGGAGAGGAAACAATTACACGGGGAGAAAACAACTACACGGGGAGGAAACAATTACACGGGGAGGAAACAATTACACGGGGAGGAAACAATTACACGGGGAGGAAACAACTACACGGGGAGGAAACAATTACACGGGGAGGAAACAATTACACGGGGAGGAAACAACTACACGGGGAGGAAACAATTACACGGGGAGAAAACAACTACACGGGGAGGAAACAACTACACGGGGAGGAAACAACTACACGGGGAGGAAACAACTACACGGGGAGGAAACACCTACACGGGGAGGAAACAACTACACAGGGAGGAAACAACTACACAGGGAGGAAACAAATCTATGGTCAGTGTTAATGGATTTAATGCCAACCAGCTGTAAAATGATATAATGTTTTCTACCTTTTCACCTTCAAACACACAAACATCCTCTCTCCCTCGTCCCTCCTCGACACATCTATCCATTTCTCTCTCTGTGATGCATAGGTGTTGAAACCACATGCATTACACCGGCTACACACATAACCCTTCTCTTCATAAGTCATGGAGTTAATGGAAGGGGGTGGAGAGACTTTGATCAGTTAATGTTTTCATTTGTATATTTTTTTGAGGATGGCTGTTTATCAAGCAACATTACACACAGCTTACGTTTTATACTAGGAACATTAAGTGATCAGCCTCCACCCCCCTTACACACCCGCCATCCCGAAACCCAGGTTTGAACTGCTGCGACATATGTAAATGGCATCACGAACCAAATACCGGCCCCAAATACAAGGATCACAACTTCAGACACATGAATGAGGCACGTAGACACATGAACGAGGCACGTAGACGCATGAACGAGGCACGTAGACAGACACATGAATGAGGCACGTAGACAGACACATGAACATGGCACGTAGACACATGAAAGAGACACGTAGACACTTGAACGAGACACGTAGACACATGAACGAGACTTGTAGACACATGAACGAGACATGTAGACACATGAACGAGGCACGTAGACACATGAACGAGACATGTAGACGCATGAACGAGGCACGTAGACACATGAACGAGACACGTAGACGCATGAACGAGACACGTAGACACATGACAAAAGGCAGGCATTTGATGTTAAAAGACAAACCGTCAATAATGCAATTTTAATTGAAAACGACAGTAATCCTAAAAAGGGAGGAAACAAAAGTTATGGGGGGGGGGGGAGGGGGAAGAGAGAACCGAGAGAGAGAATTATTTTAATTTCTACAACTCAATACCGGCAGCTGCGGCTATTTTTAGATTCGAAACCAGAGCAGACGACCTGAGTTAATATGATATTTTATCCTGAAAAATATGAAGTCATAAAACTTGATTTCAATTAAAGTTACGGTAGAAACCCAATCAGGTCGACTTTGATGGTGGATGTGTCTAATTACACGCCACACTTGATTCAATCAGTGACTTTTGAAAAAAAATCATTGACTTTGATTGTGTTTAGAGTTTGTCTGCCCTTTTTTTTTTTGCTTTGTTTGTTAAAATACATACAATGATGAGTTCACATGTCCGTAATGGTGAATATATTAATTCGCCTGCACTGAAATAATGCTCTGGTCGACAAATGGCGCGCAAACATCCACACAGAAACAAAATGGTTACACCACAGTCCAACGTTAATTAAATTTAAACGTCATATCGAAATGGGCCAATGAGTGCTTCATTCTGAAACGAGCTGAGCGCAGCCGGCCGGATTGAACAAGTTTGGCGGGCTGCAATGGGCCCACGGTTAGGCTAGATTTTCTACCTTGTTCTACTGTGCAAAAAAAAAACAACAAGCAATTAAGCCTGTTCCATTCTGGACACAGGTCGTGTTAGCGCATTTTCGTGTTATGTATCAGTACGTTTCTTAGCTTTCAGTAAATATTTGTAAATTTTGGAAATGTTTATAAATTCAATTGTGTAATGCATATATCTGTAAAAAAAAATAATTATAAAGACGTTTCTTTATACTTGAAAAAAAAATTATTGTCTCTTAAATCTAACTACAAGTGGTTTGTGGTTACTGAAATAGGACTCATAATTGAAAACATTCGAAATTATAGTCATTTGATCGTCCGAAAACTCCGTCAATTGTTGCATAGCTCTGATACTTTCAATTAAACTCAGAACACAAGCTTACTATTTCATTTGATGAGTTTCTTAATAAATCTTGGTGAAACTACGTGCTGCAGTATTTCGCACCAAATGAATGGGTTATTGAACGTACAAGGTGTAGAATGGGGCCATATATATAATATATAAGCCCCTTAGGAGCCCTGAAGCCCGGCCCTCAGAGGTCCTATCGCGAAATGAACTTTTGATGTACACATGGCAGGCCAAGACCTACAAAATGATATATACATCATGAGTCTAGGACTTATGGTTGTTGAGATCTAGGGTGATGACAGACAGACAGACAGACAAAACTGGGAAAATGCTCAAAAAACAACACATACAGTTTGTTTTTGTCTTTAACGGCACGTCGTTCCGTCTGGTGGTGACGATTGATGGCGTCATAATTCAAACTCCAGACATGAACGATGATGACTGAAATGAGTTGGTCCGTAAAACGTTTATGGAGAAAGGAAATCCCCAGTTTTCACACGAAGGAGGAAACATTTTTGAGGTTCGGGAATTCCGAGACTGATCTTTGAAATTGACTTCTGTGCACTACATTTATGAATTACATGGAAACTCCCAACCAAGTTTTTTTTTATTTACTATAGTAGAATTTAAAAAAAAAATATGTTACAGTTTTACCTGAATTTTAATATTTCAAAACTTCTATACAAAAAAAAAAAAAACTCATTGGGGATAATGAATTTCAAGTGGCCCAAAAAAATAAACACTTTGAACATTTTGTTATTGCTTGTAAAATAACAAGGTACTTGTAATACTACCAGCTTCTTGTAACATTACTAGCTACTTTTAATATTACTTCATATATATGTAGAGTGTATTGATCTACAATCCCCAAGCACCAATTTTCGATAGTTTTAGACCGACCGGAACCAAGCTCATCAAATTAATACTTGGGGCCGCACTCTGCATCAGGTGGCCCCTTTTTGTCCTATCGGCCCTGGCTTTAGCCCTACACAACACAGACTTTGGTGGATTGATGCACATAATAAACAGGTCAGTGACCTTGATTTACTTCAAGTACTTTAAAAACAAACAGTCACGAGTTAGACGTGTCAGTTACTTCAGTCAACGAGGAAAAAAATAACAACCAGGTAGTAAAAAAAAATAGTTTCATTAAAAGTCTGACTCACTCCCTTCACTCCCCGGCCCAAACAGAACGCTCAAGCAATCTGTAAGTGAGCTGAAATACTCCCCATCCCCTTTTATACGACGAACCTGGGGCGGGGGGGGGGTGCAGGGTGAATGATAGTGCGGCGAGACAGTGCCCGTAATTAACGTTCGCCGTCCGGTTCCCCGCCCCCCCCCCTCTCCGTCCCTTCAAACCTCCCCATTTCCCATAGTACGCCAGCAGAAGTACCGTCGCCACTGCCAACTACAACAACAACAGGAGTGTAGCCGGAGCTAACGAGATAATGACAAGGTGGCAGGCAACAGGGGGCGAGGAGGTGAGCGGTGATGCTGCTATCTCGTATGAGTGGGTTGTCCGTCTCTGTGTGGCAAGGTAATACTGACAAAATGAACAATGAGCTATACTGCCTTGAGCAGACGTGTGCACCCCGTGTTCATATAAACACCCCATCCACATGCTCTCGGTCAGGATCTCCGGTCACATTTAAGGCCCTGTTGTGGCCCGCGGTTCAAAAATAGTTTCCCACCTCTGTTCTAATGCCCGAATATGAGTTTGTGAGAGACAAGGCCATAGGTAAAGTCACAAAATGTCTCTAAGGATATTGAGGGCCTGAGTGAGTACAGGGCAGACCTCAGGTCGATTTGGCCAACGCTCTTGATCAGGTCGATCGCATAAAAGGGAAACCGCCCTTGAATGTTGACACACATATCGGAATATATTTATAGCACCAAAAGTTCATGGGCCGGCCCTGAGTATGTATGAGTGACGAAGTAGTAGTAAGTCAAAGTGGACCTTGCGCCAGCCTGTATGTGGGTGTATCACCACCCTTTGTGTGGGTGTAGGAGGTGGTGCATCACCACCCTGTCTGTGGGTGCAGGAGGTGGCGCATCACCACCCTGTGTGTGGGTGCAGGAGGTGGCGCATCTCCACCCTGTGTGTGGGTGCAGGAGGTGGTACATCACCACCCTGTGTGTGGGTGTAGCACCGCGGTTCTCAACCTTTTATTTGCGACTGTACCCCGAAATAGCGCGAAAGTATTTTTTCAAACACTCGTTTTTTTTAAAAAGTAAATTACATGTCATCGCGCACTCCTGCGTAACCTTTCCCGTATCCCTCGGGGTACGCCAACCACCGGTTGAGAGCCGCGGGTACATGAGGTGGTACATTACCCAGTGATATGAAGATCATGTACGGCTATAACAAGACACTAATGGACACACTTTGAAGTTAAAAGACCCCCCGGGGAAGTAGGCCACCCTACACAGACAAACAGGTGAGGGGGGGGAAGTGACGGGCGGATAAAAAGCGGGTGACCGGAGTCTGACCAGGAAGCTGTCAGTGGACATCAGAGTGTGGACGGAACCTGAGAACTTGACCAGGGGGGACAAGAAGTGCTTTTATACACGACACCAGCTTTTTTTTTTAGGAGGAGCTTAAGTAGAAGGATACAAATAGGAGAATACAAGTAGGAAGATACAAGAAGAACGATACAAGTAGGAAGATACAAGTAATAAGATACAAGAAGAAGGATACAAGTAGGAAGATACAAGAAGAAGGATACAAGTAGGAAGATACAAGAAGAACGATACAAGTAGGAAGATACAATTAAGAGGGTACAAATAGGAGAATACAAGAAGAAGGTAGAAATAGAAATTATCACTGTGTAGAGCCTACATGTTACGGCCAAAGTCCAGTGCCGGCCAGTTCGCGATGTGACCAGCCTAATTGAGAGGAATCGACTCAGGCTGACATTAAGATATTCAAAGCGATGACTGCATGCTGAAAAACACCCATATAACTAAACAAAAAAAAATGTTTTGTCTAAATTAGACAAAGGTAAAGTGTTGGTCCATAAAATACGCGAAATAGTGGATACAAATATCAAAATATTAATATCAACGTCCTCCCCCCCCCCCCCATTATTATTCTACACTAGAATGAACTAGTAGCCAAACAGAAAGTTGCAAAGAGTCAAACAAGAGTTGTGAATGAAATAATTGGAAGAAAATAACAAACAACTGACCGCATGGGAGCCACACTGAACTCAATGAAGAGCCACATTGAACTCAATGAAAAGCCACATTCTACTCAATGAAAAGCCACATTCTACTCAATGAAAAGCCACATTCAACTCAATGAAGAGGCACCAACCAATGTTACAGTGACCTGACATAAACCTGTCCTCACTGACTTTAACAGTTTAAGAAATGTTCTGTCTCGCCACATTATTTTTCCCTTAACTTATTTTTTAACGAACGAAACTCATTTTGAAGGTTGTTGTTTAAAGAAAAAAACCTGGACACTACCAACTCCCCCCCCCCCCCTTACTAAAGTGTTTTTTTTTTGGTCCCTTTAAAAAAAAACCCGAGTAGATGCTTTGTAGGAACACCTGGAAATAGATTGTGAAATAAAGACTCCAAAGTTTACTGGTGTCGAGGATACTTTCAAAATAATGTTCATAACTGTACGTAAAACCACACCAAATTGTTTACAAGTAGAACTGGATCATTTGAATTCCTTACCTAAGAAAAGTTGAACCTAGCCATATATATATATATATATATATATATATATATATACCAGCTATATTAGTTCTCATCAATCCACAGACAAAACAAAGATAGATTAAAGACACTCAAACAATGAACTATTGACTCCAAACGCTTTTAATGAATCCCCTATACTAATTTTATTATAAACTCAAAGCTTACATAAATGTAAACAATTAATCTTCAAAGCAAACTAAAGCATTTAACCCCCTAACCCCCCACTCTAAATTTTTTTTTGGCTAGCAGTCGAAGAAACAATTTCAACCAAGAAATTTTTTTTTGGCTAGCAGTCGAAGAAACAATTTCAACCAAGAAATTTTTTTTTGGCTAGCAGTCGAAGAAACAATTTCAACCAAGAAATTTTTTTTTGGCTAGCAGTCGAAGAAACAATTTCAACCAAGAAATTTTTTTTTTTTTTAAAAAAAGGTCGTCTGTCTGTTAAGCTAATAACTAAACAAATGTTCATACCTGAGTGACCAGTAAATCCACTGACGCTGTGTGAACCATTTAACATGATCCTAACTTCTTTCATGTACGGATTAAATCCCAAAAGATACGGATTAACTGTTTACAAATCAATCGAAGCTCTGAATAATTTGTCCTTGTGTATATATTTATGCATCTATATTTTTGAAATATTCACTACCCAAATAGGCAGGTGATGCAGACTATCGCATCGAGTCACGCTGAAACTAATTTTCAACCTCAAAAACTGCAAACACAATGAGAGAGATAAATAAATAAATAAATAAAAAAAGCTGCCACCATAGCTCGCGTCGTTCTCCTCGCCACTCACACTCCGACTCAAACCATCCCTGCTCACGGTGGAGTTTAGACTGGAGGAGAGCGGGGTGCTACTGGGTACCCCCCCCCCCCCAACCCCCGACCCAGAGGTATCGAGGATGAGAGATGACGCGTGGAAGGGAGGGGGGGATGGTGTAACAAGAGAAAAAGCCAACGGCAATTATGACGATTTAGAAGTGTGTCCGAGAAGATATATATGGAGACATTAGGAGAGAAATGAGTTGAATATTGTATATAAAGCGTGTTTACGAGCTATACAACTGACTGATTCATCTGGTCACTTTATTTACTACATCTGGTCACTTCAAACACCTGGTCACGTCAAACGCAACACCTGGTCACTACCTGCGGTACATCTGGTCAGTAAATGCGCTACATCTGGTCATATCATGGGCTACATCTGGACACTTTATGCGCTATATCTGATCACTTCATGCGCTACACCTGGTCACTTTATGAGACACACCTGGTCACTTCATGCACTAAATCTGGTCAGTAAATGCGCTACATCTGGTCACTTCATGCGCTACATCTGGTCACTTCATGCGCTACATTTGACTCGGCCACACAGTACCAATGGCGAAATCGTGCGTTAGCTCTGACTCCGTCATCTGGTTACTCCTTACATCGTATCTGTGCAAGCCACTGGACCACTTCATACATTCCATTTAATCAATTCGTACATTACATTAACCTGTCAACCAGACATGTTTATCTATCTATCTATATCTATATATAACCTCTAAGTGTAACTTGTTTCTATTTAGCCCCAACCAATCAGGTCACATTACACACACAACTAATAGGAAATTTAAAATGACACTCACCTACACAGAGAGAGAGAGAGAGAGAAAGAGAGAGAGAGAAAGAGAGAGAAAGAGAGAGAGAGAGAGAGAGAGAGAGAGAGAGGAGGGAGGTAGGTTTCACAAAATAATTTATTTCTAAGAAGTCCAAGAAGAGACAATCTTTATCGGTTGTGGTTTAATAGGAAAATTGAGACAGAGAGAGAGGCAGAGAGCGGGTGGCATATTAGAAGCGGGGAGGGAAGGGTGGGGGGGCTTAAAGATAGATGTGACATACAACACCAGGCTATTTATATCCATAAAGTACTCCCATCATTGGCGTCACCCGTGAGTTCAACTGTGTGAATTAAGGGCTAATGTGTGTGTTTGTGTGAGTGTCAAGTGGCGTATGTGAGTGAACGATGCCATATGTGAAATTACATATATAGCTGGGAGGAAGGGTTGGAAAAAAAAAGGGGGGGGGGTCTTCAGATCTGAGGTACGTGAAATGGCTGACAGCACAGATGTCATGTGATGTCCCACTTTGCGGCCAGGACACTGTGGACAAGCAGCAACCTCATCGTCAACAGCCACGTGACCACTTCTGACAATCTGATTGGAAGATAAAGCCAGCAGTGACGTCAGCAGGTTGATTTTCAAAGCAGACAATTATGGATGCCAATAAAGCTCGATGAGGCGGAAGGGCGTATAGAAGCAAATTATTTATTTATTATTTTACAGGAGTTGAAACATTTTTTTCTTCAGCTACAGACTTACGGTTGTTTAGATCTCAAATTATAGAAATGCGGCCCAACTGATTTACTTGTATGAGACAAAGACAGAGCTGTATTTCAACCGTGGTAAAAATAAAATGTTTTAATTAGGGGTCAAGCCCAGAGTCAGAACTGAAACATACAGTGGAGTTCCCAGAAATCAATCAGCACTTTGTGATGGGGGGGGGCACAAAATCATTATAAAAATAAATGTTGATAACTATCCACACTACGTGTATCTATCTACGTATCGAGGTTTTCTTGAATAACTGTGATCCGCATGAGAATCTCGTACAATTTCTTTGCGCCAATAGTGTCACAGCCACTCTTGACTAACTGGCGGTGCATCCACTGGCGTCTACAATAACTCTTTCAGCAGCTCTGCTGGTCGAGATTTGGTGTCTTGGGGCTTGGTTTGAACTGTTGAGATGAAACGGTGTGCGGAGGAGGGGGAGGGGGGGACTGCAATAAAGCATAGCCGCCAGCTAGCTACCCGACTCGTCTGACCAGTGGTCCACCAAAAACGCCTGCACTCGAAAAAGCACTGGATCTACCATTTCGTGAACCTCCCCGCGGCACGGAGGGTGGGGATTCGGCGAAACTGTCAGCGGTAATAATGGACATCAGAATTCGAACATTTTCCGCCGATACCAATGTAATATAGTTCGTGCAAACATTTATTGTATTGACCAATTATTGAAGGTCACGTGGTGACTCACGCCTCGGGTTAAACACACACACGATTTTTTAAAATTAAAAAAATATAATAATCACAAGACACAGCTTTTACAAACAACTTCTAAGTGTAACGTGTTTCTATTTAGCCCCGCCCCCCCCAACCAACCAATCAGGTCACAATGACTGTCCGAAAGTTCGATACCCAAAAGATGATTTCATCGCCGCGGTCAACAGTCATCGGTGTGGGGTTGAAAAGGGGTTTGCGGGTGGGGGGGCAAAGACAAGATAGAATCGTGTGACTGGTATCGACCCACATTTTATTCTCGTCCTGCCCAGGTGAACATTTTTATTGTGTTTTTCTTTTTACGCCCACAAGTGTTAATACTGTAGAAGCCCCCCTGACTAGTTGGATTATCTCTTGGATATGATTTCTATCACATCAGAAGTAATCAATATCTATATCTAGATTCGGTTTGCACAAGCAGGTCAGCACACCTGGCATACAGTGACGTATATTTGTTTTGTTTAATGAAAGAAATGTTTTGATAGATTTGAATAATTTTTTTGGACATGGGGAGGTGTTCGATTTAATCTTTTGATCGGAGTTCAACTGTCTGTTTTCAGAGAATCGATTACATAAAAGGTATGTGTGTGTGTGTGTGTGCGCGTGTTTGAACTCAATGAACCGAGTCAGACTGCACTCCAACTGTGTGTGTGTTGACAACGTCACAATTAAAGTCAACAATAAGAAGACATTGTGACATTTGACTTAACGCTCACAGTGCGCGCATATCATTGACAGTTCTATGGGGGTCCCGGCAAGAATGATATTCTACTGGCCCTGTATCGGGG
The DNA here is from genome assembly GCA_021962125.1 of Bulinus truncatus. Taxonomy (NCBI): domain Eukaryota; kingdom Metazoa; phylum Mollusca; class Gastropoda; family Planorbidae; genus Bulinus; species Bulinus truncatus. Next base: position 927,567 of record JAGDYQ010000162.1, read on the forward strand.
AAACCCGAAACCATCGCCAAGACCATTTAGTTCCTTGCAGTGCCCTTTACGATACACCACCCACGGACAACCATGGGCATCAAAAGACTGACGTCTCCATGTAACTGACGAGTTCAATGAAGCGTTGTCGCGCGGGTTCGAAAGCCCAACCAGCACCGCGCCGGTCACACTGGCAGCCTAATCACCGGGGCTGCTGTAATGCATAGGTAAAATAGGAAACAACCTCGGCACCCCCCCCATAACAAAAATGGGCCCCCCTGCCAATATGAATTAAATCCAATGGTATACATAAACAATAAGGTATATGTTGTATTCATCTTAAATTATGCATCGGAGCAAACACAATAGTATTTAAGTGAGTTCTAGAATATAATGAGTGTCGTGAGTTCATACCGAGAAATCAGGGGCAGAACAGGAGGTTTTTTTCCCACCCACCCGCCCGCACGCACGCACGCACGCACGCACACACACACAACTTCCACGTAAATTCCCCGAAAACAAATCTAAGAGCGGACCGTCCAGCCGGCAATGAATGAAATCATCAGAACTCGACGGACCGATAGCGCCGTGAAAGTTTGGGTCATACAATAATCTATGGGAACCTAATATACACACCAAAGTGAAATAACTACATCACTGGACAGCCACGAGTACAGCACACAGTTATTTATTTTCTTTGGTTATGCTCCAACATAAAACCTGACGCCACATATTCAATCTCATTATGTCATCATACATCGTCTTACCTTCAATCAACCCCACACCCCCTTTTCTTCCTTTCCAATCTAACTCGCGGAAACACTAAAAAAAAAAGAAAATTTCGATTGTATTTCGTTTCTCCAATATTAGTTTTTTTTTTTAATTTACACATCAAGGCAGATAACTCTGATCAAAGCAATCACACAATTCGCTACGGGAAACAACTGCAAAAATATAAAAAAAAATGACAAGCGGCTTGTCAGAAATTGATTGTCCAGCTCCGTATACTGGACCTGTAGATGTAATAGTCTGGGGAGTTTATTTATCGCACGGCTAGGAGACACACGGACAACTTGAAAAATTTATCTCAGCTTACAACAAAAAAAAAACATCATAGAACTAATTCTTTTACAACAAAGTCAATTTAAACAACAACAACAAAAACAACAACAAAGAATCAATATCTCTTTTAGTTTCTGTCAAGTTTCAGATTCAGGGGAAATGACTCCAGTTATAGAGTGCGACCTGATTATTATGTAGGGATTTAAAAAAAAAAGGGGGGGGGGCTAATGTCAACTAGATATCTGACGATTATAACAGAGTGATAAAAATAATCCAATAGTAATTGTACTGGGGGAAAAAACAAAAGAAGAAGCCGTCACACGGTGTAAAATGACATCCGAGATGAGTCGCCAATTGCCGATTAGCGGTTTATATATTTTAAAATAATTATAAATAGCCACAGAAAGTCCATTTCTTGGCGTTCAGTAGGGAGGGTGGGGGGGGGGGGGGAAACAGGTTAATTTGAGGCTTAACGAAGAGCCACTGCCACCAATTACCCCCACCCAGTCCTTTCAAGTTCCCAGAGCAGTAATGGGCCATCGGGGCAGATGAAGTGTAGAATTCATCTGTTTCTATAACCTCGCCATTTGAAGGGATTGTGTGGTTAGCACATCGCCCCAGCCGCCTTTACTTCCCCAACTTAAGTCAGGTACCCATTTAAAGCTGGGTGGACATGTGGGACGGCTTTGTACCAAATAACACCTGGAAAAATTCCCATGGTCCTCACCGAGAATCGAACCCACGACTCTCACTCAGGTCGACAGTCAAGTATCTACACCACTCGGTCATCCGCCAGAGTTTACTCTGACCTTTGAGCTTTCGGCATTTACATATCTTACCAGAATGCACAAACCGTAATGCGGCTGTTTGGGGGGGGGGGGGTGGGACGCTAAGGAAGCAGAGATCATAACACATGGAGTGACGAGGCCCGTGACGTCAAGAGGGGTCTGTCCATGTCACCGGGTCTGTCCACGAGTACAGCAATCGACAAGGAGGGGGGGTAGGGTGGTGGGGGGGGGGAATCAGTCTTGGTGAGAAAATCACAGATCAGCCACAGTTGTTTGATTGTTATTGTGTTTTTTTTTTTCAAATTTACACTGTAAGAAAAACTCAAGAATTATTACAAACTAGTTGAGGAGCATACACAAGGAGGGAGGGAGGGAGGGAGGGAGAGAGAGAGAGAGAGGGAGAGAGACGGAGAGAGTATTCCAAAAGAAAACGAAACGTCACGAGGAACGTAACCTAGTTGAATGGAGAGCACTAAGAAGGCGATCAGAGACTAAGACAACAAATCATTGAGTCAAAAACACAACCATTCGATTTGTTGTATTAAAGATAGTAGAACAACAAATTGTGTGTAAGTATGATGATAGTAGAGCAATACATTGTGTGTGGGTATGATGATAGTAGAACAAGAAATTGTGTGTAAGTATGATGATAGTAGAACAATACATTGTGTGTAAGTATGATGATAGTAGAACAATAAATTGTGTGTAAGTATGATGATAGTAGAACAATACATTGTGTGTAAGTATGATGATAGTAGAACGATAAATTGTGTGTAAGTATGATGATAGTAGAACAATACATTGTGTGTAATATGATGATGCGCACCGAGTCAACTCTCGATCAAGGTGATGACCCAATTTCAGAATTGATTTACATTTAATGAACGTAATCAAAATTGCGGCTCTGTTAAAATCATCGATTTGTATTTTAAAATGCCAGGATTTCGTTAAGTGAATAAAATTTCGATAGAAATTGCCACCCCCCCCCCCCCACCAATCCTCCCCTTAAAAAAAAATCGAACGATCTTTTTTATAAAAATTGTTGTATCAATATAACAACCCAATGGGTGTGGCCTGGACACTGGGGACACACGAACAGAAAGCAGGAAGTGGTAACCGGTGTCATTATGACACTGTCATAGCCATATATGATTTATGATGTAAAGTAGATATATGGATATGAGACTAATCGGGCATATGACATATCAGTAAATACCAGGCAGTATATAGTTTATAAGTGACGTACTATACGTTTTCAGATGATAATTATCATTATTTCATTATAATGAAAGCCAAATTTAATTAAAGTACTTGAAGCATGAAAAAAAAAAATAACATGAACTCTAGAAACAAACAAAAAAAGTTGATGATAAGCCTGGTGGTAATAACAACTGTATGATGACGTTATCATTATCGGTGTACACTTTCACACAAACTAATACAGTTTTAATCCAGCTGAATATAAAGATGAATACGAATCCGCGGGTGCAACTTCCGGGTAGTTAGTACGGGGGGGGGGCGGCATCCAGGTTATGTTTTCCCACCCGATCGGAGGCGGGGGGTTTAAAGCTACAACTAGATGGCCACCATGTAATCTCGTCAAAGGTTTGATTGCGCCACTACCCCCGTGGTGACTGCACAGCCACAGCTTCCCCAATCATGTCGAGGGGAAACCTTGAAAGGAAACTATCAGATGTCTCGATTGGCATAAAGTTTTCAGTAAAATACAAAAAAAAAAAAAATTTACCCGTGTCAAATGTAACACTAAACATGATGTCATTGACGTAAGTGCATCCTGACAGGTCATTTCGACCAAAAAGACAGATGGTAAAACTACGACACACGGACATCTGTCTTTTTAAATATCGATGAAACTAAACAGAACATTTTCAGATAAAATGTAGGAATAGCTGGCCATATTCGGCTACATTTCAGTTCTCAAAAGTGCGGCATAATCTAATGTCAAATGACACAATCTAATATCAAATGACACAATCTAATGTAAACTGATACTTGATAAAATTAGTTTCCCAGAATCGATACATAAAAAAGAAATACAGAAAACTTTTTTTTTTCCCATTTGTTTCTCAGTAGATGGTAAATACTAATTAAAAAACAAACTACTAAACAAATATCAATGCAGTATTACTAAACACGCCCTATGGCTATACATGTCTGTGTGTTGTGTATGTATGTGTTTTTGGAAGAGTGACACAAACACTACACATCAGTAAATGACGGAGCACGTAGGGGGGTTACATACAACCGCTAAGAAGCTGATTGTAATTCATTCAGCAGCGCATAACACACAAACACACACACACACACGAACGCACCAGTACATCCATTAATGTGGTTATTACCTGAATGACCTACATGTCAGCACAGTTTGACCCCAGGACACCCCCCCCCCACCGAGATCTACCACACCCATGGGGAATCACTGCAAACAGCAACCACGGCCGAGGACACTTGACGACCCTATATCCCTTCCCTCACCAGCTCACCATCGTCCACTGTAATACACTTGACCAATATATTTTTGATTTTACTAAGTCAACAGTCAACCGTGAATACCGATATTATAATTTTTTTTAGCAGCTGGCGCCAGGACTTAAAGGGGTCGCGACTAAGGGGCCACCGGCCCAGACCTTCGCCTAAGGAAAGCCTCGCGACAGAAGCGTATAGACTATAATTACGACTCTATCGCCCCGCCTGAGACCCTGGGATTTTAACGTTAACGCTAAGGGCCGCCTATGGTCAGGTAGGGAAAGAAAGCAGCGCGCGCGTGTGTGTGTGTGTGTTTGAACTCACCATGAAGTCGCCATACAAGAATCAGTGTGTGTGTGGACTTATAGCTCTGTACAGTCTGCGCATACCATGGATGCATACTGACCCGTGGACTCAATACACACCCGTGCACCCGGTATTGTTTGGTCCGAACTAAGTATGTAGAACCGTTTAATATTTAAAGCTGTTCAGTCGCCAGCGATGCGTAGCGATAAATCAACGCACGCGCCTATACACCATTTCATATAATGCAAGCCAACCGTTTTATGCAAATCAAATACATAGCCAACCTACTTTTTTTCAGCGATCGAGATATCCAACTTCGACACTGTCCAACGCCTTGTGAGTGACCGACTTTTTGAGAAAAACAAAGATGTTTCAGGGGGTCGAGAAGAAGTAATCGAGCGGTCACCGGCCCTTGTAAGATGACCACAAGACGATCACAGCCTGTCCGCTACAACCGACAGAGACACAGGTACTACCCAGTGTCGTGACATCCACTCTACAGCGACGACTGACACGAGAGTGCCAGGGTCAGGCTACATCAGTTACTTGGTTACGCCATTCCCGATGCAACGGTTCTTATCTTGTTCATACAGTCAAGACAAGGTCGTGTGCGAAGTCTGGAAGGGGGAGGCGGTGGTGTCACGAGATGTTGCACTTTAAAAGGGGGTGGGGGGGGGGGCAGATGGGTCAAACAAGCGAATGGGAGCACCAATTCAGAATTCAAAAAATACACAATATCAGACAGAAAAAAAATCTTTTTTTTTTTCATAAAATTAAAAAAAAAAATGAGGGGTGTAAATTGCGCGACTGTCCACCTGATGGTCACGGGTTCGATCGCCGGTGAGACCAAATGGATTTTTCAGGTCACGGTGAAAGTTTCCTCTATGTATTCCGTGGCGGAGATAGAGGGGGGGGGGTCCGCGACGCGAGAGTTTAGAACATTACAGGGACGATTGAGGGCCACCTGCAACATTTTTAAGTGGGGAGGGGGGGTCGTTACCGCCACCAATGCGAGTGATGTAAACGAAAATCAATTCCAAAATAATAATACTTATAATAATACATATATACTAATACAAGAGAAAGAACTAGTTTTTTTCCCCCCCTCACAGTTACTTCTTTAAGTAATACACACCGGAAGTCCAGTGTGAGAACCGTCTAATTTATGTCCCACACAGATATTGCGGTAAAAAAAAAATCGACAAGTACAATAGATTCTTTTAATTGCCCCTCCGGCTTCAATCGACTGTTTATATCAATAACACCGATCCACTCACCGGGTGGACTCCGCGCGAAGAAGCCACAACATCACGCTTCAAAGACCTTCCATTCCCGTCAGAAATACAACTTAATTCACGCACTGTATGTGGGGGGGGGGGGGGCGAACACTGCAAAATAATAAGACAACACTAACGTTGAATAAACCGTAAGCGGTTCTAACGTTGCGTGGTATTGCAACAGGCGCATCCTGAAAGAATAACACGCGCATTAAAGACGATACATTAAACTGGTGCCACTGAGAACGCAAACGATTCTCTTAAGACTAAGACACCCGTGACGTATCCCATAATAATATGCAGCCAGAGTAACACCAACGGCAGGTCTCAAAGTGGCATCATCTATTATACATATAGGCCGAGAACCGTCTTTAAAAAAACAAAAAAAAAAAACAAACAAAACAATCAACACCCGAGCCATTCCATTACGTTACATTGAAATTGTCTAAAAGATTGGCGGGGAGCTGCGCCCAAGAATGTTCACTCAGGGCACTGGAACTACGGGAGATAATAATAAAAAGAGACCAATCGAGAGATCAAAGTTTATAACATTTCCATATTAAACTCTTTGAATGCCATATACAAATGCCACGTACAAATGTGACGAATTGACATTGGTCCAAAGTCGTCATTCAATTGTGTTATTATTATTTTTTTTTAATATTGTTCTTTTGTTTCTAAAATACTGAAATATGTGTATGTGTGCGTGTGCGTGTGTGTGTTAATTACCTGCAATAATCTAAAGTGATTGAAATGGGACCAATGATAATTGTGTTTTTTTTTCCTCTTAGATAAAACTTCTTAGCCTTCCTTTTAAATCCCCTAAGTAAAAAAAAAAAAATCATAAATAGCAATCATAGACTGCGATTATTTGCATTTTTTCAAGCGATAATTGGCTATTCGATAATTTGCAATGACAAGTATAGTTTGGTTTGAAATGACAGTTAGTTTCCCGGGGAATCCAGACAACAAATATGACAACCGATATGGTGAGATCTATTCCAGAAAATATAATAAGGTTTTTTTTTTTTTGGGGGGGGGCCCAGTGTGAGGCTTGTATAGATATTCGGCTAAAGTATCTGTCGAGTCCCCTATAGAATATGATTTAATAAACATGTTTAAAATGGAATGGGGTCCTTTAGAATATGATCAGATAGACACGTTTACTGGAATGGGGCCCTTTATGACTTGATAGACATGTTTAATGGAATGGGGCCCTTTAGAATATGATCAGATAGACACGTTTACTGGAATGGGGCCGTTTAGTAGTAGGGCTCCTGGGAGTCACTTATTTGGCCTATCCAAACAAACGTATTTGTGTTAAGACACATATCTAAATGCAAGTGGTCATACAAATATTGATTTCAAATATAAAAAAGACTATTTGCAAGCAAGAGCACAGTTCGGTGTTGATAAATGGATACCGTACTATTAACTGTGAGTAGGCGTAAGGAAGTAGGAGAGAAGGACTTGATGTATTTCACCAAAAAAAAATAACAACCACAACATGTTACTGAATTTAACCAACAATATTGTATCGTCCTTATATTTCTCAGGAACAAAATGTGTTTGTCTACAGCCCACAGAATATATTTCATACAGCATACGCATCATCAATTTAGATCGACATTCTCGAAAGCCGCCATATTTGTTGTTATTGTGTGCTAATGTGTATCAATATTTGGCTGCCACGCTTATTAATAAATAACACAAATGGCGGCGTCCTTAAAAAGTCATTAATACAGATTTTTTTATAAAATAAATAGCGATGTGCTTCCGGCATGATATATAATCTGCACTACAGCCATACTAAAGTATTTAGATGTATTTGTGTGTGTGTCCACCCGTCACAAATTTCCCGCTCAATTCAAATGTTGCCTGAATTTCGGGACACGGCTTCTATGTTTGTCTACCTACATGTCTGTCTCTCCGTCAGCCGATACATGCCACTAGTCCACTACAAGAGATAAACCCAGCAGCCTGACCTCACGGTGTGACGATACCTCCACACACCGTAATAATTTGTTTGTCGGCAGACGGTTAATGGGACACGTGAACCAGGCATTAGAGGACATTCATCATGGCCGGTTGGAGCGTATCGCATGGAACGCTTTTGATGCTAACGAACGATACAGACAACAGACGAAAAAAATAAAAATGCATGTGTCCCAATGATGCAGCAGCATCTGTAAGTGATAAGTCATATCAAGCAGTTGATAAATGCAAAGATCTCACATAGAATAAATAGTAGGGTAAAAAAAAAACAAAAACAATCTAAGCCAGCGGATGGAGGAGAAAAAAAAAAAAGAGAGTTGATAACACAATACCTTGACGAGGGAAAACCGTTGGAAAATTTATATTTGGGGAGATGAGGAGACATTTAGGAACCATAAGCAAATTGACATCTGGGGGGGCCACAGGCAAAGCGACCTATGGGGGGAAGGGCTCTACGTAATGTTACATTTGCGGGCCTTTGGAAAATACGCTGTTAAGTCTGATCACCCATGCCCCTCACCCTCCTCTCCTCCACGCCGTGTCAAGTCATATCAGCCATTTTGGTGCAATGATAAAAATCCTAGCAGAAGCCCCCCCCCATCCCTAACAAAGGGGGGGGGCACTAGACAGCCGCTTAGCTGCATGTCCCATAGAGCGTCCCCGCATGTATCATCCCAGTACATTGTACCAACGCCTCCTACAGTACAGGCAGGCATTGACTGTCCACTAGCTGCGACCATCTCGGCCACCTGACGACACTGACCCTCACGCTCCCGACCCTTCCCCTGTTTACCCCCCACCCCACCTCCACCCTTCAAGCACAATTTCCAATCGCCTTGACTCATCTGTTTATCAAAAAAGTACATTCTGTACTCACCTATCGAGGCTGAACACCCTCAGGCTACGTATGCACGACTCTCTAAATATATCCTGTCTACTGATCACGTGAGCAGAATTATCACACGTACCAGATATTCAAGTTTTCTTCTTCTTCTTTTTTTGTATTAAGATAATAACAAACTGTGAAATCCTTTTCCCATTTAGTTTGAAAAAAAACAATGTGAACAAAACAACAGAACAAGATAATGTTCAAATCATAATCTGTAGAGATTCACTCTAGGAGTCACTCAATACTTTTAAATATTTTTTTAAACTAAAAACAATAAAAAAACAAACAAACAAACAAACAAATGAGTTATTTTTTGTTTGTTTGTTTGAACGTGAGTCAAAGTCGCCGCATTTATGTTTTTTTTTAAATGTTTAACTTCTAAATAAATAAACAATACATAATAGGCAGCCAAGCCTACGAATGAGCGTCACTTGTCATTTGAAAGTATTGCTATTATGACGCCGTTATTTTTTTTTCTATCTGAACAAAACACAATAATACTTAAAACAGCTTCACACTTAACGTCAGGTGATTGAATGTAGGTCAGAGGTTTTTAGTTACAGGTGGCCGGGCACCCCTCGACCTCAAGCGACAGAGTTGTGGTCTGTGTGTGGTCAAGCTTGTGTGTGAGTGTGTGTGTGTGTGTGTGCTATCGTCCTTGAGATAAACCATGGTGTTGGGACACAATGCCAGTCTGTAGGTCTGTGTGTACGGTGCGCAGCAGGGATTCCCAAACCTTAGAGTACCGTAGGAGTTCATTGCAGCTATGTAATAGGGAGGGCCCATCTCTCACACTTTGACAGTTCTATGAGGCCGACGTGCCAGACAAAATGATCAGCTTTCTTTTTTCGGAGGGCACATCAAAACTAGTAGACCTGCACTATGTTGTCCACCTACTCAGGGTTAAGACCCCCCCCCCCTTTGGTGTATCTGAAGTGAACTGGCGAACAAAATACAAACATCAAGTCCTGACCGACTCTCTTCTCTTATCATGCAAAAGTTTACAAACGAAGTGAAACATGATCTAATGGGGTGGCTCGTTTCAGAGCCGACGACAGAAAAATCAGGGGGGTCGCAGGGGCGAACAAGGCAATCGGGCTCCTCTCCACAATTAATAACAAGAATGTGTTGTTTGTTTACTTTTCATCATTTTGATATCTTTAAAGCGTTGACCACATCAATACATATATACATAAGTATCGACAGACAAGTATCGATAGACAGGTGACAATAATATAAAGTAATCTACTGGCGGACTTGACGGGCCCCAAGAGCAAAGTACCGGCTGCCGCCTTCCCGTCCTGAGGCCTGCCCCCCCTGCCAATCAAAATGGTTGCTTGAAGTTGAAAGTCACTCAGGCTAATGAGGACCGCATTAATGTAGGT